>ML781025.1:249133-269409 GCA_009831015.1 Picea engelmannii | reverse complement strand
ATATGAGAAATAATCAATAGTTATTGTTCAAGGGAAGTAATGACTTCCAAAGGTAGCTACAGCTTCCAAATGTAAAGGGAGGGATAAACCTCCAAGAGGAAGATACAATCCTCCAATATCAAGAGAGTTTTGAACTCTCCATATTTTCCCCTTCCTTCCACCCAAGAATATATGAGAGATAATAAAACTTTACATTAAATCATCACCATCAACCAATCATCACATAGAACCTGATAATGCTTCCTAAGACTTCTTCATTTTTTGCAATTCTTCAATTCTTGGAGTAATATGATCCTGTAGATAATATTACTCAATGTATTCTCTGAAACGCCTCCAATTTTCACTCCTTGAATCCTCCCCAAAAAGAGGTTATAGAAAGAATGGTAGACTTTATTCAATTCTAGTCTATTTAGGAGAGTGAACTTGCACATAATGCCCTGAGCTCAATAATTAACATCTGATTATGAAAATTGCACAAAAAAAACTACAGTCCATACTCTTTCCAATTAAATTTTTCCCACTTCATTTGGATTCTCGATGAAGAAGTTATGACTATTTTACCCGGAACACCTGTTTATTGACTAGATTCAGGATTGGTCACAAACCCTATATTCCACAGAGTGTATCTCCATCATTATAGTGAATCAAGAGCTGAAATTTTTACTAGAGGTGCCTTGATATGTCTTCTCAATACCATAGATATTTCACCATATGAATCGTTCTAGAAAAACAGTTATAGMAAAAATGGTAAGATGACCTAAAAATAACATACCTTAGAACACATCACCAAAAGACTTCATCCTCCCTTGATATTCGGCCTTCTTTTCTTCTTATTTCCTCTGGAATTCGACTTGTATCAAATGAATGTATAATTATGTTTATGTATACCATTTATGTCACTTCCTTTTAACATTAGGGCCGACCTGACACTTTCTTATTTTGTAATTATTTTCTTTAATTATCTTCAGGGCCTACATGTACTTCCTTCTTCAATTCAGTTTTTCATCTTCAAAAATTCATTTCTCCTCAACCATGAGGATCCACGTGACGTGCCACATACCACTAGAAACAACATGATGTATACTATCCATCCATGGGTGTTGTATATGCATGTGCATTTTCCTTCATGTCCAAATACCTTCATCAATCTTGCGGTCCAAAACCCATGACTAGGGTTGACATCAATGACAACAACCAATCTTCCAACAACAATTTCATATCACTTGATCTAGTAACCTAATTGGTTAACAAAGTAGGGACTGTATATAAATAAGCTCATTCTGAGAATTGGTGTGTGATAGAATAAGATGAATAAGACTCCATAAGCCCAATGGAGGAACGGGTGTAGTAGTTTTTGCAGTATATGATTGATTTTCAGTTGTCTAGTAGTTTGGTTTATTGAATGAACAAGGTTATAGGGTTGAATGGATTGGCACTTGGTATGTTGTTCTTAGCACCTCATAGAGATGCGCTATCCCCAGTTGGAGCCAATGTTAGCATTATTCTGACATCGACAAATTCAAATATCCGGTAGCGGTTCTATCATACATTTAAAACAAATCACTGCAAGAAGTTCAAAGTTCTAGTTGCGGCTTTCATTAAAGAAATTGTAACTCTCTACTAGAAGTGTTGGAATGGAATTGATTTATCACTTATTCTCAACTTGGAAAAGAGGGATATTATTTTTGTTTGACATGCTTATGTTATTATTGTTTTTATCAAATTAAAAAACAATATTGGGCCTACAACTCACTAATATCCAAGGATAGCATTCGAAGAAAGTTCCAAGTATCATTAGTATTATACAAGTTTTGTTAAAACTATTGGACTTTAAAGGTTTTTCCATAATCATATCAAATGCAGATGTCAAGGAGAATTACCCAAATTCTAATCCTTCAGAGGTTTAGAAGAATTGGTAAGCAAGGCATAGTAAGTGTAAGCTCCAGTTGTGTAATGTCCCTTTCCAAATAGGAGCTCCAGAAAAGGAGGCTTAGTGGTCTAAACCACCCCGTTAGACTATAGCCAGGGCCAAAGAGGGGTAAACAGGTTTACTAGAGGTCACTCTAGTCACAGGTGTTATATTCGGAAAGTGGCATTGAGCTAACAAGGGTTAACAACGCTTTTAAGTCATTATGAGCTAAAAATAGAAGTCAACAATGAAATAGGGTTTCAGCAGTAATTTAGGGTTTCAGCATGATTTAGGGTTTTGGAAATCTATAAAGGAAGGGTCAGTGACCTGATTCATCATTATGCAGATTATGACTTGTTATTGAGGAGAAGAGGCGCATCTCAAGAGATATAGTTTAGTGTATTCCAGGAGGAAGACACCAGTTGGTTGATTTCAGTGTTGAAAGACACACCCTAGTCACCGGGAAGATCATCCAGGTCTTCCATCATTCTTCATTGATTCCGCAGTGATCCCATATTCTAGGTATTATCTTTTAGTTGCTTATTTGTATTCCAGCTAAGATCCTTTTGTATTTTGATCTAGCCGAGTGTTGTTATTTTATTCAACCGCAGTTGCTTATTTATATTCTGGCTCAGATCCTTTGTATGTTGATCTAGTCAAATATTTTCAGTTACTCGGCCGCATTCGGCCATTTTGTAATCCACAGAGATATCATAATACAAACTTTGTAGTCCTTTGTCGTGTTTATTATTTGTATGATCATTTATATGCTGTAAACCTTTGATCCTACACACACATTAGCAACATTTCCTAGACTAGCCAAGTCATGAACATTACAATGGTATCAGAGCTTTAGTCCTGCCAGCTTGTGACTAAAGACAATGAGTGCAACAGAAGACCCAGAGGGTCGTGAACACGTAGGTGACGAATATATCACTTACAACAGGCATCAGGAAAGAAGGCATAGGCCTGATTTTCCCCCTTTTCCTCCTAACTCAGAGGAAGAGGAAGATGCACACAGAGAAGCAGAGAGAAGGGCAGAGCGTGAGGCTGAGCGCGAGGCAGAGAGGATGCTAGGAGACAGATATGAGCGACCAGAGGGAAGTGGCAAGGCCCCCATAAATCTAAAGGCAGCTTTCATGCAGGTTATCAACGGTATGTTAGCTAGTCAACGGACCATGTCTCAGTCCTTGGCACAGGTGGTTGATAGATTGGCTAGAGTGGGCACCCCAGATACATAAGTCCCGCATGCAGCACAGGTGAACTCGGAACCAGGCAGTAGACCCCAGTCACCCTCTCGCACATACACCTTAGCGAGTAGGATTCCCAGACCCTTGTTTCCCATTTTCCAGAGGGCACCCCCGGTAGAAGCACCACCACCAATAGCACAGAGGCCACCCACTCATGCCGACGAAATTGCAGAGTATAGGAGGGAGTATGCAGCATTGGATCATGACTTCCATCAGGACATGACCTTAGTCGAGTACTGTGGACTCAAACTCAAGAACCACCCCAGAGAGCCGCAGAGGGGAGGACCACAATAGCAGCAGGGGCATAACCTCGATTTCATCTGAAAAGTTGGGAAAATCACCATCCCTTATTTTGAAGGATCGTCCAAATACACCGCCAGAGCTTGGGTACAGAAGCTAGACATGTATTACAAGCTCAACCAGATGACTGAGACAGAGGCCATCAGTTTCACAACCTTACACTTGGAGGGTGAGGCACACGAGTGGTGGTATCATGGACTGGTGACATTGGGTCACAGTCGCATCACCTCCTATAGGGATTTTACAGATAGTCTCATAGATAGGTTTGACAAGAAGGATCTTGAGATACACTTTAGGGATCTAGCCCAGTTGAGACAAACTGGAATGGAAGAGGCGTTCATCACAGAGTTTCAGCGGGTAGTCGTGGCAGTGACAGATATATCAGAACCCAGGCTGATCATGCTATTCACAGAAGGACTCACAGAGCCTTTCATAGGATGGGTGAAGGCATACAAGCCTCCCATTTTGCAGGATGCCATCCTTAGCACTCGAGATCTGGCAGACTTAGTGCCAAAGAATAAAAATTTCTCCAAACCATTTGTTCCCCAGAGGGATCAAGACAGGAAGCCATTCCAGAGAGAATGGAAGGGCAAGGAGAAGTTGGATGATGAGACTAGGCGAGAGCTTATGAGGAAGAAGCTTTGCTTCAGCTGCAGAGATCCTTGGGTCCTAGGCCACATGTGCATGGGCAAGGGAGAGATTCATTATATTGAGGTAGCAGAAGACAGCGTGGACAGTGAGGAGAAGGAGAAGGATAGTGGATCCACTAGTTCAGAAGAGGAGTCAGCACCAATAGAGGAGCAGCTTCCCCGTAGACCACCGACACCGGCAGGAGCCCATCCTCCAGTAGTTCCACAACCGCCAGAGCAGGCTAACAGGAGGAAACCAACAAAGGGAGGAGTCATAGCGACCCTTTTCGGTGTTCCCAGGTATGATACCCTCTGTATCAGAGGGATTATTCAGGGGCAATGGGCAATCGCCCTGATAGATGGTGGGGCCACCCACAAATTCATCGACGCTTCACTAGTATCGAGACGGGCACTTCAAACATAGGAGTTTGAGGGGTTTGATGTTGTGGTAGAAGATGGCCACACAGTGGAGTGTCTAGACATAATTCCAAACTTAGAGATGAAGCTAGGCAACTACACAATGAGAGACACATTTTATGTGGTTGACCTATCGAACACAGATGTGGTGTTAGGAGTTCAGTGGATGATTACCTTGGGAAAAATCACTACCAACTACCAAACCTTGGAAATGGGATTCAAAGATCAGGATGGGAAGAGGGTTGTTCTAAGAGGTATGTCGACAGGAGCACCTACGATAGTTTCAGCCAATAGGATGGAGAGGATATTCAGACATGGGAAGGTAGCATATGCCGTAAAATGCTTGATCACTACTCAGAAGGATTCAAAAGATCGAAAACAATACCACACAGAGATCAAGAATTTATTGGAACGACATCAGCAGGTCTTTGAGGCAATCCCACCAGGGAGACCACCTGATAGGGGGTTTGAGCACACCATTGAGTTAGAGGAGGGGGCCAAACCTATGATCACCCCCCCCTATCATCATCCTAGGAGGTTCAAGGATGATATAGAGAAGGCAATCAAGGAATTGTTGGCGATGGGACACATCAGACCGAGCAGCAGCCCATTTTCTTCTTCAGTTGTCTTAGTTTTGAAGAAGGATGGCACCATGAGGCTGTGTATTGATTATCGAGCCTTGAACAAGAAAACCATCAAAAACTGGTACCCAATCCCACGCATTGATGAGTTGATGGATTAACTGCAAGGGGCAGTTTTCTTCTCAAAAATTGATCTACGCTCTGGATATCACCAGATCAGCATCTAAGAGCAGGACATAGAAAAGATGGCATTTCGATGTCATTTTGGACACTTCGAGTTCCTGGTTATGCCATTTGGGCTAACCAATCCACCCGCTACATTCCAGTCTTGCATGAACCACATATTCAGGGATCAGTTAAGGAAATCAGTCTTGGTTTTCTTCGACGACATCTTGATCTATAGCCGGTCATGGCAAGAGAATATGAGGCACCTAGATGAGGTATTGAGCATCATGGAGGCACAGTAATTATATGCCAAAGAGTCCAAGTGCGAGTTCGGTATGACAGAGTTGCTTTAATTAGGCCACATCATTAGTGCACAAGGGGTACAGGTGCACCAAGAGAAGACCAAGGCCATTCTAGATTGGCCGATGCCCAAGAACGTGACATAATTGAGGAGCTTCTTCGGGCTGTGTAGCTATTACAGGCGGTTCGTCCGGGGTTTTTCTCAGCTTGGAGCACCACTGACAGATATTACCAAGCATGGGGCCTTCATATGGACCGAGAAATCACAGGAAGCCTTTGATCAAATGAAGGAAGTCATGGGCACTTGTCCAGTGTTGGCACTACCAGACTTCACCCTGCCATTTGTACTAAAGTGTGACGCATCCGGCGAAGGGATCAGTGCAGTTTTGATGCAGGGAGGACACCCCATTGTATTCGAGAGCCGGAAGCTAGTCAACCTGAGAGGTTGTACTCCATTTATGACAAGGAAATGTTGGCAATCATGCATGCCTTGACCAAGTTCAGACAATATTTGGTGGGAAACAAATTCATGGTCAAGACCGATCACAACAGTTTGAAGTATTTCCTTGAGCAGAAGGACCTCAGTGAGCGCCAACATAAATGGGTGATGAAGGTATAGGAATTCGACTTTGACATAGAGTATGTCAAGGGGAAGAAGAACATTGTGGTCGATGCACTATCGAGGAGACCTGCGACATGTTCTTTGATGGAGATTTCAATAGATTGGAAATCCCACTTGTTAGTGGAATATTCCAAGAACAAGTTCGCTTGTGAGGTGATGGATGGGCAGATACAGGATGACCGGTATGGGATCATTGACGATGTCATATTTTACAAGGAGAGAGTTTACTTGGTGCCATATTCAGAGCTTAAGAAGAAAATCCTCACCGCAGTTCATGATTCACCTATAGCAGGCCATCAAGGGTTTTTCAAAACCTACAAATAGATCAGAGAGAGGTTCTCGTGGAAGGGCCTCAAACAAGACATCATGAGACACGTCAGTGAGTGTGTGACTTGCCAGCAGAACAAGTCAGAGCATGCTCTTCCAGCAGGGCTACTTCAACCACTCCCCATTCCAGAGCAAAAATGGGAGAGTATATCTATGGACTTCATCACCGGTCTACCCAAGGTCTAGGGTAAGGACTGTATCTATGTAGTGGTCAATAGATTGACCAAGTTTTCTCACTTCTATGCCATACCGACAAATTACAACACAGTTCAGGTAGCCGATATTTTCTTTAGAGAGGTCTTCAGACTTCATGGGTTGCCGAAGAACATCATCAGTGACAGGGACAGTCGGTTCATAGGGACATTTTGGAGAGAGTTGTTTCGGTTGGTGGGGACAGATTTGACACCTAGCACCAGCTATCACCCTCAGGCAGATGGGCAGACTGAGATTGTCAACAAGTGGGTTGAAGGGTATTTGAGTAACTATGTAGGAGGACAACATAGAATGTGGGTAAAGTGGTTACATTTAGGGGAACATTGCTACAACACCACCTTCCACATGTCCATTGGTATGACACCCTTCCGAGCATTATACGGATATGATGCTCCCACTTTGGTAGACTTGGTCTTCAGGGAGAGCAGAGCTCCCAAGGCCAAGGATTGGATCATAGAGAGTCAAGAGATTCTCAAATTGTTGAAAGAGAACCTGCAGATGGCGCAAAACCGACAGAAGATAAGTGCGGACAGGCACAGGATAGAACACAACTTTGAGGTTGGAGATTTGGTTTTCTTGAGACTCCAACCCTACAGACAGTCATCTCAGAAGAAGAGTGGAGCCGAGAAGCTCAAGCCCATATTTTGTGGTCCTTACAGGATCATGCGCCGAGTAGGCGAGGTTGCTTACGAGCTAGAGCTTCCAGAGGGGAGCAAGATTCATAACGTGTTCCACATGTCTTGCCTAAAAATGGCAGTGGGACAATTCATTAACACATCAGAGGAGCTTCCCCCGTTGGATGAGGAGGGACAGTTGGAGTTAGTTCCAAAGGAGGTTTTGGAGTTCCGGGAGCGGAAACTAAGGAGCAGGGTCATCAGAGAGTGTTTGATCAGATGGAGAGGGCTTCCAGTAGAGGACACTACTTGGGAGAGCGAGTAGGTGTTGCAACACCCTGGACTGGTATTGTTTAAGAACAAGCAATTTCGGGAAGGGAGGATTGTAATGTCCCTTTCCAAATAGGAGCTCCAGAAAAGGAGGCTTAATGGTCTAAACCACCTCGTTAGACTATAGCCAGGGCCAAAGAGGGGTAAACAGGTTTACTAGAGGTCACTCTAGTCACAGGTGTTATATTTGGAAAGTGACATTGAGCTAACAAGGGTTAACAACGCTTTTAAGTCATTATGAGCTAAAAATAGAAGTCAACAATGAATTAGGGTTTCAACATGATTTAGGGTTTTGGAAAGCTATAAAGGAAGGGTCAGCAACCTAATTCATCATTATGCAGATTATGACTTGTCATTAAGGAGAAGAGGTGCATCTCAAGAGAGATAGTTCAGTGTATTCCAAGAGGAAGACACCAGTTGGTTGATTTCGACGTTGAAAGACACACCCTAGTCACCAAGAAGATCATCCAGGTCTTCCATCATTCTTCATTGATTCCACAGTGCTCCCATATTCTGGGTATTATCTTTTAGTTTCTTATTTGTATTCCGGGATCCTTTTGTCTTTTGATCTAGCTGAGTGTTGTTATTTTATTCAGTCGCAGTTGCTTATTTATATTCCAGCTAAGATCCTTTGTATGTTGATCTATTCAAATATTGTCAGTTATTCAGCCACATTCGGCCATTTTGTAATCCACAGAGATATCATAATACAAACTTTGCAGTCCTTTGTCGCGTTTATTATTTGTATGATCATTTATATACTGTAAACCTTTGATCCTACACACACATTAGCAGCATTTCCTAGACTAGCCAAGTCAGGAACATTACAAGTTGCAACATTTATATCATTGATAGGTCGATGTTTCGAAGTCTCCTTCTCATGGTGGCGATTCCCAAAACACTCGAATGACCTTGCACTGCCAGACGAGTAGAAATTTGTTTCGTATTTTACAGCAAGAATCTACGTTTCTATGTAGAATAGACAGCTTCTTTTACATAGCGTAATGAGTATAATTGTGATGTTTATTCATGAGCCTATTGAATTTTGGTACGCCGATGGTGATTATGGTGGTGTTGGTGATTTAAATGATGTACAGAGTCCAACTCAATTTCTAGCCGAGCATCCACCTCTGCCAACAAACACAGGTATAAAATATAGCAAATGTATAGAGGTTATGGCCATCGACAGTGCTTGAAAAGATCTTTTTATCAAACTGAAGGTGGTGCATCTTGGTCCAAAGATAAAAGCACTAAGGAATTAATATGTGTGATTTGTTGTGGAGAAATGTTCATTTGTTTTTCCAATTCAACAAGATGCTTCACATCTTGGATCTTATTCGATAGTAGCCTTGGGGAAACACTTTGATGTAAAAAAAATGGAGACTTTGTTGTTTAGCTGGGAAGCAAAATGGAGACTTGGTGGCAGAACATTTTGGTCAGCAGTCAACAAGATATCATTAAACAGGGAAAATCTCGAATTCTTGGCATATTTATCGAGCTATCCAAAACACCTTATCTTTATTTGTTAAGTAGATCCAGATTTGTGTCAATAATTGGAGTTTTTTTGGGCAAAATAAAAGCATGAAAATCAGCCTCCAATTTCAAGAAAAGTATATTAATTAAAGTTTCTTTCCAAATTTGAAACATACCTGGTATTTTCAGAATTTTAGAGGACAAATTGAAACATAGGTGGCATTCAAGGGATTTCGTCCGACAATATTTGACTCCAACGCTCCTTATTTCCTGTGATTAAATAGATTTTATTTACTTTTAGAATTTATTGCCAAAAAGTAGCAACAGTTCGAGGATTGTATCAATTTTTATTTAATCTGTATTGTAAGGCAGAGGGGAGAAGGAAGAGGCCCAAGAGAGTAACTTTGAGGCAAATGCATGTGCTTGCTTTACTTGCAAACCCAAAGGTAGCCTTTACTTATATGTTTCAACATCAGAGATATATGAGAACCAAGTTTATTAGTATGTATCCTCTATTGTGTTTTACTATTTATTCTTCCTCTTATTTGAATGGAACTGATGTGCTACAGATTTTCTATACATTAATGTGTTTACTTTGTTTCAGTAATGTTCATTCAAATACCTAATATTCATTTTCAGAAATTTTTTATGTTTATGGATATTCTTCTCATGGATTATGCAAGTCTGATATGATAGTGAAGCATGTGTTTTCCATATTTGATTTCTTTATTCGTATACCTACCTATTATTTACCTATGGCTATCTAAAAACTGGTTTGATTTCCTTTGATCAATGGAATATTTCAGGAGACTCCATGCTCAATGACTTCGATCAATGATCAACATATGTTTTAAATATAAATTTTTGCCTTTCTCCTTTCTCACCAGATCTACCTGATCCATTTTCCATCAAATAAACCATTGAAATAACTAAGATGTGCTAGGCATGTCATCCCAACAGTCAGAGAGCATATTCTAGCGCTAACATGCTCAACGGATGGAGAACCATCATTAGTCACTAACTGAGTGGTTTCCCTTGTGTTCAACATCAACAACAATCATCACACATACGGATTCGTGCAATACCTTGGTTTCCATTTGACCCCATTGGTGGATTCCTCGTTTTTGTCAATATTCTTCATTATTGGCTACTATTCAGAGAGTCTCTACCATGCACTATTTCATTTGGTGCATTCTAGATTCATACCTCAGTGTGGTCCATTCAATCTGTTCGTCTGAGTCCTTCCAACTCTTTGGCCTTCTGCTACCCCTCATTTTGGATGATGCAGGATGCCTTAATTCCTTCCTTCCAGCGGATCTCTTCCTATCGACTTCAACATATCTTTCTCTGGGATAGGGATCTAGAGTCATGTTTGGTACCCTAGGGCTTGCCGTCATCAATGGCATGTTCTCTCTCTATTGACAGTGGGAATACATAAATGTCCCTTGCTTGATAGATTCTACCAAGTGTTCGATATCATCTCATTTATTCACACTTGTTAGATTGTACCATGATGCCTTCAAACCCATTATCATCATCGATGGGTTGTCTTGTGTTTGTTAATGATATACATCAATGGACAGTAATCAAATGGTGTCTCACTATGTTTGACCCCAACACATCTATTCACATGGTGTAGATTTGTACCATGACGAATCATTTTGAAGACTTCGTGTGAATTACGAGCATCACATATTTTGTGCTCCTACCTGACATATATTGTACCACCCCATAGACATTGGTACTTGTAGAGGTTCAATTTTTTCACTCCATTGGTCCCAGATATCCTTTGATTTTGATTTTGAGACATATCTTCATTGTTTATCTCTTCATGGTTATGATCTACTTTGACATGGATCCACTTTGTATTCTGCGTGGCCATGTTTTCTACTTTATATATATCACATGAATCTGCTATGTATTGTTATTGGCCATGAAAATTAGTCATACTTTCATATATGCCATGGATCCACAATGTACTTGATTTTGAAGCCATGCTTACACCACTCCTGAGCATGGGTATGCCCAACTTGGGAAGATAAAACTCTTACTTGATATTGGCTGGCGGTTTTTGTTTTCGGATCAAATGTCTCAGGAACCTTCATGGATTACTTCATTGCACCCTCACCTCTCAGGGTTATAATGTATTTCATCCATCACTTTCCCTTTCTCAAAGTCATAATGTATTTGGAAGATGATAATGCTTGAGTGAATCAAGGGGCTAGGGGAGACCCTCCTGAGCCTCCATCTTCACCATCAAGTTCTATATTTTCTTCCTCTGAGCACTCTCATAATTCTCATGATTCTATCCATAAATTTTCTTTTAAGAAACCATTATTAAATATAGATGTAAAATTTTATTTACCTGTGTTTAATGAAGATGCTAATCCTGAAAAGCTAGATAATTGGATCCGACAGGTTGAAGTATATTTTTGTGTTCAACATATTGATGAAGAGGAAGTTAAAGTGAAATTGGCTTCTCTTTGGTTGGAATACACCGCTCTCGTATGGTGGGAGAGAAATTTTCAATACATAAGTAAGTGTGGTAATCTTCTTTCCTCATGGTCGGAATTTAAATTAGCAATAATGAAGAAATTTTATCCATTGGGTTATTTACATAAAGCAATGATGGAATGGAAAAATTTAAGACAAAGTAAAGGTCAAACAGTACAAAGTTTCACAGAAGAATTTAGGAAGAAATCTCTTGCATTAAACACTACTTTGGATTCTTATGAAACTTTAATGAAGTGTTTTGGCTCACTTCACAGTTATATTTGTCATACTTTACTATTGTTTAACCCCACAAGTCATGACGAAGTTTGTGTGCAAGACCCTCACCTTGAGAATAGGGGAAAGCATGTGCAAGAAGATCCCACAAAGAAACCTTCCAATATCCCACATAAGCAGTTTAAGAAGTTTAAAAGGAAGGACAAAAATACTGGCACTTTAAAGAGAGAAGAAGGAAATCCATATTGCACTCATTGCAAGAAGAATGGTCACGATGATGAACATTGTTGGAAACTACATCCAAAGAAGAGACCGAAACAGTTCGGTGGAAAGGGGAAGACAAAGGTTGTTGCTATAGTGCAACAAGATCTTGATTCCGATTCAGGAGATGAAGGAAAGATCACAATGGTTGGAATACAAGGTAAATATTCCCTTCATGCTAGTACAAATTCTAATACTGAATCTCATGGTGATGAAAGAAAGAGGAATGAACTATTTCATATAAGAGTTGTATCTAAACACACTAAGATAGATACATTATTTGATCTAGGTTCCCAAGTAAACTTGATATCTAAAGAACTTGTCAACAAGATGGGTCTTGAAGCTAAACCACATCCAAAGCCTAATCCTCTTGGTTGGGTATGTGATAAAGAAAAACTTAATGTAACCAAGTAATGTAGGGTCAGATTTGTTATTGCTTCAAAGTTAATTGATGAAGTGAATTTGGATGTTGTATCACTTGATATATGTGGCATAGTTCTGGGGAGTCCTTATCTTTATGGTAGAAAAGAAGTCTTCTTTCATCATGAGAAAAAATATCACCTTGCTAAATGGGGAGTGGAATATATTGTTAGAGCCCACAACATGAGGGCAAACACAACACTTTTTAGTGCAGGACAAATGAAGAGACTCATAAACACTAATAAGCGATATGTACTCATGGTCGTAAGGGAAAAGGATGTTGGAACATCTGACGCTTTCCAAGGATGTGATCCTTCTCGTAAGAAAGAAATAATTGATATTGTTTCTAATTATGATGATATTTTCCAGGAACCAGATGGATTGCATCCTAGGAGGGAAATCCAAAATGACATACATATTCAACAGGATTCTCCTCTTCCTAATGTAGGAATGTACAGGATGTCAGTTGTAAAGATGACAGAGATAAAAAAATAGGTACAAGGCTTATTGGATCAAGGGGTCATCAGACCCAAATCATCTTCTTGTGGTTCTTCGATTGTGATGGTGCCAAAGAAGGATGGCACCTGATGAATGTGTGTCGATTACTGATTCTTAAATAAAATCACGGTGAAAAATCGATACCCTCTTCCTTGTATAGATGATTTACTTGATCAATTAGAGAATGTTGTTTATTTCACTAAGTTGGATTTGCGCAGTGGATACCATCATATCAGGGTTGCAGAACAGAATGCATGGAAAACTTCCTTTAAAACCAAACAAGGATTGTTTGAGTGGTTAGTTATTCCGTTTGGGCTTTGCAATGCTCCGACAACCTTCATGCGTGTGATGAATGATGTATTCAAGCCATTTCTAGATGATTTTGTGATTGTATATTTAGACTACATTCTTATATTTAGTGGGACTTGGGATGAACATCTAAGGAATGTAAAGAAAGTATTGGATACTTTGCGAAGGGAAAATTTATATGTAAAATTGTCCAAATGTGAATTTGGTAAGACTGCACTTGTGTACTTAGGGCATATTGTAGGAGGAGGAAAATTGAAAATTGATCCTTCCAATATTGATGTAATTGTAAATTGACATGAGCCCAAAAGTGTAACCGAAATACATATCTTATTAGGTGTAGTCCAGTATTGGAGGAGATTTATTTCAAACTTCTCTTTTATAGCAGATCCTTTTCATGACTTAACCAGTGTGAAGAACACTTTTCAGTGGGGAGGAAAGAAACAAAAATATTTCGACACTTTGAAGAAAAATATCAGTACCACACTAGTATTAACACTATTGAATCTTCAACAACCTTTCTAGATCAAGACAGATTCCAGTGGGTACGCCATGGGTGCATTATTGATGCAATATCATAAGCCTATATGTTACCACTCTAGAACTTTTAACCAAGATGTTGTTAAATATCCTATGTATGATAAAGAATTGTATGCATTAGTTCAAAGCATAAGGAAATGGAAGCACTACTTGTCAGGGAAGGAAACAATCATACATATAGATCATCAACCCTTACAGTATCTCCAAGCACAAACCAAGCTACAACAATATCAACATTACAGATGGATGGGTTTTCTTCAACAATTTCATTTGGTAATCAAATACAAAAAGGGTACAAGTAAGAAGGTAGTTGATATGATTTCTAGACCTCATATTGTTTCTTCTATTATTTTGAAGAATTTTTCCTTATCTCATGATATCTATGTGGAACAATATGTCATTGACGAAGATTTTAAAGAAGTATTTGAGAAGCTAACCCATGGTGCACAGGTAGAGAACTATTTTCTACAGGGAAAACTACTCTACCATCTTAGAAAGCTATATATTCCTACAAGTCAACGAGTCCATGTAATATGAGAAGCTCACACTTCTCTTATGTCTGGACATTTTGGGGTAGGAAAAACTATGGCTCATCTGCAGAGATTTTGTTATTGGCCTCAGTTGAAATCAATTGTAACTAAATATGTAAAGGGGTGTGTGATGTTTTCTAATTGTAAGCCCACTAATAGAAAATTGGGGTTATACTCACCACTTCTTGTTCCATCCCATCCATGGGAAAGTATCTCCATGGATTTTGTAGGGGGTTTACCAATGTCAAAAATGGGTCATGACTATTTGTATGTTGTAGTGGATAGGTTCAGCAAAATGTGTATCTTAATTCCATGTAAAAATCATCACTCTTGAGAAGACTTCTAATATCTTCTTTCAATATGTTTGGGTTCACTTTGGGCTACCCACATCCATTATCTTAGATCGAGATACTTGATTCCTTGGGGATTTTTGGGTAAGATTGTGGAGAATGATGGACACCAAGTTGAAGAGGATCACTGCTTTCCATCCACAAATTGATGGAAGACAAAGGTTTTTAACCAAGCAATGGTGCTTTTTCTTTGAGGCTACTGTAGCTAGCATCTCAAGTTATGGGATGAACAGATACCCTATGTACAACATGCTTATAATCGAGCCTTACATTCCTCCAATTAGTGTTCTCCTTTTGAGACATGTTTTGGATATTTTCCTAAGGTCCTTTTGGACTTGATGTATGGGAGAGACAAATGAAGAGAGAAATGAAGACAAATCCTGCAAGTACATTCAGAGGATCCAACAAGTACATCAAGCAGTCAGGGAACAGTTGGAGAAAAATCAAGCACAGTATAAATCTTGGCATAAAAAACATAGGGTTGATCATCAGTTCCAGGTTGGATACCAGGAATGGCTTCACATCAGCAAGGAGAGATTGAAGGGTGAGGGCAACAAACTCAAGCCCATCCGATATGGACCCTTCACTATTTTGAAGAAAAGTGGTACCAATGCTTTTCGTCTAGATCTTCCATCTTATATGTGGATCTACTCAGTTGTAAATGTGGAAAACTTGAAATGTTTTGAGCCTCCCATGGATTCCAATCCTAAGTAGACCTGATTTACATGGATTCCAATTGCAGTAATGTTGTGTATGTTTAATCTTTCATCCATGACACAAGACCTTATGTTCTTTGTGATCTACTCTGCATCTCGGGTGAGACCTTCCTTGGCCTTGGATGAGGATTTCTATGTTGGTTCTTTAGGGTTTTTGTTGGACACTGTTATAGCACAAATTTCCACATCTATGCATTTGTGACATGGACCAACCCTTTTCTCTAGCTTGCTAATCAAAATCCCAACTTCCCTCATCAAAGTCACTTAAAAAACATGAATTTTTATTATATCTGTGGGTTTCCTTTGTTCAACACGTGGACATATGCACATTTATATTTTTTAACCTGTGGATGCCCTCAAAAAATGCAAAAAATAAAATAATTTCACATTTTCAGGCAGGGATTTTGGTTCGACTCGTTTCCCAACCTCCCTGAGCTCGTACCGAATGGAATTCAACATCCTTAACATCTTAAGGATGGTAGTGTTAGAAAGTTGGATTAGGTTGATGGAAAATTGGTATGGAGTGTTGGTTGTCATTGATGTCAGCCATTGGAGAGTAATATTGTAGATTGATGTCAAACCTTAGTGATTGATGTCAACCCTTGGAGAGAGTCTGATAGCGAATTTCGGTAGCATAAAGATTTGGGTAATGGACCCAAGTTTGTTTGATGTATAACGATATTCATTTTAATATATTTTAAGGTAATACTATTCTATATGTATAGTACATGTCATTCCATTTCTGGTGGTATGTGGAACGTCACATAAATCCTCATGATTAGAGAGTTATGATCATGTGAAGTTGGAGAACCCAGGTTTGGGTAATGGACCCAAGTTTATTTGATGGCTAATGGTACGATATTTGATATATTTGCAGGAAAGAATATTCTATATGAATAGTATATGTCATTCCATTTCCATTGGTATGTGGAACGTCACATAACTCCTCACGGTTAGAGAGTTATGGCCATGTGAAATTGGAGAACCCTCATGAGTCATCTAGAAGCCCCAAAAAGTCAAAGTAGTCAAAGTGTTTGCAAAGAAGAAATTATTTAAATAATAAAGTGAAGTGATGAGTGTACTATAAATCAAAGTGGATACGAAAGAAATCATTTAAATAATAAATTTAATGGATAAATTACTAAGTAGACAAGTGGTTAGAAGTGGGTTAACCCTAAAATAAGGAGAGTGGGTTAAGATGGTTAAAAGGTAACCCCTTGAGGAAGCTACATGAAAGTATAAATAAGAGGCAAGGTTATCTCATTTTAATCACACTTGATCATATTGAATATCTACAAGTGATTGAGGTAACCAAAGGATATCTAATCTAAATTTCAGAGGGAAGGTGAAGTAAAGAAGGCTGAAATTCAAGGGAGGATAAATTCTTTTGATGATGCTTTCTAAGTTACACTCCGTGGAAAATAGGGTTTGTGGCTAGTCCTAAAAATAGTCTAAAACAAGTGTTTCAAGTAAAAATGTCATAACTTATTCATAACATATCCAAATTCAGTAAGACCAAATGTGTTGGTTAGAGTATAGTCTATAGTATTATGTGTACAATTTTCAGATCCATACAACAAATATTCTGTGCGGGGAACGCTCTATAATTTTTCTCTCTAGAATAAGCCAAAATTCAACAAGGTTGTTTGGACATGTTGTTGTGACAAGTTATTCATACAGGTTTGGTGCATGGTTGATGCACTTGTTCATGGTACGGGTTGAGGTACAAATTGGTGCATGGTTGATGCACTTGTTTATGGTACAGGTTAAGGAACAAGTTGATGCATGGTTCAGGTTATTGGTACAGGTTGTTTGGTGCAGGTTGATTGGTACATGTTTACAACAGTATATCTCATAGTGATAGTGTGGTAGTGGTTCTATCAGTCTACTAATACATCAGGGCGATTGGACGGGGCAAGGACAGGTAGTTGTAGGCACCTTCCGATTGTAACCGGAGAATATAGGGGGTTGTATCCTCCTTCTGGTTCTATCCATAGAATTGGGGAGTTAGTTTTTCCCTCAGGTTGTAGCCTGATAAACTAGGGGGTTGGAGACTCCTTCCAGTTGCATCTGGAAAACAAAGTAATTTGGTGCTTCCAATGAATGTAATTCTTAAATACATATAAGAAAAAGCATTTTGTGGTTTTATCCCACTTTGGGTTTCCACGTAAAACACTGGTGTATTGTGTATGTGTGTGATTGATCATTTGTTCATTGTTTATTTACTCTGCAACTATTGGATGATAATGCTACATTGATATAACAATTGAATTTTATGGTGAAAAAGGATTAAATTTTCTATTACTGATTCACCCCCCCTCTCAGTAATCCAACAATTGGAATCAGAGCAAGTTCCTTCAAGAATCATTTTAACCACTGAAAGGTAGATCATGGAGAGAAACAACATGTATAAACATAGAATACCACAGTTTGATGGACAAAAGTATGCATTCTAGAGTAGAAGGATGAAAATGTTGGACAGACCTACCACACTTAGAGGGGGGGGTGAATGAGTGTGGGGCTCTTTTTCCAAAAACTTCCCTCTTGCACAAAACTCATCAATTAGTATTCAACATTTATTCGTTACCCATTGTTGTCATTATAACCAGTTAGATGTAGGCACATATCAGAAACATATATCAGCAATATATCATCAACAAGTCATCATCATAATGGACACAAAGAACAAAAGATGTATGTACAATTTTCTTTTTATTACGGACTACAATCCTTGGGTTTATCAGCAACAACTGAATAGAGTACAACTCTACAAGAGCATTATATCTATATGCAAGACTCAACTTACACCCTCAACATCAACTAAGATGAGGCAACAATCCTCAACATATGTCAATCTGTCAACAGGTACGCGACCTATTAGTAATGTAGCCAGCGTGTGCACACGCCCTGGCTCACTACAACCCTCGTGTGAACATGGCCAGTGTATAATGTAACAAGTGTATTCTCTTGAGCACTTAGGGTTTTTCTTTGCTTCACATGCTCATATCCTCTGCAACCTGCAATCACTTTCTCTTCTATCTTCCACTGTCCAAACTGACCCACAACCAGTCACAATACATCCAAGCTCTCCAATAGCTTGCTCATGCTCCACAACAAGTCAATATGAATGCTATCTCAATCATGTATAAACAACTAGTGTACCATAGCAATCATGTCACTACAGAATCACAAGAGTGTTGCTCACTCCATCCACCAAATAAACCAAGTTGAGCCACATCATAGAAGCCATACCAAGAATGCCCTAAGCATTCACAACATATCAAACAATAACATCTATCAAGACAATAATGTAACCATGCCAATGTCTTAGATCTGAGGCCATAGAATGTAGATATGGAACCTGCCTCATCATCCAAAAGCTTGGCACCAGCTCAAACACAAATCTCCATGAGGTTATCCAGTCCATGCTCCATGTACATAGTCATCCCGCGTGTACACTCACCCTATACATAGCCAGCCTGCCTGTACACACACCCTATACATAGACAACCCACGTGGGCATCAGAAAATAGGGTTTTCTGTGACTCCAAGACTTTTGCCGCCAAGATCTCTGACATTGCCGAAGCTTTGATGCATCCATGAGATCCTCCTCTCGCCCTCTTCCTCAGAATAGATCTTCAATCATGCTCAAGAGATCCACACCAATAGGAGTCTCTCACAAGAAGCTCTCCATCAATACTCCAAAATATATTACCAAGAAGCTCTCCATTGAACCACAAAAAATGATTCTTATCAAATGTACATTTTACAAGAGATCCTAGCTTCTTATTTATACTTTCATCTTCTAGGTCACTTAACCCATTTTTAGGTTACTTAACCCATTTCTAGGTCACTTAACCCATTTTCCTTATTTTAGGGTTAACCACTTTCCATGAATAGAAAGTTCTCCAATACTTTATCATTTAAATATTCCTTCTTGATTTTGTCAATAATCCATCTTGATTTTGTCACTTTACTTTATCATTTAAATAATGATTTCTTTTTTTCAAGCACTTTTACTTTTTTGACCTTTTGGGGCTTCAAGCCATCATATGGGGGTCCTCCAACTTCATAAGGGAATAACTCTCAAACCGTGAGGAGTTATGTGACATTCCACATACCACCAGAAATGGCATGACAAGCACTATCCATCTAGGATAGTTTCACCAACAAATTCATTGATCTTCATCTCATTATTCCACATACAAGCATGGGTCCTCCAACCATTCTCCTAGGATAACTCAATCCGTAAAGCGTCTTCCCGTGAGGGCTTTCACCATAAGGGGACCACTTAGGAGTTCATCCATTTGTGTACCTTATCAACCATGATAAAACAATAATGATTCACCGTTGCATCATATATATCAACTATGCATCATGTATCAATGACAACTCATTGATCCATCTTCATCAAGGGCATCATATCAATGATCTATCTTTATCAATTGGTTTCCACTTGGACATAGATTATTCTAATCAAGGGCATCATATCAATCAATTACTTGACATAAATCAAACCATACCATTTACATATGATCCAACAATCTCCCAAATAATCAAACCATTGGCATCAATGACAACATGATCCAACAATCTCTCCCTTTGGCATTGATGGAAATACCAACATTGATGTCAACTCCAATTACCAATTATTTATGTCAACATGTAGACAAGGCATGCTCTACATCAATAGTCAATGTGACTATCTCTCCACATCAATCTCTCCCATCAATAGACATCAATCACATCAATGTGATTATCTCTCCCCCTTTGACATCAATGGAAAAGGGTCATTCTC
>ML781025.1:230648-244546 GCA_009831015.1 Picea engelmannii | reverse complement strand
AACTCATTGATCCATCTTCATCAAGGGCATCATATCAATGATCCATCTTTATCAATTGGTTTCCACTTGGACATAGATTATTCTCATCAAGGGCATCATATCAATCAATTACTTGACATCAATCAATGACATCAATCAAACCATACCATTTACATATGATCCAACAATATCCCAAATAATCAAACCATTGGCATCAATGACAAACCATTAGCATCAATGACAACATGATCCAACAAAAAACATATATATATGCACAGGGATTTAAAATTTGGCAATCTATATTAGATGGATACAAAGAACCAACAGTTCTCTCAAAAAGTGAAAGAGCAATAAAACTCAGTCAAAATAATTCCAAGGACACAAATGCACTTCTGAATGGTCTTGGTGAATCGGTATACACCAAAGTTATGCATTGTAAATTTGCTAAAGAGATTTGTGACAAACTTCAAAATATTTATGAAGGAGATTCAAAATTCAAAGCAGTAAAGCTTCAAACTTACAAAGGTCAGTTTGAACAGCTAAAGATGAAGGAAGATGAAAATATTGCAACTTACTTCTTATGAGTCGATGAAACAGTAAATGAAATCATAAGATTGGGAGAAGAAATTAAACAATCTGTAATTGTTCAAAAGGTACTAAGATCTCTTCCTATGAGATTTGATCCTAAGATATCAACACTAGAAGAAAGAGCAGATATAGACTCAATAAGCATGGAAGAACTACATGGAATATTTACAGCATATGAAATGAGAACTGAACAGAAAAATCCAGATATAAAAGACGCATCTTTCAAAGCATCCAAAAGGTCAAAGCAAAAGGGAAAGAAAAAAGAAAACGAACATACAAGCAACAGTGACATCTCGAAAGATGATGAAGAAATGACCAATTTTGTCAAGAGATTCAATAAGGGAACCAATGACAGATATAAAGGTAAGCTTCCATTGATTTGTTTTAATTGTGATGGTATTGGTCATTTTTCTAAAAAATGTCCTCATAAGAAAAATAAGGGGAATGATGAAGATTACTCAAATAACAAACAAACATGTAAAGGAAAAATAACCACAAAGAAAGTTTTCAAGAAAATCTTATGCACCAAAGAAGACATCTCCTCATCAGATGAAGATGAAGTCAGTGACAGTGAGACAGAAAGAGTTCTATTCATGGAAGTAGAAGACTTTGATAAAGAAGACACCGAAGAAGAATATGAAGAGGCAGAAGTTGACTACCGAGAAGAATTGTTGACTGCCATAGAAGTTATAAGAAGAGAAAAGAGGAAAAATAAGAAGCTACAAGAAAAACTATACAAGATGGAACACACTCAAGAACTAGAGCATATCATCATAGAATTGAAGGTTCAAATAGAATAATATAAAATAATAGAATAAACACTCATATCACAGTTAGAAGAAAGAGACAGGATCATTGGAAATTTGGAAGCAGATATTGTCACATTGAGAAAGGATATTCAAAAGAAAAATATGCAGAACAACTCAAAATTTTTGGATGAGATTATCAGCAGTCAAAGGCCTAATCATGACAAGTCTGGACTTGGATACTATCAAGGATCAATATCCAAAGAAACATAACAAGAAACATATCAAAAAATTTATGCAGAAACAATCAAAGGGGATATGAAGACCTACAACGAAGATTACAAGGACACTCCTCCACCGAAAAGATTTAGATTTCAGAATCAATGATCGACATAAACAAATAGGCCTCAGGAAGAATAAGGATTCACAAGAGTAACTCCTTTCAAAATATATTCAACTCCCAGGTATAAAACTATATTTTTGGGTTTATGTTATGCATGCAATAATTTTGGACATAAAATTGTAAATTGCAAAGCTAATAGCAGGAACATAAATGGTTATCCAAGAAGGCTTAGTGAAACATAGATAAGAATATACAACAGGTTTGAATCATTGAGCATTGAAGTGGAATGATACAAGTGCAATAACTTTGGACACATGGCCAAATATTTTAGAATGGTAGTCCCAACTAGAGAACCACAACAGAAAAACAACAGTGATAGACAGAAGCCTCATAAGAGAACATGGATAAGAAAGCATAATCAATATAGCAATGAAGAATGCACGCTCGCTCTACAAGATAAGTAAAATAAGTGGGGTTGGTATGTTGAGAGTGGTTGTTCAAAACAATAAGAACATGTGAACAAAGATGAGGTCCCAAAGATCACAATATTGGAAATAAAATGAGATGAAGAAAATTCTACAGAGAAAAGGAAATATGTCAGATACAGAAAGATTTGGAAAATAATTGAAAGAAAAGAAGGACAGGTAAAGAAGGAACAGGTTCAAGAGATTGTACTTTCAGGAACTATAGTGAAAGATGAATCCACAGACAAAAATAAAGAAGTCAGAGCTCAGAGAGATGATGAATCTACTAATGAAGATGATGATGAATACACTTCATATCAGGTATTGTTCTAAGCCATTTGGCTTAGAGACTCCCAGATAATATGAATAATAGACAGGGGGAGTCTATGCGGTAGCTGAGATAGATCAAAGAACCATCCTTCGAGCAGCTTGCAGAAATTGAGTAGAAAGATTCAGTGCATTTAGTTAGTAGAAGTACAATATGATAGATTAATCAGTTGCAATAGTACTTCATGATAGTACAATGACATATGAGTCAAAATTATGGATAGTTTTGTAGCAGAGTCTTGAATAGTATGGACAAATATGGATGTGAAATCATCTTTTCTAAACAGGGAACTTGAAGAAGAAGTCTACATTGAATAATTGGTTCCTAGAGCATGGTACTCTAGACTGGATAAATATCTACAACAGACAGGGTTCAAAAAAGTAAGCGTAGACAACAACCTCTACATCAAGGTAACTCAAGATGGTATTTTATTAATTGAAGTTTATATTGATGATATTATTTTTGGAAGTACTGATGACAAATTAAGCTAGAAATTTGCAAAGGATATGCATAATGAATTTGAAATGTTATTACTTTGAGAACTATCCTTCTTTCTAGGTCTTCGTATATGTCAAAGTAACGAAGGAATTTTTATTTCTCAAACTAATTATATCAGAGAAATGCTAAAGAGGTTCAAAATGGAAGATTGCAAACCAATTACCACTCCTATGCAAACCAATTGCAAGTTGAGAAAATATGATGATTCAAAGTATACATACCAGAGGCAATACAGGTCAATGATTGATAGCTTACTATATGTGGCAATATCCATACCAGATGTAATGCAGGCAGTTGGACATATGGAACGATTTCAAGAAGCACTAAAGGAATCACATGTATTAGCAATGAAGAGGATTTTCAGATATCTCAAAGGAACAGAAGATCTTAGATTATGGTATCCAAAAGGAAAGGATCTATCACTTATTTCCTACACAAATGCATATTGGGAAGGTTGCATTGATGACTGATGAAGCACCAGTGGAGCAGATTTCTACCTGGGTGAGTGTTTAGTATCATGGATAAGCAAGAAATAGTCATCAATATCCTTATCTATAGTCGAGGCAGAGTATATTGTAACATTAGGATGTTGTACACATGTTCTATGGATGAAACAAATTCTGACAAATATATAGGTTGAGTATGATGATCCCATTCCAATCTATTGTGATAATACAAGTTCCATTAGTATATCAAAGAACCCAGTGATGCACTCCAAGACGAAACACATTCCAATCAAGTATCACTTTCTACGGGAAAATGTTAGAGAGAATACCATCAGAGTTGAATATGTGGGCACAAAAGAATAAGTGGTAGAAATCTTTACAAAACCGCTTCCATGGGAAGCCTTTGAGTATCTACACCAGAGACTCGGAGTAATTTCTACTCCAAAATGAATGCTTTTGAATTCATGTATTATATGTCTTAGATTTACACAAGGAAGAACCATAAAGAGGACAATTCAGGTTGGGATATCAGATTCAAGAAGAGTTTAGTCAAGGGGATTATCCCCAAGGACAGTTCATTTAGGGGGAGCAGCCCCAGATGGAAAGATACATTTTCCATTGATGAAAAAGGAGGAGATATTTATCAGATGCAGGATAGAAATTCTTGGAGAGAGAGCACAAATGCATGTAGACATGGGGAGTATCCCCAATGAGAGTTTAGTTAGGGGGAGCATCCCCAAAGGGAGATACCCTTTTCCATTGATGTCAAAGGGGGAGAGATAGAAACATTGATGAGGAGTATAAACATTAATGCTATCATGACTAAGTGTTTCCATCAATGTTGGTGTTGCCATCAATGCTAAAGGGGGAGATTGTCATAAAGTTGGCTTAGGTTAATGGACAGTTGCTATGGATTGTTGGTTGGCATTGATGTAAACCATTGGAGAGTGATATTGTAGATTGATTCCAACCCTTAGTGATTGATGTCAACCCTTGGAGAAATTTTGGTAGCGAATTATGGTAGCACAAAGGTTTGGGAAATGTACCCAAGTTTGTTTGATGTATAATGGTATGATTTTTAATATATTTGAAGGTAAGACTATTCTATTTGGATAGTACATGGAATTCCATTTCCGACGGTATGTGAAACATCACATAACGCCTCATGGTTAGAGATTTATGGCCATGCGAAGTTGGAGAACCCAGGTTTGGGTAATGGAAACAAGTTTGTTTGATGGATAATGGTACGAGTTTTGATATATTTGAAGGAAAGACTATTCTAGATGGATAGTACATGTCATTCCATTTCCAGTGGTATGTGTAACGTCACATAACTCCTCATGGTTAGAGAGTTATGGCCATGTGAAGTTAGAGAACCCTCACGAATCATCTAGAAGCCCCAAAAAGTCAAAGTAGTCAAAGTGTTTGCAAAGAAGAAATTATTTAAATAATAAAGTGAAGTGATGAGTGTAGTATAAATCAAAGTGAATACAAAATAAATTATTTAAATAATAAATTTAATGGATAAATTACTAAGTAGACAAGTGGTTAGAAGTGGGTTAACCCTACAATAAGGAAAGTGGGTTAAGATGGTTAAAAGATAACCCCTTGAGGAAGCGACATGAAAGTATAAATAAGAGGCAAGGCTCTCTCATTTAAATCACACTTGAGCATATTGAATATCTACAAGTGACTGAGGCAACCAAAGGATATATAATCTGAATTTCAAAGGGAAGGTGAAGTAAAGAAGGTCGAAATTCAAGGGAAGATAAATTCTTTTGATGATACTTTCTAAGTTACACTCCGTGGAAAATAGGGTTTGTGGCTAGTCCCGAAACTAGTCTAAAACAGATGTTTCGGGTAAAAACGTCATAACTTCTTCATAACAGATCTAAATTCAGTAAGACCAAATGTGTTGGTTAGAGTACAGTCTATATTATTTTGTGTACAATTTTCATATCCATACGACAAATTTTCCATGCGGGGAACGCTCTACAAGTTCGCTCTCTAGAATAAGCTAGAATCCAACAAGGTTGTTTGGACAAGTTGTTGTGACAAGTTATTCGTACAGGTTTGGTGCATGGTTGATGCACTTGTTCATGGTACAGGTTGAGGTACAGGTTGGTGCATGGTTGATGCACTTGTTTATGGTACAGGTTGATTACAGGTTGTTTGGTACAAGATGGTGCATGGTTGATGAACTTGTTTATGGTACAGGTTGATTACAGGTTAAGGTATATGTTGATGCATGGTTTATGCATGGTTCAAGATATTGGTATAGGTTGATTGGTACAGGTTTACAAAAGAATATATCATAGTGATAGCGTGACAGTGGTTCCATCATTCTACTTATACATCAGGGTGGTTGGATGGGGCAAGGACAGGTGGTTGTAGCCACCTTTCGGTTGTAGCCGGAGAACATAGGGGGTTGTAGCCTCATTATGGTCGTAGCCAAAGAATTAGGGAGTTGGATCTTCCCTCAGGTTGTAGCCTGAGAAACTAGGGGGTTGGAGCCTCCTTCCAGTAGCAACTGGAAAACAAAGAAAGTTCGTGCTTCCAATGAATGTAATTCTTAAAGACATATAAGAAAAAGAATTTTGTTGTTTTCTCCCTCTTTGGGTTTCCACATAAAACAATGGTGTACTGTGTATGTGTGTGATTTCTCATTTGTTCATTGTTTATTTACTCTGCAACTATTGGATGATAATGCTACATTGATATAACACTTGCATTTTATGGTGAAAAGGGATTAAATTGCTCTATTATTGATTCACCCCCCCTTTTTATGGTGAAAAAGGTATAAATGCACCATTGGGGGAATGGATGAGGAGGAAGAACTGAGGTGCAAGATTATGTTGGAAAAATTTAGAAATCTTCCATATATCCCTCCATGCTCTAAGCAGCATCCCATTACTAGAAACTCCTTTTCCAATGTTTCGTCCTTCTCTATATAACTACAGGATGTGTTCCTATCCCTGCTGAGTTATCCAAGGAAGAGCCTCACTGTTGAGTTGATGCTTGAAGGTATTTTGAGGAACCCAAGGCAGTTGATTCTGAACTAGTACCGAAGGTTGAATCAAGTTGTAACTACCTTTCTCACATTGTTGTAAATATAAGAGTTATCTTTCCCTCCTATTGTGTGTTTATTGGTTCATTGTAATGATATATGTTAATGTCTTTCATATGTATTTGAATCTATTCACATGATACATGCTATTTGAATGTATAACTACCTTGTAGCATCCTATTCTTGGTTTCCTATTGCAGGCTAGCTCCAGCAAAGACTAGGAATTCTTCAAGAAGCAAGAACGGGGATCGACATCGAATGAAGGATTCAAGGTGTGAGGCCTCTCCTTATTTCTCTCTCTCTCTCTCTCTCTCTCTCTCTCTCTCTCTCTGTATAAAAGTAGTTGTTTCTTGTATGTACTGATATAGATGAGGGTAGGTTCTTTCTTCTAAATTTTGTCTTGCTCTACTGTGACTTGACCCAAGGTCACGGGCGAAAAATCCCTTAATCAGAATTGGCAACCATACTAGGGAATTATTTCTCCTAGTTTGGGTCGGTTGTAGGGTGTCTTGTCTGTCCTTTTTTATTTCTATGAGTTTTCCTATTTTCCAATCTTTGTTGAAAATACTTCATTATTTGGAAAATTTCCAAAATTTTTTGGGAGTCCCCTTGTTCAAAGTCCTTTTTTTCCCAATTTTACAGAGTTATCCACTCTTTTTTGTTATATCAGTTGTAGATATATACGTTTTTAATGTGTATGACATGCGGACATCTATGAGTCTCAGTTCACATAGTTGCATACCTATGTGCAATTTTTGAAAAATATTTTCTTTCTTCAGTCTCTAGGAGATTTAGGGGATTCTACATGTCATCATGGGCTTCCTGAGTTTGTGATTTCTTTGTATCATTGTGTTAAGTTTTTGAAAACTTCTAAGTCACAAAAAATATCTTGATCTTGGTTTCCTAGTGTTCTTGGCTTAATTTTAGCTTGGATTTTAAAGTGAAATGATTTATGGGGGCCATGAATTGTGTATCATGCAATTTATTTTAGTATCTTCTGCTAGTCTTTCTTTGATAGAAAGAAAATAATAAAAAAAACTAGTTTTTTGGTAGTTAAGTCTCTTTTTTTCTTTGCATTGTTTTGCATTGTTATTTGAAAAAGAAAAAGATATTAGCATAGGGTTTTTTCTCCTTCTCATCTTGAAAGCATTTCAAAAGAAAAATAAGAAAGAATATCCTTTTTTTTCTTCTTTTTCTTTCCTCTAAAGGCTGCATTGTCATATTGCATCGGAAATAATAATTTTGCATTTAAAGGTTTGAATGATTGTTCATGCATTTTATTTTTGAATCTCTTTTTCATTTGAATAATTGGTGTAAAGTTTTTGTTTCCACTGTTCTTATAAGTTTCATTTTTGCAAGAGTCTGAATCAGCATTAGTTGCACTTCCATACCCTTTGAGTAAAAACAACCACTAAAACGAACGTTAAATTTAAAATGTACTAGACTTTGTTTCTAGGGTTCACAAACAAGTTTAGGGTTAGGGCCTTGGTTTAGGTTGGAGACTTAATTTCTCCAAGGACAGAGAAAAAAAACATAGGAGTCTGATTCAGGGAGAGTATAATCCAATTATTGCATAGGTGTGGCTAGGAAACTCCTCTCACACAGGAGCTAAGAACAAGGTCGCGTAAGGGAGAGCCGAGGAGATTCTCCTCCAAAGATCAACTGAGCTTAGTAGAGAGATCGTATATTGGGGGTTTTTTCAGTTCCCTTACCTTCATGAGAGGCAGTGATTTCAAGGCTTCTTTACCCTTCCCACAAGTTTGATCCTGATTGTCTATTGTTCCCCCAGATGTCGACTACGAGTTGGTAACCTTAGTTGATCTTCTTAGGGATCTCAAGGGTGATTGCAAGGATTTGTTGTGGTGCATGGGGCAGATTTCACATCATACTTTTCGGTACTACTGGAGGGTGCCCTATGAAGCATTGATAGTCACGTTTCAGGTAGCCCCAACAAAGGATGAATCCTAATTTGAAGGACATAGTAAAAGAAGAGCTTCAGAAGCTCCTTGATGTGAATTTCATTTACCCAATATCCGACAATAAGTGGGTTTCACACCTATTCATTGTATTGAAAAAGAATGGTAAATGACATATATGTGTTGATTACAAATAATTGAATAAAGCCACCTTGAAGGATTATTTTCCCTTTCCATTTATTGACAAAGTTTGGATACCCTAGTAGGAAATAAGTTTTTATCTTTTCTCAATGGCTTTAGTGGCTACAACCAAATATAGATTTCCCCTGAAGACCAAGACAAAACTACATTCACTTGTACTTGGGGAACTTACGCTTATTGAGTACTACCATTTGGATTGTGTAACGCTCCAGCTACCTTCCAAAGGGATGTCTTCAGAATATTCTCCGACTTGAAAAATGATTGTGTAGAAATATATATGGATGATTTCACCATGTATGGAGACACCTTTAAGTAATCCTTAGATAATATAAATAATTTTTTTATCAGGTGCTAAGATACAAATATAACTCTCAACAAATAGAAATGCCACATGTTATGCACTAAGGGAGTTGCGATAATGTTAGAAAACAAAGGTATTCCAATAGAGGATGAACACCTTTAGTAATAATTCACACAACACACCAATATTTTGACGTGGTAAAACCCCTATGGGAGGACATCCAGTGCCCCAACCAACGTGGCCACATGGAGCAATTTATTAATGCAAAAAGAAAAATATTACAAAGAGATTTACAAGATATTTTCTCACAATCGATCATCGGCAAATGACCCTCCATGCTATTTAAATAGAGATCATGGACCAATCGGGTGCTAAGCCATGAATCAATATAGTTGTTAAGATCAAGGAGAATATGAACCATCGGCTCACTCTATGTCAGGAACATATTGTGACAGTTGGATTACCTAACTACAAATTCATACTAATGCATACTAAAGAAACATACTTTTACTTAATGAAACATTAGACCAAGTTGATCTTAACTAACTCCTAAGTGTCTAAATATCCTAACACCCCCCTTTAAGAACAACTTGGGATATGATTGAAGGATTTACAAAGGAAACACAATAAGATAAGGAAGGAATCATTAGAGCCTAAACCCCCTTAATGACAACTTCATCAACTCCTAACATAGATCAAAGTTTGGAAAACTTCACTTCTGTAAGAAACTTTATGAAAATGTGTTCAAATTGATATTTTATAGAGAAAAAGAGCACTTCAATTACTCGATCATGAATGAGCTTTATGATGAAGTGCATGTGTAGCTCGATGTGTTTTTTGCATTGATGTTGAACTGCATCTTTGGTGAGCTTGATGGAACTATGATTGTCCCACTAGAACATGGTTGAACGTTGTTGATGGAATTCAAACTCTGAAAGGATCTAACAAATCCGCAAGGATTCCTGACTTGCATTAAACATTGCTCAGTACTCTACTTCTACTGAATAAAGAGCAATAGCATTTTTTTTCTTGCAGGCCCAAGTGATAGGTCCTTAACCAATGATGAAAACACAACCTGCAATAGAATTTTTATCATCAAGGTCACCGGCCCAATATGAGGATGGGTATGTCAAATATAAAACGCTACCAACTAATTGATGGTACAAAGTGGCATCAACTTCAGGAGAAGTATAGGTGGCAACAATTTTGACTCTAGACTGGAAGGGATAAGGGGATGGTTTAGAATCTTCCATGTGAAAGCATCAAATAAGGTCACAAGCATACTTAGACTGGGAAAGAAAAATTCCTTCTTTGGTTTTAAAAACTTGGAGTCCAAGGAAATAGTTTTCACATGGTTTAAAAGTTTTGGTCACTACCAATGAGGATAAGGTCATCAACATAAAGAACAAGGATTCTGAGATGGAATCCTACTTTATTGGTATAGACATTAGGGTCAGAATGACATCTAGAAAAGTTAGTATCAAGAAGAAATCTTTCCATTTTGGCATACCAAGCTTGAGGAGCTTTCTTAAGACCATATAGAGATTTCTTAAGGCCACAAAAAAGGCTGGAGTCATTCTAGACATAGCCAAGAGGTTGTTCCATGTAGATTTGTTCTTGCAAATCCCCATGCAAGAAGTACTTTTTAACATCCATCTGATGGACCTCCATTTATGTGAGGCTACAAGGGCTATAACAAGGTGGATGGAATTGTTTTTGGATATAGGAGAAAATGTTTCAATATAGGAAATGACTTAAACTTGAGAGAATCAGTTGGAAACTAACCAAGCCTTTTATCTTTCAACACTTTCATCTGATGCATACTTATTTTTGTAGACCCATTTACATAAAACAAGTTTTATTCCTTTCGCAAGAGGTACAAGATCTTGAGTATCATTCACCATTAAAGAATGATACTCTTCATACATTGGTGTATCCTAATCTGGATTACTTGAAGCTTATGCAAATGTATCTGGATCATGAGTCTTAGAAAATTGAGCCATAAGAGAATAGGCTCGTTGGAACTTTGAATGTGTCTGACATTGATCTGAAGGATCACCGACAATATCACTGATTGCTTCTCATGTTGAACGAACCCATCTAGGAAGTGATGGTGTTGGTGCAGTTTCAGGTTCAATAGACTCATCTAGATAAAGGTGAGTCTTGGCACAGGGGAAGACCCAGGGTTCAACGCTCAAGAGCGCACCAACAAAACCCTAACTACTGGCCCTTTCGACAACACCTGCGAAGTAGATGAAGTCTCACCCGAGGTAGAGGCAAGGGTGGTTGCAGGACTCAGGTGTCTACAACCTTATATGGGACACATATATGTGATTATCTTGTTGATAGCGCACTTAGCATCAGTTATTCCTTAACATACATTCATTAATACACTTCGCAGAAAGCACAGAGCACCGTAGTAACTACCCAGATCTAGCACTTAGCAATGATAAATAGATTATACTTAATAGATTAAGAACTTAGCATATTATGTATCATATCTAGCATGCATTCATATCTCATAAGCACAAAGCATCAATAGATCTATCTAAACATATCAGAGCACTTAGCAAGAGAGAGACAAACACATCAGCACAATACACAGAGTTACCATGGTTCACCCCCACCCTAGGGCTATGTCCACAAAGTATTCTTCTATTATTATCTTTTGTAAACCAAGCTACAACACAAAGCCTTCAAGATCCTACCCCACCTAGGACAAGAGATCTGCGCAGCTCGCTAGATCCTCTTTCCCCAAGTAGATCCAAGAACTAAGTCCTCCCCTGACTCGTGCACTCAACACTTACAATACTTATAGTAGGCACAGAGTTCTTACAGTCACACAGACGTCTAATCACATAGATCTACTTTATGCACTAAGCCATTCACTTTACATCACACACCCCTTTTTCATACGCATCTCCTACCCTTCTATTTATACATACAAAAGGCCTGAATAAGGGTCGATATCCCTTTCCCATTACAATATTCTCAAAAATCCAAAAAATCCCCAAAAAGGGGCAGAGATCCCGTGATCTCCTCTTCGCCATGGGCTCCTTCTCCGACTGGATGTTGGAGTACCGAAAATGGTCAAATATGACCAAGTATTCCTCAAAACTTGGTCAAGGGCCAACAGGCCCCCAAAACTCACCTGTGACTCATCCCAAGTCACTCAAGTCTGACCAGTTCCACTTCGAATGTCTCGAGCTTGGCTTGAGCTTCTTCGACCTGGTGCTTTGTGATTTCCTCCTGCTTGGCAAACTACTGGATGAGTGAGTTATTGACTGGTCCTTATAGGCGATACTCTGCTGTAATCATGACCTATTGTAGCTCTGTCCCTTGGTTCTCAATCTCTGAAAATAGTTGACATGCCTTATCCTGCAAAGGTTGAATTTGTTGTGTCACTTCCATGACCTTGCTCTAGATCATGTGGATTTGCTACTGTGTGACACGTTGCTCATGGGATTTCTTCATTTTCTCTATAGTTGATAGGGCCTTCAACTGCATCTGAAATCTATCTACATGTTGCTTCGCCTCCTGGAGCCATGACTCCAGTTTATGTAATTCTAGGTACTCGGTCAGGTTCTCATGTATCTGTGCACTTCTGGTACTTATTTGTTTGCATTCTTATGTGAGTTCTTTAATCCTTTCTACTGCACCCCAGGAAATTATTTCTCATTGGTCGCACTCTTCTTGCAAGGTACTTGAGATGATATGAAGCTCTAAGTCCATGACTCTTTGCTACAGTTGTTGAATAACTTCAGTAAGCTTCATCACTTGACAATCTAAGGGTTCTTTGGCCTTTTGTTCTAAGCCGATCACAGAGAAAAATGATCTGTTGAAAGCTTCTACTATTTTGATCTGCTTCGTGAGAAGTTGCTCCTTCTCCTTTTGGATTTTTTCTTTGTATCTATCAAATTTCTCTTGGATGGCCTCCTTCTCTTGCTGTGCAGCTCGACACTGCTCTATGATTTCCTCCTGTGCTTTCTTTAGGGCCTGGGTGGCCTTCTTTGTTACTTCTTCCACTTTTCGAAGTCGTACTTCTCTTTCCACAGTCTTTCCAGGGTAGTAATCATGGGGATCAGGGCCCTGCATGCTAAGCCCAGTAATCCTGTTGATCAACGCCGAATCAACAGTTATGCGACGATTTAACCACAGGTATCCTCCATGGTAACTTGCTAGCAACAATTTCACAGAAGCAGTCACCTCTCGATGTCTTCCAAACTGTGGTATTTTCATAACATTGAGCAGAGTATACTGCGCAAGGTTCATCGTCCATTGCTGAGGGATGATCTTCGAGTTCTGACCCTTAGTCCTCGTTAAGTACTTAGATGGTGCAAGCATGTTGTAGGATTTATGGTCTCCCAGGTTGAAGTCACAAAACTTCAACGATGTAACCTTGTCTTGATCTGCGCGATAGGTGTGAACTCCTTTCGGTAGATATGCAAGGACTAGGGTGTATTCAAAGTCTCTAGGGACACTGTCCTTATTAATATCACCACTTAGAGGGGGAATTTAAGCTGGTAGGATGGTTGGCACTAACTTTGTGTTGACTTTGTCGTCCCTATGCTTAGTTCTCAACTCTATGCCGACTCTAGATGTTCCATCTTGAGTAGTTGATGGGGAGGCTGCCACACCTCTCGACGATGAGGCTTGGACTCCAATGGACATCCCTCTTTCTAACATGACTCTTTCTGTGCTTAAGCTAGCAAGTACTTCTCTCACCAATTCTTCTGTTGCGCTAAGCTCGTTGGACATGTAAGCTCAAGATCACTGTCTCGGGTTGTCAATGGACTATCAATACCGTAATCAGATAGAGAATAAAACTGGAATAATCATTGTTTCATAATGTGGGTATTCTGTAAGCTCAAGTTCTCTGTGGTATACCTAGGGAGGTAATATGGGGTACCTAGGGAGGTACCCAATGGGAATGTATTTATGTGTTATTAGTGGAAGTCATTTAATATATGGGAATGTGGTCATTGAATGTAAGGTGGACTAGGTCCACTATATTAATAAAG
>ML781025.1:203668-222977 GCA_009831015.1 Picea engelmannii | reverse complement strand
GTACCAATCTTTTGCAACACCTTATAAGGGCCATAGTACTTTGGTGATAATTTATTATCCTTCTTGGCTTGCTTGAGGTACATCTGTTTGTATGGTTGTAGTCTTAAAAATACCCAATCCCCTACTTCAAAACTTCTTTCACTTCGATGTTGATCTGCTTGTTGTTTCATGTGATTTTGTGCGATGGTCAGGTTTTCCTTTAAGATTTGGAGAACTTGTTGTTGATTCTCGATGTGATCTTCCACTGCTCGAACCTTAGATTTTTATTTTAGAGAAGAAGTGATGGAAGGAGGGTGGTATCCATAAAGTGCCATAAATGGTGTCATTTTTGTTGCAGTATGAAAGGAAGTGTTATACCACCATTCTGCCAAGGGAAACCATTTGAACCATTGTGTTTGTTTATCAGAGGCAAAGAAACGAAGGTATCCTTTCAGACATTTGTTCACTATCTCAGTTTGTCCATCAAATTGAGGATGATAGGATGAGCTATGACCCAATTGAGTACCCAAACAAGAAAATAATTATGTCCAAAAATGTCCAGTGAAGATGGGATCTCTGTCACTTACAATAATCTTTAGGCTGCCATGTAGCTTTTGAACTGTCTCCATGAATGCAGTGGAAATTGTATTATCTTTGAAGGGATGAGAGAGTGCACAAAAGTGTGCGTACTTGGTCAGTCTATCAACAATCACCATGATGACACTCTTTCCTTCAGACTTTGGTAACCCTGTGATGAAATCCATGGAAACCTCCTCCCAGTGCTGACTTGGGATGGATAATGGTTGTAAAAGACATGGGGTCTTAATTGTTTCCACCTTATTTTGTTGGCAAACCAAACATTCTGCCACAAACCTTTGAACATCAGTTTTAAAGCCATCCCAAAAAAAATCCTTCTTGACTCTATGGTAGGTTTTCAAAAATCCCGAGTGCCCTCCTACTGGAGAGGTGTGCAATTCCAATAGTACTTTTTGTTTAAGTTGGGAGTTCTTACATAAATATAAGTGATCTTTGTACCATAGTGAATCATTTTTCCATGTAAATGTATCTGATGCAACAGAATCCTGTTGCAACCTTTCAATGAGAGTCCACACTTTTTCGTCATTCTTCCTGTTGAAACAAAGCTTAATTTTTTCGTTCCTAAGGTCTAAATTTTTATTTTTAAGGTTTCGGCTTTCCTCAAAGAAAAATTTCATCATTTCTGAAATTCGTGATACCTTTTTATTTGTTTTTGAATAAAGAACAGATAAAGGTTTACAAATATATAAATTTTCCAACACTTTTCAAAAAATTATTTAAAAGGAGCATAAGTTTAAATTTGCGAGTATTTTAGTCAAATGTTAAAGAAATCGGGATTTGGGGTTTGATGTAAACAAATTTTTAATGCAAATCAAATTGTGAAACCCCGATCCCCGATTTCCTGATACTTTAAAACTTAATTAAAACATAAATTACTTAATTCTCAATTAAAAGGGTTTAAAAGTTAAGCTAATCACGTCATGATTTCGGAATTCGCAGTTCAATAAGATCATATACTCTTGTCATTGTGTTTCTCAATTTCCCGATTTCGCGATACATTTGATCCTTAAGTAAAAAATTGAATTAATCTAATCTCTGCTAAGAATGATTAAGAGTTAAATAATTACATCGCGATTTCGGAATTTGCGGTTCTATGAGAAGCGTGTTTCTTGTCATCCTTTTTCCCGAAATCTCGATCACCAAAATCTCGAATCATAATTCACATTTGAAATAAACTATATTTGTTTTGGCCTTAATTTTGATTAATGAGTTGATTAAGATAAGTTAAATCATGTTTTAAAGAAACAGGTCATCGCCATTTCGCGATTTCAGGATTCGCGATTCCATGAGAGCACGAACTCATGTCATCAGATTTCCCGAAATCCTGATTCCCGATTTTCCGATTAACGAAATCCCGAAAAGGTCTAATCTCGATTAATCAACATACTAAAAATGTTTTAATGTAAATTAATACATCGCGATTTCGGCAATCGGTTTTCTTCGATGACATATTTTTCAACATCAAGACTGACGAAACCCCGAAAATCAGGTTTTCCAATTTAACTCAAAATTAACACTAATAAATCCACTTTCTAAACAATTTTAAAGTTAATCTTCTTTTGAAGTGTTCATTAATGCATCATGGTACGATTAAGTATGTTTCTCATTTATTCGAAAATGACGAGAAATCCTAAGTACGCACATTAAATGCATATCTCCGAAAATATTTTCTGCATTATGAGCTTTTATTTCGTGACAGAGGTACGATTCTCACTATGAGTAAGATATATTCAAATTAAAAGATCGAACATCTGTATTTTCATTTCAAAGCTAAGTCTTTTCATCCACTCTCTATGACATATTTTCAAAGCTTAACGTAGAGCTATGGTACCAAAAAAAGCTCCGAAGAAAAACGAAGACCAGCAAGAAGGTGATATTATTTCTGATACTACTCCACTCCGCATACACTCCATCAAATCCTGGACTGGAATTTCCGAAAATCTGGAGGATGAGCTTAAATATGCAGACCCTGATTCGGAAAATCACCTCCGAGATATTGCCGAGTCTGAGCTTCATAAGGTTGTTGCACGTCCAAGACTTGTGTCACATACCGATATGATCGGTTGGGCTCTGGATAAAGTAGATATCCCAACAAGAAGCATTCTGAATGAGAAAGGAGCTGTCGTCGGCTCATTCAGGCTTGAGCACATTCAAGTAATGTATAAGCTCTCGCCCAATTATAGACACACCTTTAATTCTGAGTTTTTAGCCGAGTTTCAAAGAAACGAATGCATTGAAGCGGGCCAGGCATACCCCGACATGATTAAAGGATGGGCCAGGGTTGAAAATAAGTTTAGGGCTTATTTACGTGGGATTTATGCCACAGCTTCCTTAAACGAATATATGGTTTATGTAGCAATGATGTTATGTAGACTTTTCGGGAGAAAGGATCGTTGTCACTTTCATGCAGACTGGACACCTTTCCTAGAGGAAGTTTTAGAAGGACGTAGTTTTAACTGGCATAAAATTTTGTCAGATAACCTCACATCAGAGGTTGTAAATTACAAAACAGCGAAGTCAAAAGGACAACCAGTGTCTTTTTATATGTCTGCATATATTATGGATGCCATTTGTTTTATGACTCCTTTCCATTAATGAATTGGAGTTGTAATGTTTCTTGCCCAGAGCCTGTTCATAAGTACCACTCATCTCTCTGGGAAGAAAATGCAAAAGATGTTTTTTATGATGTTTTTCATTATGTAATTATCCTTCTGCACAAAATATTCTTTGGATGCGAACCCCCTCGCATTTCTGACGCAGTCATAGAAAGCCTCAAATCGGTTGCTGACTGGTTTATTGAGGAAAATGTTTCCTATGTTAGGGTTTATGGTTGTTCCATTCCTCCTCACGCACTCCCGAAGTTTTTACCAGATAGATTGGTATGCAGAGAAGTGGCTCATCAGTTAGCCAAGGGTGGTATTGGGTTAGAATTAAAATCCCTTCAGAAAAAAACATGGCCATCTTTCCCTATTCATATCGGGAAATTTAATTTATCAAACTTAGGGCATTCTAAGGCAGAGGCCGAGTCATTGGAGGAAGTTAAGCTAGTAGACATCGAGCACAGGAAACACGACCCTTATCAAATAATTAGTCGGCATTATATACATTGTAATTTAAAAGCTTATGAACATGAAGTTTATGTTTATGATGATATTTTCAAAGATGTTAAATCTTATGAGGAAGTGCAGAACAGAGTACAGGCCTTGCCACCTGATTCACAGGCTGGGTTTGTATCTTTTCAAATACATAGGCGAAGCTGCCTGCCGAAGATTTTACAAGGTGAAATATCAACTTCATTGACAGAACAGGAAGAAACCCCTCCAGGGTTTGAAACTGATACTCAGGATAAGTCAAGTGACAAAGATAAGTTGAAATATTCTGAAATACCTCCTCAAAACACAGAGGGTTCTCAGATAAAAGAACCAGGGACAGAAAAAGGAAAAGGACTGGAAACAAGTCCAATAATTCTTGATGATATTCCAGAAAATATTGGAGGAACTGCTTTAAAAGATTTTGGCAGTCCTATCACAGCTTTGACTCCATTACAGTCAACCTTTGGAACCCCTCATGAAGGAGTTCTATACGTCAGTGATCTGGAGCCGATTTCAAGAGATGAAATCCCCCCATCTGATTATTTTTTCAGCAAAAAACGAAGAGTTGTCTTGAAATAGGAAATTCATCCTCTAGGAGAAAGATCAATTAAGAAGCATAGAGTCATCATAGATGGGAAGAAACTCAAGGATGGAGAGTTCGCTATAGAATTAGCAGGAACAATGGGTGCTATGGCATCATCTAATATATATTCTGTGGGAAACCTAACAACTATGCTTGAACAGAAGGATCAAGAAATAATTCAGTTGCAAGATAGATTAAAGGAAAATGAAAGAAATATTGGTTGGGGAATTCAGAAGGGTCTAAAACAAGCTAGACTCAAAGATATGCAAGAAATCCAAACATTGAATAAAAATTTGGATGAAGCAAAGCATATGATACAGGTCACTCAAGAACAGGTTCAAAAGCTAGGAGAAGAAAATAAATTTTTGCAAGACAAGATTATTTCTATTGCTAACCAGATAATTGAAATTGAACATTTCAGGACGCAAGCATTAGAGATATATGCAAAAATAGAAGAGGAACAATAGAAAGTATCCTGTAATCTGGAAATAATCCAGAATTATTTTCTGGAATCAAATAAGTCCATAGAAAATGTGTCCCAGAAAGAAAGAGAAACCAAAGCAGCGAGGAATACTTTTCAAAAAGTAGTGGCTTCCTCACTAAAATAAGAAATTGGAAGAAATCAGAAATTATATATTTCTGAATAGGTAAAAGGAGATATAATAATAAAAGTATGGGAATCAAAATTGGTTGAATATAAGAGAATTACAAAATAAGTTAACGACGATTGCCAAGGAATCTTCGATCTCGTTGAAAAAGATTCATTAAATATCGGGACAGATGGTTGTTCTGGGTTATTAGGCGAAGTCAACATTGCCAGGCATCAGCTGAAGTCGAGAGAAGAGCTCGAAGAAAAGAAAGCAGAAATTTCAAATATTAAATTGGTCAACATTACAGAAATCAATAAGTGGATGGTGAATTCGAGTTTAAAGTTGAAAACAATGAAGTTCACAGAAAGTATGATAGAAAGTAGATTGTCAGAATTACAGAGGATATGTTTCTCCTTTGAAGATAATGAGATACATGAGGCTCCTAGGATCTTAGTAAACTTTTTGGGAAAATGTGTTCAATGCGTTGAAGCAGAGAAAGAAAGTTCATCAACGCAAATTTAAAACTCTTTAAATGTTTTTATTTATTAGAATTTTGAAAGAAATTGTAAACGGTTGACATTATTTTATGTAACCGTAATATTAGGGAGTTGGTTAGTTACCAAYGAGAAAATTTGATAGAAATGTATAAATATAGTTTCAAAAGGCAAAGCAAGGGCTTCAGAAATTTTGGGAGATAGCCATTTTTGTAATTTCAGTTTTGAAGTTCATCGGAATATAAATCGCAAACAAGATTCTGGATCCTGCAATTTTGTAACTATGTGTCTTCCATTGTTTATCATGCTTTGTTAAATCTTCCTTCTAAATGTTTTTCTAACAAGTAATCAATTTGAATTTATATACATCTTTGTTTATTAGTTCAGATTGGTTTGGATGTTGAACGTGTTACAGTCTTTCCTCTGAAATTACTTTAGTAATTTTACAACCTGTAAAACCTTATGTTCCTTAATATTTAACTCTGTTAGAAATCTTGTTTTTTCTTTATCATAGTCAATATAAATATAAGATTATTTCTTTATAAAAGCCTTATATTTCTCTGTATTGTGTTTCGTTGTTTACAATTTCAAAATTGTTACAAAACCAGGAAACGGCCTTGAATGTGTTTTTACATTACTGTTTTTAATTTCAGAATTGTTTTCATTGATCTCATATCTGGAAATATAAAGTAACCAATTGATTAAAAACCCATTTATAAACCTTTTAAACCTTATCATCCATGACTGTCCCTAGTAGTAGACAACCTAATGTAGAACCGGGCCTTCAGGATCAAACCAACATTGCCCTAAGTTTATTTAACACTATTTTACAAACAACGACCAATAGGGCTGAGTTAGAACGATCATGGGTTGCTATTGAGTGAGACATTAGCATCCAAGAGCAACAGGAAGCAAGACAGAGACAGTTGAGAAACGGAATCTGTTCTGATCTTTCTTTGATTCTTTATTTCTAAATCTTTTTATTAAAATTATTTTCGGATGCCTTGACGGTATGTTTTATAGCCTTAAAACATAAACTCAGGAACAACATCTTTTTGGCGTCGTTGTCGGGGATCGAAGAAACGAATTATTTCCCTGGGAAGAATGACATTGACATTTTATGTTGTTGATAGTGAACAAGAACAGAAAACTTTCTAAGGCTAAATTATTTTTCACTTGGTGACTCCACACTAAATAAACTGGATAGTAGCCGTAAGAACACCAGAAAAAACCCGGATAGTAAACAGACCTCGCCAGTCTCTAATCCGGAAAAAAATTTAAAATCACGAAAATCAATTAAACAAATCCTTTTATCAACTTATTCTACAGATCAGCCTAACTTTACACAATCAAACTCATCGGAAACTTTTGAACGATCACATTCACTTCCCCCTTCTTTTGATACTTTCTCATTTCCTGAAGTTTCGTCTCTAGTTTTCCGAGAATCTTCTCCACACACTATCCAAACTTCAGTCCCAAATCTAACCATGGCGGCACAAGGAGGTGTTGGAGCTGGAGGTGGTTAAGTACCACTTCCCGGGATTTTTGCCAAAGTGGCTGCTATATATGCTCCCCTTGTTCTCCCTGTTCCTCTTCATGATCTCCCTGAGAACTATATGAAGAGCCTCCCAAAATTCACAAGGGAGGGTGATTTGACTGCACAAGAACATATAAACTTTTTCGATCAATTTGCAAATATACTTGGAATAGAACATGAAGATGTTTATTCTAGATTACTTGTTCAAACTTTTGAGGGATAGGTGAGGACTTGGTTTCGATCCTTACCAACTGGATCATTAAGATCCTATGAAGAGATTGAGAGTGCATTCATTAGACAATGGGGTGAGAGGAAGGATCACCTCTACTATTTAACCGAATTCGGAGCCCTCAAAAAGAAAAACTCTGAGTCAGTTCTAGAATTCACACAAAGGTTTAATAAATTATACAATAAAATTCTAGCTGAAGTTAAACCTTCACAACCTACAACAAAAGTGACTTTTGTTGGTGCTTTTGATCCAGGCTTTTGCTTTACTATTGAGGGAAAGGAGAACATTAGATCTATATAAAATGCAGGATGATGAAGTTGAAATCGAATCCAATATGATGGCATCAGGGAAGCTTAAAGCAAAGACCAAAAATGTAAATAAAGAAAATAAAAAATTCAAAGAACAAGGTGGACCTTCAGGGTCAGGAAAATCTTCTGGAGATAAATTAGAAGAGATGGCTAGGGTCATTCGAGAACTTTCAAATAAGATCTCGAAAATGGAAGTAGAAAAAATGAAAAGGGATAATTTTCCCAAAAAAGATTTTCGAAAAAATTCTGAACCTCAGGGACCATATAAAACGATGAAAAATGAAGATCAAAAAATTCAAGCACCCTTTAAAAGTGAAAATTATATTGGATAGGAAGATTTGGGTGATTTTGAAGAATTGGATGAAGATATTAATAATCTTGGTGATGATAATAAATCCCCTTACTTTTCTAGACAGGATTATGAAGCGTCTTTGATTAAAGAAAGTTCATCTGAAAAATAGGTCAACAATAATATCATTGACGATTTCACATATCAAAATATTGCAGATGATATTATCGCTGACTTACAAGGAAAATGCAATCTGAGACCAAGAAATAAAAATCTCCCTAATGTTCAAACAAAAAAGGGATTGTTAAAAAATGATACTGATGAGGTAAATCCAAAAGTTGCAAATAAACAGTTTGCAAAAATAAATACAACTGATAACCTTGTACAGTTAGAACCAGTAGGAAACCCCCTTGTAAATACACAAGCTCCGATAAAAGAAAATAAGGTTACATCTCAACGTAAAACCGAGAAAAAAGGTATGGAAGCCCCAAACATTGAAAATGACAAGGCTCTAGGAAATTTTAACTTGGAAAACGAAACAAGTAAAATCAAAATTCCTATCCCCCTTGTCGAATTAGCTAAAAATCCAGTATACCAAAAACAAATAGCCAAAATGATTAATTTTTTTGAAGATGAAAGTCAAGCCAGTGCTATTAACTTAGAAGACGACAAACCTATCCTAGTTTTCGATCCACACGTCGAAGGTGCAAGAGATACAATAGTTCCTTTTTATATTACACTAACTCTTTTTGACCACCTTTTACATAACTGTATGTTGGATTCTGGAGCTTCCCATAATGTTATGCCAAAGGAAATAATGGAAAAACTTGGTCTCGAAATCAGAAGACCCTATGGTGATTTGTATTCTTTCGATTCAAGGAAAGTTAAATGCATAGGAATGATTAAAGACCTAGTGGTAAATTTGGCCCCCCAGATACCTGTTAAAAGTATCCTTATGGATGTAGTAGTCGCTGATATTCCCCCAAAATATGGAATGCTATTATCTAGATCTTGGGGCGCTAAGCTTGGAGGATCCCTTCATCTAGATATGGCATATGCTACAATCCCTGTTTTCGGAGGCCAATTTACTCATCTTTACAGGGAAACTCGGTTGGCATTCACTGTAAGTGACCCAAATAATACTATCAATCATCCAGTTTATATTGCCGACCAAGATTTAGGAAACTGTATATTATCATTATATGATGATTTTGAAGTAGATGTAGATGATAAATGTACAGAAGAAAAAATTGAAAAAAAAGAAATAGAGAAAAATGTATATAAAACTGGTATATGGAAAATGTATTTTGATGGTGCATCCTCCTATCTTGGAGCTGGGGCTGGAGCACTTCTTATTGCTCCCGATGATCAATTTGTTATTCCTTTTTCATATAGACTCCAGTGGTATACAGATTGTACAAATAATGTGTGTGAATATGAAGCTCTAGTACTTGGATTAGAAGCTGCTAGAAGGATGAAAATTAAAAATCTTGAAGTCTTTGGTGATGCTGAATTAATCATAAAACAAGTAAATCGGCAATATCAAGGTAAGAATCCTAGATTACGGTCTTATAGAAATTGTGTCTGGGATTTAATTGAAAATTTCTTTACTTCTGTGAATTTTCATTTCGTTCCTAGATCCGAAAATCAACAGGCTGATGCTTTAGCAAAAGCTGCATCAACTTTTACACCCCCGACTACTTTTAATTTAAAATATCATATACAAATGAGACATCGCCCTTCAATACCTAATAATATACAACATTGGCAGGTTTTCGAAGACGATGATCAGCTTAGAAAGTTTCTTGAATCATTAGATGAATTTGCAGAAATGTATAATGATCAGGAGAATCAAAATGATCCTATTTGGATCATGCAAGAAGGGGAAGATTATAAAGAATTTCATGATAAAATTGCTAACCACCGGATTCTTGTTCTTAAGAACAACCAAATCCCCAAAGGTCTAATCCCTTTGGAAAGACTCTTTAATAAAGATGGCATTCCTTCTAAAACTACTCTACAACCTCAACCAGAGGAGGTTGAAGATTGTAACATAGGAACTGAAGATAATCCCAAAATGGTTAAGTTATCTAAATTTTTATCAATAGAAAACAAAAACAAATACACTGAGTTGTTAAAAAAATATAAAGATGTGTTCGCATGGTCATACGAAGATTTGAAAACATATGACACTTATGTGATAGAACACAAAATACCACTTAAACCAGGTGTCAAACCTTTCAAACAAAAACTCCGACAATTTAACCCAATTTTATTACCTGTTATTGAACGAGAAGTTAAAAAACTTCTAGATGCTAAGATTATTGTTCCCCTAAGATATTCTGATTGGGTAGCTAATCTAGTCCCAGTTAGAAAGAAAAATGGGGAAATCAGATTATGTGTTGATTTCAGGAATCTTAATAAGTCTTCTCTTAAAGATAATTATCCTCTACCTAAAATGGACCACGTACTTGAAAAAGTAGTAAGGGCTACTAGAATGTCCATGATTGATGGATTTTCAGGTTATAATCAAATTGTTGTGAGTGAGACTGACAAGGAAAAAACCGCATTTACCACTCCTTGGGGCACGTTTATGTACGATAAAATGTCATTTGGACTAATGAATGCAGGAGCTATTTTTCAACGCGCGATGGATATTTCTTTTGTCGGCGAATGGGACAAGTTCGTAGTCATATATCTGGATGATCTTACTGTTTTTTCAAAATCAGATGAAGACCATATGATTCATCTCAAACAAACTTTTGAAAAATGTCGCAGGTTTGGTCTATCCTTAAATCCTAAAAAGTCTCATTTCGCTATGCAGGAAGGTAAGTTGTTGGGTCATATAGTATCCCGTGATGGAATCAGGATTGATCCTAAAAGAGTAGAGGCTATAGATACATTAGCTATTCCTAGGAATTTTAAAGAAATTCAATCATTTTTAGGAAAAATAAATTTCTTGAGAAGATTTGTTCCTAACTTCGCCGAAATTGTTAAATTGATTACAAATATGCTCAGAAAAAACAGCGAAGTAAAATGGACAGCAGAAGCTAAAGCATCCTTTGCCCACATTAAGAAAGTTATAAGTGAGGCACCAGTACTAGCGAGTCTAGATTATCTTAAAGACTTTCTCATTTTTTCATTTGCCTCTGAACATACGCTTGTTGCTGTACTCCTTCAGAAGAATGAAGAAGGCTTCAAGCAACCCATAGCCTTCTTTAGCAAAAGCCTCTGAGATGCTAAACTTAAATACAATATAATGGAAAATCAATCTTATGCTATGGTAAAAGCATTGAAAGCTTATAAAAGATATATATTACATTCTAAAGTGATTGCATATGTACCCACTAGTGCTATAAAAGATATCTTGGTTCAAGAAGACAGTGATGGTAAAAGAGGAAGATGGCTTGCAAAAATTCAAGAGTTTGACTTGGAGGTTAAACCAACTAAATTGGTAAAAGGACAGGGTTTAGCTAAACTTCTAGCTGAATCCAATTTCAGGGCTCTTGGGATAAACAGTGCTCAGGAGGAAGAAGGATGGATAGATATGAATGAACTTGATGACCAAATAGTCGAAAACAAGATCGATGAAAATTTCGCTTCGTCAAACTGGTACAAGGACATAGTAACATACTTATTAACTTTGAAATGTCCAGATGATTTGTCACCTTCCAAAGCTAGAACATTGAAGCTGCATGTAGTTAAATACTATATTTCCAAGAAACGATTATACTGGAAAGACCCACTTGGTTTCCTTTTAGTCTGTCTGGTCGAATCAGAAACAGAGGAAGTTATAAGTCAATTTCATGAAGGAGTCTGTGGAGGGCACCACGCTTAGAGAGCTACAACATATAAAATCATGAGGGCTGGTTATTACTGACCTAAACTTTTCCCAAATGTAAATGCTAAGGTACGAGCTTGCATCCCTTGCCAATTTTTTACAGGAAAACATAAGCTACCAGCGATGCCATTAGTCCCATTCAAGACATAAGCTCATTTTCAACAATGGGGACTTGACTTCATAGGTGAGATAAATCCTCATTCAAGTGCCCAAAATAGGTTGATTCTGACCGCTACTGACTATTTCACCAAATGGGTGGAAGTTATCCCAACAAGGAAGGCCACTGATTCAGTAGTTATAGACTTGTTAGAAGAGAATATATTGTCAAGATTTGGCTGTCCTAGAAAGATAGTTACAGATAATGCACAGGCTTTCAAGTCTATGGCAATGGTCAGTTTTTTCCAGAAATATAATATTGTGTTGGGACATTCCACAGCATACTATCCGCAGGGAAACGGTCTGGCATAATCTTATAACAAAAGATTGATCAGTATAATCAAGAAAGTCTTAAATGAAAATAAAAAATCTTGGCATTTATATTTAAAATATGCTCTATGGGAAAATCGGATAGGCACAAAAAATTCTATCGGTACTTATCCCTTTCAAATGGTTTATGGAACAGATGTAGTGTTGCCCATCAACTTAGCACTTCCTGTGATGAAACTATGGCAAGATGAGAAGGAAGAGCCAAACCCTCTCACAAGAAGGATAAACCAGTTGATTGAAGTTCAGCAGCACAGGGACATAGTAGATGAAAAGTTGCAGAAGTACTAGGATGATATGAAGATGTTATTTGATCGCAAAGCCAAGAACAAGAACTTTCTCCCATGAGATATGGTTTTGAGGTGGGATGCTCGAAAAGAAGATTCAGGAAAAAATGGTAAATTTGATCATATTTGGTACGAACCCTTTAAGGTATCATCTTCTGAAGGAAAAAATTCATTCCTACTTGAAAATTTGGATGGTAAGATCTTGAATTCCCCTATTAATGGGCGATTTTTAAAGCATTATATGGAATATAAAAAAATAAAAAATAAAATTAATAATAATAATAATTATATACGCATATGATTTTTGCATTGATTATATAAAACTTATTAAATAAATTGAAATAAAAAATATAAACAAAGAAAAGAAAAGAGTCCAAAGAGTTATTTTTGAAATTATAATCTAGGTGTTCTGGTTTACAGATTGTTGAAAAATCTCCTTTTATACCCTTAGTATTATCTTTCACGTTTTCGGACTTTCTTATCAGAGTAGGAGAGATTTTGTATGAACTTTGAAAATCAACAAATGATTAAATTCAGTTAGGTCAGTTTTCATAGTTTTTTCTCTCTGACTAAAACTGGTTATGTTTGAGTTGATTTTAACTATCTTAAGTTTCTTAATAGTTTGTCTGAAGTTTTAAGCTTGCTCAAAAGAAAATCCCCTGAAAATATTTCTCCATTTTTCTCTACAGACTGAGGGGTTTTGAAGGTTGAGAAAAATTGGTCTAGAATAACCAAAACAAGTTGACAAACCTCTATTATAAAATTTTACACAGATTACCACCCCTGATATATTAAGTATCACTGATTGCCCCCACTTCGTAGGCATAAGCTAACTATAAGACAGATGGTGAAAGAAAATTCATAATTGATTGCCCCCATCTAGTCCTATAGACGATGAAAGGAAATTCATTTAAATGATTGCCCTCGTCTAAAAATAAAAGAAATAGATAACTTCACCGGGGTACTGAACAGGCCCACTGGCAGTGAAGCAATGTCTGAGCATAAAATTAGCACTCGAAGCGGTGAAAGGAAATTCAGTAAAAAGGGACAGATAACTTCACTAGGGTACTGAACAGGCCCGTTGGAAGTGAAGCAATATCTGAGGTGTTTGTAAGGTTGTCATACTTATCTATAATTCTATTCTAGTTATCAATTTTTCAAAACCGGATATCCATCTTAAGTCAGAATAGAGCTTCCCAGTTTAAAAATTATAAATTTTATTTCGATTGATGCAAGCTGAAATGTTCAATAATCTGTTGAGTTTCCAAAGATTTTTATAATCATCTCAATACTAACTCAATTTTGGAATGGGAAGGAGAATTTTGAAGAAGACTATAACTGAATTTCAAATAAATAAGAATTTTTTAAAAGGTTTTTAAAGGCTTTATATAATCTCTTTCTCCTCTCCTTGATCAGTTTATCAGAGATAAACCCTTGACACCATTTACCCAATGAAGGCACTGAGTCTACATGTTCTCCTCATTCCGCAGGGAGACGAGGTCCCCAGTTGGAGCCTATGCTGAAACAAAGCTTAATTTTTTCGTTCCTAAGGTCTAAATTTTTATTTTTAAGGTTTCGGCTTTCCTCAAAGAAAAATTTCATCATTTCTGAAATTCGCGATACCTTTTTATTTGTTTTTGAATAAAGAACAGATAAAGGTTTACAAATATATAAATTTTCCAACACTTTTAAAAAAATTATTTAAAAGGAGCATAAGTTTAAATTTGCGAGTATTTCAGTCAAATGTTAAAGAAATCGGGATTCGGGGTTTGACGTAAACAAATTTTTAATGCAAATCAAATTGCGAAACCTCGATCCCCGATTTCCCGATACTTTAAAACTTAATTAAAACATAAATTACTTAATTCTCAATTAAAACGGTTTAAAAGTTAAGCTAATCACGTCGCGATTTCGGAATTCGCGGTTCAATAAGATCATATACTCTTGTCATTGTGTTTCCCGATTTCCCGATTTCGCAATACATTTGATCCTTAAGTAAAAATTTGAATTAATCTAATCTCTGCTAAGAATGATTAAGAGTTAAATAATTACATCGCGATTTCGGAATTCGCGGTTCTATGAGAAGCGTGTTTCTTGTCATCCTTTTTCCCGAAATCTCGATCACTAAAATCCCGACTCATAATTCACATTTGAAATAAACTATATCTGTTTTGGCCTTAATTTTGATTAAGATAAGTTGAATCATGTTTTAAAGAAACAGGTCATCGCCATTTCATGATTTCGGGATTCGCAATTCCATGAGAACACGAACTCATGTCATCAGATTTCCCAAAATCCTGATTCCCGATTTTCCAATTAACGAAATCCCGAAAAGGTCTAATCTCGATTAATCAACATACTAAAAACGTTTTAATGTAAATTAATACATCGCGATTTCGGCAATCGGTTTTCTTCGATCACATATTTTTCAACATCAAGACTGACGAAACCCTGAAAATCAGGTTTTCCAATTTAACTCAAAATTAACACTAATAAATCCACTTTCTAAACAATTTTAAAGTTAATCTTCTTTTGAAGTGTTCATTCATGCATCGTGGTCCGATTAAGTATGTTTCTCATTTATTCGAAAATAACGAGAAATCCTAAGTACGCACATTAAATGCATATCTCCGAAAATATTTTCTGCATTATGAGCTTTTATTTCGTGACAGAGGTACGATTCTCACTATGAGTAAGATATATTCAAATTAAAAGATCGAACATCTGTATTTTCATTTCAAAGCTAAGTCTTTTCATCCACTCTCTATGACATATTTTCAAAGCTTAACGCAGAGCTATGGCACCCAAAAAAGCTCCGAAGAAAAACGAAGACCAGCAAGAAGGTGATATTATTTCTGATACTACTCCACTCGGCATACACTCCATCAAATCGTGGACTGGAATTTCCGAAAAGCTGGAGGATGAGCTTAAATATGCAGACCCTGATTCGGAAAATCACCTCCGAGATATTGTCGAGTCTGAGCTCCATAAGGTTGTTGCACGTCTGAGACTTGTGTCATATACCAATATGATCGAGTGGGCTCTGGATAAAGTAGATATCCCAACAAGAATCATTTTGAACGAGCAAGGAGATGTCGTCAGCTCATTCAGGCTTGAGCACATTCAAGTAATGTATAAGCTCTCGCCCAATTATAGACACACCTTTAATTCTGAGTTTTTAGCCGAGTTTCAAAGAAAAGAATGCATTGAAGCGGGCCAGACATACCCCGACATGATTAAAGGATGGGCCAGGGATGAAAATAAGTTTATGGATGATTTACATGGGATTTATGCCACAACTTCCTTAAACGAACATATGGTTTATGTAGCAATGCTGATATGTAAACTTTTCGGGAGAAAGGATCCTTGTCACTTTCATGCAGACTGGACACCTTTCCTAGAGGAAGTTTCAGAAGGACGTAGTTTTAACTGGCATAAAATTTTGTCAGATAACCTCACATCAGAGGTTGTAAATTACAAAACAGCCAAGTCAAAAGGACAAACAGTGTCTTTTTATATGTCTGCATATATTATGGATGCCATTTGTTTTATGACTCCTTTCCCATTAATGAATTGGAGTTGGAATGTTTCTTGCCCATAGCATGTTCATAAGTACCACTCATCTCTCTAGGAAGAAAATGCAAAAGATGTTTTTTATGATGTTTGTCATTATGTAATTATCCCTCTGCACAAAATATTCTTTGGATGTGAACCCCCTCGCATTTCTGACGCAGTCATAGAAATCCTCAAATCGGTTGTTGACTGGTTTATTGAGGAAAATGTTTCCTATGTTAGGGTTTATGGTTGTTCCATTCCGCCTCACGCACTCCCGAAGTTTTTACCAGACAGATTGGTATGCAGAGAAGTGGCTCATCAGTTAGCCAAGGGTGGTATTGGGTTAGAATTAAAAGCCCTTCAGAAAAAAGCATGGCCATCTTTCCCTGTTCATATCGGGAAATTTAATTTATCAAACTTAGGGAATTCTAAGGCAGAGGCCGAGTCATTGGAGGATGTTAAGCTAGTATACATCGAGCACAGGAAACACAACCCTTATCAAATAATTAGTCGGCATTATATACATTGTAATTTAAAATCTTATGAACATGAAGTTTCTGTTTATGATGATATTTTCAAAGATGTTAAATCTTATGAGGAAGTGTAGAATAGAGTACAGGCCTTGCCACCTGATTCACAGGCTGGGTTTGTATCTTTTCAAAGACATAGGCGAAGCTGCCTGTCGAAGATTTTACAAGGTGAAATATTGACTTCATTGACAGAACAGGAAGAAACCCCTCCAGGGTTTGAAACTGATACTCAGGATAAGTCAAGTGACAAAGATAAGTTGAAAGATAATGAAATACCTCCTCAAAACACAGAGGGTTCTCAGATAAAAGAACCAGGGACAGAAAAAGGAAAAGGACTGGAAACAAGTCCAATAATTCTTGATGATATTCCAGAAAAGAATGGAGGAACTGCTTCAAAATAACTTGGCAGTCCTATCACAGCTTTGACTCCATTACAGTCAACCTTTGGAACCCCTCATGAAGGAGTTCTATACGTCAGTGATCTGGAGCCGATTTCAAGAAATGAAATCCCCCCATCTGATTATTTTTTCAGCAAAAAATGAAGAGATGTCTTGAAACAGGAAATTCATCCTCTAGGAGAAAGATCAATTAAGAAGCATAGAGTCATCATAGATGGGAAGAAACTCAAGGATGGAGAGTTCGCTACAGAATTAGCAGGAACAATGGGTGTTATAGCATCAACTAATATATATTCTGTGGGAAACCTAACAACTATGCTTGAACAGAAGGATCAAGAAATAATTCAGTTGCAAGACAGATTAAAAGAAAATGAAAGAAATATTGGTTGGGGAATTCAGAAGGGTCTAGAACAAGCTAGACTCAAAGATATGCAAGAAATCCAAAAGTTGAATAAAAATTTGGATGAAGCAAATAATATGATACAGGTCACTCAAGAACAGGTTCAAAAGCTAGGAGAAGAAAATAAATTTTTGCAAGACAAGATTATTTCTATTGCTAACTAGGTAATTGAAATTGAACATTTCAGGATGCAAGCATTAGAGATATATGCAAAAACAGAAGAGGAACAACATAAAGTATTCTGTAATCTGGAAATAATCCAGAATTATTTTCTGGAATCAAATAAGTCCATAGAAAATGCGTTCCAGAAAGAAAGAGAAACCAAAGCAGCAAGGAATACTTTTCAAAAAGCAGTGGCTTCCTCACTAAAAGAAGAAATTGGAAGAAATCAGAAATTATCTATTTTTGAACAGGTAAAAGGAGATATAATGATAAAAGTATGGGAATCAAAATTGGTTGAATATAAGAGAATTACAAAAGATTGTCAAGGAATCTTCGATCTCGTTGAAAAAGATTCGTTAAATATCGGGACAGATGGTTGTTCTGGGTTATTAGGCAAAGTCAACATTGCCAGGCATCAGCTGAAGTCGAGAGAAGAACTTGAAGAAAAGAAAGCAGAAATTTCAAATATTAAATTGGTCAACATTACAGAAATCAATAAGTGGATGGTGAATTCGAGTTTAAAGTTGAAAACAATGAAGTTCACAGAAAGTATGATAGAAAGTAGATTGCCATAATTACAGAGGAGATTTTTCTCCTTTGAAGCTAATGAGATACCTGAGGCTCCTAGGATCTTAGTAAAATTTTTGGGAAAATGTGTTCAATGCGTTGAAGCAGAGAAAGAAAGTTCATCAACGCAAATTTAAAACTCTTTAAATGTTTTTATTTATTAGAATTTTGAAAGAAATTGTAAACGGTTGACATTATTTTATGTAACCGTAATATTAGGGAGTTGGTTAGTTACCGACAAGAAACTTTGATAGAAATGTATAAATATAGTTTCAAAAGGCGGAGCAAGGGCTTCAGAAATTTTGGGAGATAGTCGTTTTTGTAATTTTAGTTTTGAAGTTCATCGGAATATAAATCGCAAACAAGATTATGGATCCTGCAATTTTGTAACTATGTGTCTTCCATTGTTTATCATGCTTTGTTAAATCTTCCTTCTAAATGTTTTTCTAACAAGTAATCAATTTGAATTTATATACATCTTTGTTTATTAGTTCAGATTGGTTTGGATGTTGAACGTGTTACAGTCTTTCCTCTGAAATTACTTTAGTAATTTTAAGACCTGTAAAACCTTATGTTCCTTAATATTTAACTCTGTTAGAAATCTTGTTTTTTCTTTATCATAGTCAATAGAAATATAAGATTATTTCTTGATAAAAGCCTTATATTTCTCTGTATTGTGTTTTGTTGATTACAATTTCAAAATTGTTACAAAACCAGGAAACGGCCTTGAATGTGTTTTTACATTACTGTTTTTAATTTTAGAATTGTTTTCATTGATCTCATCTCTGGAAATCTTAAGTAACCAATTGATTAAAAACCCATTTATAAACCTTTTAAACCTTATCATCCATGACTGTCCCTAGTAGCAGACAACCTAACGTAGAACCGGGCCTTCGGGATCAAACCAGCATTGCCCTAAGTTTATTTAACACTATTTTACAAACAACGACCAATAGGGCTGAGTTAGAACGATCATGGGCTGCTATTGAGAGAGACATTAGCATCCAAGAGAAACAAGAAGCAAGACAGAGACAGTTGAGAAACTGAATCTGTTCTGATATTTCTTTGATTCTTTATTTCTAAATTTTTTTATTAAAATTATTTTCGGATGCCTTGCCGGTATGTTTTATACCCTTAAAACATAAACTCAGGAACAACACTTCCATTCATCCCTTGCTTCTATTATCTAATCGGGTTGGATGATCAAGATAGCACAGAGAAAGGCCTCAACATCTGCATCATTTCTTGAGAGTGCATCTTCCACAACATTTTGCTTCCCCTTTTTATAGACGATTTCAAAATCATAACCTAATATCTTGGTTACCCATTTTTGTTGTTCTTCTGAAGATAGTCTTTGTTCCAAGAAGTATTTAAGACTATCATGATCT
>ML781025.1:186208-202349 GCA_009831015.1 Picea engelmannii | reverse complement strand
AGCATAAACCTTTTTCTTTTCTTTCCTCCAATTGTTGAGGTGTCAACCTTGTAGGTTGAGGTGTTTTAGAATAAGGAGCATTGTTCTCTCTATAGATGTTAGGATTGGTCCTTCTAGTAGCCATAGCCATATTTTTACTTTCATTATTTCTTGCCACCTTAAATGCATTCTCCAATGATTTGGGTTCCCAAAGGCGAACCTCATGTTGAATGCTATCCTTTAAAGTTCCTATGAATACATCAATCAAGTGCTCATCTGGAATATCGGTTACCTTCATATTCAATCTTTGGAAGTTATCAATGTGCTCGGTAACTGAACCCTTTTGCTTGAGATTTATCAATTGGCTAAAGAAGGCATTTCTCCTTGTATCCTCATAGTGTGCTATCATTTCTTCCGTGAAAATTGTCCAAGTGATGAGTGATTTGCGAGAACAAAGCCATTGATACCATACAAATTGATTAGGTTCTAAATATAAAGAAGCAATTCGTAACTTTTGTGTATGTGGCACATTATGGAGATCAAAGAATTTCTCCATCTGAAGTATCCATGTGATTGGGTCCTTGCCATAAAACTTCCTCATATCAATCTTAGGAACGTGGTTGGTCTTCAAACCAAAGTTGGAGTTTCTCCATTCTTGATTCACCTTCCTTGTGTCCTCATCATGAATTTCATGGGATGTATTTTCACTTTCAGGTGTCTTCTCTGTTACAAAAATTTTCAAAACTTCCATGATCTCCCCTTTTAAACCATCTATCTTAGTGTCCAACTTATCTTCCATTGAATCCATCTTAGTATCCAACTTAGCTTCCATTGAATCCATATTATTTTGTATTTCATTTATGTCCCTACGCATTTCTTCACCTTCATCAGGAGTCCAAGTAGGATTTTCTGGAGGCTTATTGGGTGTAGACGTTCCCTTTTTGGGTGGCATGTTTCCCAAGTATCACTTTTGAACCTTGATTTTGAGGTGGTTCTGCTAGACACTATTTCTTCTATTATATCTCCCAAGTTTCAGCCATTCTGGGTATGAAACTTTCTTTTATGTATTTCTCTGATATTTCTTCTCTACAATGCCACAGGTCTGATCAAAATTGGATGTGCCAAGTGGAATTTATGGTAACTTCCCCACAACTTGCCTATTTTTGGCATTTCCATGAGATCTCACTTGTATAGTGTGCCCCTCACAAAATAATTGATATAAAATTCTAAAACTCACACCAGAAATACTACAGACTGTTCACGATCTAATGCAACTAGTCCCATGCAATTTGGATACTCTAGGAAGAAGTTATGATTTTTTTACCTAGAACACCTTCTTGAGACTAGTCAATAGGACTAGTCAGATACCCTATCTTACACAGGGTGTATCTACAAATTTAAGATGACCCAGAAGCTAAACATTTTACCAAATATACCTTACTAATTTCTATAAATAGCCTCTGGAGCGCAGGGTCTGAAACGTTACAGAAAATATTTTATAGAAAAAATTCCACAATGACTCAATTCAGGACGATTCCAGAACCCTATCTTGTACAAGTTGTATCTCCGAAAGTATAAGGCCTCAGGAGCTCAATTTTGAACCCAACGTACCTTGATCCGTCTAATAAATATCCTCTAAGTCGTTCCTTCTGAAATATTGTAGAAAAAAAGTTATAGTGAAAATTCCAAGGTGTATCAGATGTAGCAGCGAAACCCCAAGACCTTGAGCTTTGATACCATATGTTAAGAACCAAATATCAATATAGCATAGAAAATCCTCAGAAAAAGTACTCAACGCCTTGAAAAAGAGATAATTTTAGATAATAAGCCTCTTCGAGGGGCCAACCTCATTTTACCCCACTTAAATGTTCAAGTACAAGATGATTCAAAATGAAAATGTCTCCTTGGTATATATAGGAGACTAGGAGGTTTAATTACAACTAATGGCCTAAAGCCAACATAAATAAAATAACATTACTAATCTAATATGCCCCAATTAAGGGGTAATGAGCCAATATTAGGGCTTAACATTCCAAATGTAAAGGGAGGGATAAACCTCCAAGAGGAAGATACAATCCTCCAATATCAAGAGAGATTTGAACTCTCCATCCTTGCCCATTCCTTCCACCCAAGAATATATGAGAGATAATAAAACTTCACATTAAATCATCATCATCAACCAACAATCATATAGAACCTGATAATGCTTCTTAGACTTCTTCAATTTCTACAATTATTCAATTCTTGGAATACTCTGATCCTATATATAATATTATTCAGTTTATTCTCTGAAACTTCTCCAAGTTTCACTCCTTGCATCCTCCCCAAAAAGAATTTATATAGAGAATGGTAGACCTTGTTCAATTCTAGTTTATTCAGGAGACCGAACTTATACATAATTCCCCGAGCTCAATATTTAACATCTGATTCTGAAACTCACACACAAGAAACTAAATTATGTACTCTTTCCAATGCAATTTGTTCCATGTCATTTGGATTATTGATGAAGACGTTATGACTATTTTACCCAGAACACCAATTTATTGACTAGCTTCAGGACTAGTCAAAAACCCTATCTTCCATAGAGTGTATCTCCATAATTATAGTGAATCAAGAGCTGAAAATTTTACCACGGGTACCTTGATATGCCTTCTCAATACCATAGCAATTTCATCATCTGAATCGTTCTAGAAAAAACGTTATAACACAAATGGTAAGATGACCTGAAAATAACATACCTTAGAACACATCACCAAAAGACTTCATCCTCACTTGAAATTTGGCCTTCTTTACTTCTGATTTCCTCTGAAATTCAACTTATGTATCAAATGAATGTATAATGATATTTATTTATACCATTTATGTCACTTCCTTTTAACATTAGGGCCACCTGACACTTTCTTATTTTGTAATTCTTTTCTTTAATTATCTTCAAGGCCTCCATGTACTTCCCTCTTCAATTCACTTTGTCATCTTCAAAATTGTTTTCTCCTCAACCATCAGGATCCACGTGACGTGCCACATACCACCGAAAACAACATGATGTATACTATCCATCCATGGGTTTTTTATATGCATGTGCATTGTCCTTCATGTCCAAATACCTTCATCAATCTACGATCCAAAACCCATGTCTAGGGTTGATATAAATGACAACAACCAATATTCCAACAATATCCCCATTTGTCATTGATGGCAACACTCATGCTCCCCCTATCATCATGATCCCAATTTTTCTCCCCCTTTGACATCAATGGAAAAGGGTAGGGCTTCTTCCCCTGAGTTTAATGGCAAAAGGTAACTCTCTTATTTGGGGTTTCTCCCCCTAAACATGTGGCACTCCATAATACTTCATCCTTATTTTTGGTCTTTGGGACTTTTTCTTCCTTGGAATCCTTTTCTATGGCTTCTATATTCTCTCTCTTCTTCATGTCTAGGATGTATATGTTGTTCGGTCTTCTTGTTGCAATTGCAGCTAATCATCCTGAGTTATTTTCTCTGATTTTACATTTTCGGGAGTCAAACGTAAGAGTGTATCCTTGATCACACATTTACTAACACTTACTAGATTATGCTTCAACTATTCAACCAATAGGACTTTTCCTACTTTTACATTTTCACTTCCAAGCTTTACAGTTCCTTTTCCAAGTATTTTGGTAGATGAGTCATCTACAAATGCAACATTTCCACCCTTTTTCTTCAAGCTGACAAATTTTCTTTGATCTCCGGTCATATGAGATGAGCACCCACTATCTATGAACCATTCATATTCTTCTTTGCATTCTTTAGCGACCAATGTTATTCGACAATTTTCATTGTGTGGAATATCTTTTCTTTTCCATGTTGTAGTTGGTATGCAGACTTTTGGCATACAATTATCTTCCTTCATCTCTCTATAATCTTGTTCTTTGTGACCAAGATTATTGCACTTGTAACATACAATATTTTGATCCATTAATGATTCAAATGGAATATATTTTTTGTTGAAAGGTCTACGAACATTTCCATATCTACTATTTTCACCATTCATGTAGCTTTCATAGTTATTCCTTTCATTGATTCTACAATTGATTGCCTTGTGTCCAAAATTTCCACAAGTATAAAAATGTCCAAGAAAGAAATTTTGATACCTAGGCATAAGTGATCTTCTTTGTGGTGTGGTCCATCTGGGTTCACGATCTATTCTTCTGTAGTTTCCTTCGTAATGATTGCTTTCATACCTGATGGGAGAGGATCTTCTTGATGTCTCATTCCTTCTGAATTCTAGTCTTCTATCTTTTTCTTAACTTGTTCTGGAATGTTGGTTTCATCATTTTCAACTTCCTTTTCTTGTTTTGTTATCTTCAAACTGTCATTGTATCCTAGTCATATCTTGTCGTTTGGAGATCTTTGAATGCTAAGGATCTCATCTAATTTTTCAGTGCTTTTTTCAAACTTCTTCAACTTTTATGTTGTCAATAATAGCTCCCCTTTTGTGTGATCCAATTATGCTTTCAGTTTCTCATAATCTTCTAATTGTTTCTTCAATCTATTAATGGTCTTTTCAAGCTTGTAATTCTCTTCTTCACAACTACTCAATTCACCTTTTAGTATTATGTTTGTGTTTCTAAGGTTTCTATTTTCAGTTTCAACATACTTCAAATTTTCAAGATTCTCATCTTCTCGTTCACTCTCTGCATTGTCTTTGTATCCCCAAAAGGAATCAATGTTGGTTTCTTCATCTGAATCTTCTTCACAAATGATTTCTTCTTCTTTAGAATTCTTGTGATCATCATCCTGGATTTCTTAGGTTATGAAGAGGACTTCTCCTCCATCATTATCTTCTTCATCACTCTCATCTGAGGAGATGTCATCATCCTTGGAGTAGAAGCTCTTTTTATTGTTGAGACTTCTCTTTTTATAGTAGCAATTTTCAACAATATGTCCTATTCTACCACAGTTAAAGCATTTGAGAGGAGACTTACCTTTGTATCTTCCACTTCCCTTCTGGAACCTTCTTATGAAATTTGCTATTTCTTCATCAAGGTCGTTATCCTTGTCTTTTGTCTTCTTTATGGATTTAAAGGTTGCTTCATTGTTTGGATGGTCACTTTCTGTACCTATTCTCATTTCATATTCTATAAGAGAGCCATGTAATTCATCCATTGTCATTTTGGTCAAGTCCCTAGTTTCTTCAATGGCAGAGACCTTGGCATCATACTTCAAGAGAAGTGATCTCAACACTTTTTGTACAACCAAGGATTCATCGATCTCTTCACATAATCCTCTGATAGCATTAACAAATTCATCAACTCTAAGAAAATAGGTTGCAATATCTTCCTCTTCATTCATCTTCAAATTTTCAAATTCTGCTCTATGTCGTTGAAGCTTTACCTGCTTAACTTTTGGATCACCTTCATAGATTCTCTTGAGTTTCTCCCATACATCCTTAGTAGTGCTATAGCCCATCACTTTGCTAGCAATGGTTGGTGCCAATGCTGCTAGAATAATATGTCTGGATTTTGAATTACAACTCAAAAGTTTCTTCTCATTTGGATCGGTTGGAGCATTATTTGGGATTACATAGCCATTTACAACTGAGTACCAAATGTCTACTCCCAAAGCCATTAGGTAAGTTTTCACTCTATCACTCCAGTATGCATAATTTATTCCATCAAATTTTTGAATCCCATTTGAAATGTGCTCATGGTCATCCATATCTACTCAGGATTTTCCTTCCAGTGGTTAAACTGTTCTAAAGGCAACCTACTTTGATTCCAATTGTTGATACTGAGACGGGGGTGAATCAGTATCAAGTACAATTTAAAAACTTTTTCAACTTATACTTAAACCATTCAATTATATCCAATGCAAAATGAACAATAGTATAAGAGTTACACTAATACACCACAATACACCATGCACAATATATGAGAAATAATCAATAGTTATTGCTCAAGGGAAGTAATGACTTCCAAAGGTAGCTACAGCTTCCAAATGTAAAGGGAGGGATAAACCTCCAAGATGAAGATAGAATCCTCCAATATCAAGAGAGATTTGAACTCTCCATCCTTTCCCCTTCCTTCCACCCAAGAATATATGAGATAATATAAAACTTCACATTAAATCATCACAATCAACCAACCATCATATAGAACCTGATAATGCTTCCTGAGACTTATTCAATTTCTACAATTATTCAATTCTAGGAATACTCTAATTCTGTAGATAATATTATTCAATTTATTCTCTGAAACTTCTCCAAGTTTTACTCCTTGAATCCTCCTCAAAAAGAAGTCATAGAGAGAATGGTAGACCTTGTTCAATTCTGGTTTATTCAGGAGACCAAATTTGTATAGATTTCCTTTTGCTCAATATTTAAAATCTGATTTTGAACCTCACACACAAGAAACTATAGTCTGTACTCTTTCCCAATGCAAGTTGTCCCACGTCATTTGGATTCTCAATGAAGAATTTATGACTTTTTTACCCGGAACACCTGTTTATTGACTAGCTTCAGGACTGGTCAAAAACCCTATCTTCCACAGAGTGTATCTCCATAATTATAGTGAATCAAGAGATGAAACTTTTACCACAGGTACCTTGATATGTCTTCTCAATACCATAGCAATTTCACCATCTGAATCGTTCTAGAAAATAAGTTATATCACAAATGGTAAGATTACCTCAAAATAACATACCTTATAACACATCACCAAAAGACTTCATCCTCCCTTGAAATCCGGCCATCTTTACTTCTGATTTCCTCTTAAATTCGACTTATGTATAAAATGAATGTATAATGATATTTAATTATACCATTTATGTCACTTCCTTTTAACATTAGGGCCGACCTGACAATTTCTTATTTTGTAATTCTTTTCTTTAATTATCTTCAGGGCCTACATGTACTTCCTTAATTCACTTTGTTATCTTCAAAAATTAATTTCTCCTCAACCATGAGGATCCACATGATGTGCCACATATCACTGGAAACAACATGATGTATATTTTCCATCCATGGGTGTTGTATATGCATGTGCATTTTCCTTCATGTCCAAATACCTTCATCAATCTTGCGGTCCAAAACCAATGACTAGGGTTGACATCAATGACAACAACCAATATTCCAAAAATCTCCCCCTTTGTCATTGATGGAAACACTCATGCTCTCCCTATCATCATGATACCAAAGGGTAGGGATTCTCCCCTTGAGTTTAATGGAAAAAGGTAACTATCTTCTTTGGGGTTGCTCCCCCTGAACATGTGGCACTCAATAATACTTCATCCTTATTTTTGGTCTTTGGGACTTTTTCTTCCTTGGATTACTTTTTTGTGGCTTCTATCTTCTCTCTCTTCTTCATGTCTAGGATGTATATGTTGTTCGGTCTTCTTGTTGCAGTTGAAACTAATCTTCCTGAGTTATTTTCTCTGATTTTACATTTTTGGGAGTCAAACGTAAGAATGTATCCTTGATCACACATTTTACTAACACTGAGTAGATTATTCTTCAAGTATTCAACCAATAGGACTTTTCCTGCTTTTACATTTTCACTTCCAAGCTTTACAGTTCCTTTTCCAAGTATTTTGGTAGATGAGTCATCTCCAAATGCAACATTTCCACCCTTTTTCTTCAAGCTGACAAATTTTGTTTGATCTCCAGTCATATGAGATGAGCACCCACTGTCTATGAACCATTCATATTCTTCTTTGCATTCTTTAGCAACCAATGTTATTTGACAATTTTTATTGTGTGGAATTTCTTTCCTTTTTCATGTTGTAGTTGGTATGTAGACTTTTGGCATACGATTATCTTCCTTCATCTCTCTACAATCTCGTGCTTTGTTACCAAGATTATTGCACTTGTAACATACAATATTTTGATCCATTAATGGGTCAAATGGATTATAATTTATGTTGACAGGTCTACAAACATTTCCATATCTACTATTTTCACCATTCATATAGCTTTCATAGTTATTCCTTTCATTGATTCTACAATTGATTGCCTTGTGTCCAAAATTTCCACAAGTATAACAATGTCCAAGAAATAAATTTGGATACCTGTGCATAAGTGATCTTCTTTGTGGTGTGGTCCATCTAGGTTCACGATCTATTCTTCTGTAGTTTCCTTCGTAATGATTTCTTTCATACCTGATGGGAGAGGATCTTCTTGATGTCTTATTCCTTCTGAATTCTAGTCTTTTATCTTGTTGTTTAACCTGTTCTGGAATGTTGGTTTCATCATTTTCAACTTCCTTTTCTTTTTTTGTTGTCTTCAAACTATCATTGTATCCTAGTATTGTCTTGTCATTTGGATATCTTTGACTGCTAAGGATCTCATCTAATTTTTCAGTTCTTTTTTCAAACTTCTTCAACTTTTCTGTTGTCAATAGGAGCTCCCCTTTTGTGTGATCCAATTCTTCTTTCAGTTTATCATAATCTTCTAATTGTTTATTCAAGCTATTAATGGTCTTTTCAAGCTTGTAATTCTCTTCTTCACAACTACTCAATTCACCTTTTTGTATTATGTTTGTGTTTCTAAGGTTTCTATTTTCAGTTTCAACATACTTCAAATTTTCAAGATTCTCATCTTCTTGTTCACTCTCTGCATTGTCTTTGTATCCCCAAAAGGAATCAAGGTTGGTTTCTTCATCTAAATCTTCTTCACAAATGATTTCTTCTTCTTTAGAATTATTGTGATCATCATCCTGGATTGCTTGGGTTATGAAGAGGAATTCTCCTCCATCATTATCTTCTTCATCACTCTCATCTGAAGAGATGTCATCATCCTTGGAGTAGAAGCTATTTTTATTGTTGAGACTTCTCTTTTTATAGTAGCAGTTTTCAACAATATGTCCTATTCTACCACAGTTAAAGAATTTGAGAGGAGACTTACCTTTGTATCTTCCACTTCCCTTCTGGAACCTTCTTACGAAATTTGCTATTTCTTCATCAAGGTCATTATCCTTGTCTTTTGTTTTCTTTATGGATTTAAAGGCTGCTTCATTGTTTGGATGGTCACATTCTATACATGTTCTCATTTCATATGCTATAAGAGAGCCATGTAATTCATCCATTGTCATTTTGTTCAAGTCCCTAGTTTCTTCAATGGTGAAGACCTTACCATCATACTTCAAGAGAAGTGATCTCAACACTTTTTGTACAACTAAGGATTCATCGATATCTTCACCTAATCCTCTGATAGCATTAACAACTTCATCGACTCTAAGAAAATAGGTTGCAATATCTTCCTTTTCATTCTTCTTCAAATTTTCAAATTATGCTCTATGTCGTTGAAGCTTGACCTACTTAAATTTTGGATCACCTTTGTAGATGCTCTTGAGTTTTTCCCATACATCCTTACCAGTGCTACAACCCATCACTTTGCTAGAAATGGTTGGTGCCAATGTTGCTAGAATAATATGTCTGGATTTTGAATTATAACTCATAAGCTTCTTCTCATTTGGATCGGTTGGAGCATTATTTGGGATTACATAGCCATTTACAATTGAGTACAAAATGTCTACTCCCAAAGCCGTTAGGTAAGTTTTCACTCTATCACTCCAGTATGCATAATTTATTCCATCAAATTTTTGAATCCCATTTGAAATGTTCTCATGGTCATCCATCTCTGCTCAGGATTTTCCTTCCAGTGGTTAAATTTTTCTGAAGGCAACCTTCTCTGATTCCAATTGTTGATACTGAGAGGGGGGGTGAATCAGTATCAAGTACAATTTAAAACCTTTTTCAACTTATACTTAAACCATTCAATTATATCCAATGAGAAATGAACAATAGTATAAGAGTTACACTAATACACCACAATACACCATGCACAATATATGAGAAATAATCAATATCTATTGTTCAAGGGAAGTAATGACTTCGAAAGGTAGCTACAACTTCCAAATGTAAAGGGATGGATAAACCTCTAAGAGGAAGATACAATCCTCCAATATCAAGAGAGATTTGAACTCTCCATCCTTGCCCCTTCCTTCCGCCTGAGAATATACGAGAGGTAATATTATTTAGTTTATTCTCTGAAACTTCTCCAAGTTTCACTCCTTGAATCCTCCCCAAAAAGAATTTATAGAGAGAATGGTAGACCTTGTTCAATTCTGGTTTATTCAGAAGACCGAACTTGTACAGAATGCCTCATGCTCAATATTTAATATCCAATTCTGAAACTCACACAAAAGAAGCTACAGTCTGTACTATTTCCAATTCAATTTGTCCCACGTCATTTGGATTCTCAATGAGGAAGGTATGATTGTTTTACCCGGAACACCTATTAATTGACTAGCTTCAGGATTGGTCAAAAACCCTATCCTCCACAGAGTGTATCTCCATAATTATAGTGAATCAAGAGATGAAACTTTTACCACAGGTACCTTGATATGTCTTCTCAGTACCATAGCAATTTCACCATCTGAATCGGTCTAGAAAAAATTTATAGCACAAATGGTAAGATGACCTCAAAATAACATACCTTAGAACACATCACCAAAAGACTTCATCCTCCCTTGAAATCTGACCTTCTTTACTTATGATTTCCTCTGAAATTCTACTTATGTATCAAATGAATGTATAATGATATTTATTTATACCATTTATGTCACTTCCTTTTAACATTAGGGCCGACCTAACGCTTTCTTATTTTGTAATTCTTTTCTTTAATTATCTTCAGGGCCTACATGTACTTCCTTCTTCAATTCACTTTGTCATCTTCAAAAATTCATTTCTGCTCAACCATGAGGATCCACATGACATGCCACATACCACCGGAAACAACATGATGTATACTATTCATCCATGGGTGTTGTATATGCATGTGCATTGTCCTTCATGTCCAAATACCTTCATCAATCTTGCGGTCCAAAACCCATGACTAGGGTTGACATCAATGACAACAACCAATATTCCTAATTGAACTCTCATTGATTGCATGAATATATGAATTGGTTTCTTCAATATAGAAGGTAGGTACTTAAGGATGGGAAATAATTACTTAAAGTAATTAATAATTTCACAAGACTCGTAATTGTAATATCATAAATATTAGGATAGAATGTTAATATGATAATCACATGAAAGAGGTTTTTTATAGGATATAGTATTAACCATGAGACATAGGTAAATTCCCCCCCTTAGACTTCCTTACATTTCCCCTCTGGTGGACTCATATTCCCATCGATGTTTTCTCCCGTCAATTAGCTTGGAACCTCTCATTGAATTCAAAATGATCATGTTTAGATGTCTTTAAAATCATCATACTAAGTCTACCTCACAACATGAAACAAAGTATAGTAATGAAAAACATAATTACAATATAAACAAGATCAATTTCAAAGGGTTGAGAATGGGAAATTCCATTCCCCTCCCCTTAAGAATAACATTGTTCTCAATATTCTCTTTTTTTCATCAAGGTTTCGTGTCTTCATTATTTAGTTGCATATATGATGCCATTTTGTTCATGGTTACTTTGTCTCACTATTTGTTATCTTGGACCAAAACGTCCAATCATTTCTTTAGTGTCTTGGAACACCTCTAAGACCTTTATCATTCCATCACATGCTTAAAATAATCATCGAATTATTCCATTGATATCCATTTTAAGCATCAATTATTCCATTGATGGAAATTTCACATTCACAATTGAAGCATATATATTCATAACATAAAATTAAATAAACCCAATACTTATCTATAGGAATATGTATCTACTCAATATGGATGTGAAAGACAAGACTCAACTATTTGTTTTCTCATACACACCTAATGTATATAATGCGCTCATGATCACAGCTAGCATATAACATGAATATCTCACAATAGATTCATTTAAGTCACCTCTTCATTGTAGTCACTCACCCTCCAGGATTAGGCATCCCTTTCTCTCCTAAATAGTCCCTTGGTAAATTCATCATTTGCCAAGGCTTTCTTGTGGAAGAAGAGCATATAATTATAAATACTTACTGCCAGAGTGTCCTACTGACTTGTTCTAATATACATAGCTCATGTTGATCAAGGAATATCATAGTGTTATAGTGTCATTATAGTGGCATCATCTCTGTGTTTTCCAGCTTCAAAACCCATTATCTATCATTCATAGATAGATCCATCATCTCACATGTATGATAGATATCATCATAATATTTTCAATTAGAAATATTTTGATTCAAACATGTTTCATATAGAAATCAAATTTCACAAGTATGAGATTATTATCATAATGTTTGGCTCTTTCATGTGGTAGCACTCGGTCTTCATTGTGAACTTACACTTATTTTCATATCCAAGACAATTTGACCAGCAATATGAACTTTCAATCAACCAAACAATTGTAATTATTCATGCATATAATAATTTCATTGCAGCATTTACAAGCATGCATCCACTCAATGCATATCACATTAATTGAAATGGAACTATCATTCATTATATATGCATTACAAGCATGCATCCACTCAATGCATCAAGAATATGTACCAACACAATCATAATTGTAGGATCATTGTTTGTATGATTTTGTAGTTTATTTATGCATATTTACTCAATGCTTTTTCCTATTGAGTCAAATTTACCATAATTCAAGATCATGTGTTTTACCAAGATAGATTGGAGGACCCAACCAACACCTCTACACATCATCCAAACACTTCCCTATTACTTGTTCAATCATTTTGATACCTTCCTTCTCCACCCAAACAAAACATCAAGAATATAATCCTTTAGTGTTTTTTAGTGTTGGAAAAGAGGTTGCAATCCAAAACATCAATTAAAAGTAGGAAGATTTATTGGATACTTGTGCAGTGCTATATATTTTTACAAATTCTACACATTATGGCCTCACGCATGGATATCTCTCTTGGAATTCAATTTCACATGGTATACAAAATTCATAACATGAGCATAATGACCCATTCACTCTAATTATTACTATTAACCAACTCAATCAAGAAATACTAAATCATGATTGCATCATAAATATTCTAACAATATTTACATACTAGAATCTCCCTTCTTTTGTCATACCCCACCTGGTTATCAATGACATACATGCATTCAAACATTATTATAAACATTTCAATAAAGATACCAAGTATGATTGAAGGAATTCTTACCCAATTCCTTTCAGGTCACATGCTATATTGGCATGATTACTTTCATATATGCACGATTGTCATCAATCATTCTTGATGTTACATTATGAGTTAATGCCTCATGTGAATTCACAGGATCTCTTCATCAACCTATTGACAAGAATCCTCTTGTCCTTATCCCTTTCACAAGGATTTTGTCATAGGTGGCTACATTATCAACGTCTTCAACCATTCCTAGCCATACAACAATCAACAACCACATTAGTTATCATGACATACTTGATTTGGATTGGATCAATATATTTTTTTTCATCTATCTCATTCCTTTCATAGTGGAAAAAATTAGAGGAATCAACTTGTGAGGCCATTTTAGTGGCAGGTCCTAGTTTGGAAAATTGGGGTCTGGAACCTTCTAGAGCCATTTTGAGGAATTAAACGATATTTTTTGGGGTTCTAGTTTCTGACCATTGTACACACCCCTTGACAGTTTTTTTCACTCTGAGACCTCTCCAACGGTTCAAACTGTGCATCAATCGGAGTTCGTATGAAAAAATTATGCCTCCCACAAGTTGACCTATCGTGTTGACCACCATGGTACGAGAGGATGCCACATCAACCCTCTTTACTCATGCATATGGGACTAGCCACGTGAGTAATTTCAAGAAGTTTCTAGAAGGTTCAAAACCCTTTCACAATTGAGGGTTGAGCAAGTCAAAAACCTACCACTAGATGGTTATCGGGCTATGTTAAATATCGAGTCACTAGGAGGAGAAGGGGTTCCATTCTATGTTATCGGATTTTGTTCCATGGTAGAGAAAAACAACTAGGAGTGGGAAAATTAGAGAGAATAATAGAGGGGGGTAACATTTTGTAGCGGCCTAAAAGGCCACAGGTCTCAGGTAACTCCATAGAGAGTGTCTTCTCATTTGTACTTGCATTATTTCCATACCAGAGAAAAGAGAGTAGAGCAGCCTCACCTTCTAGTTGGGTTTTCTCTTGTAAGGGTTTTCCAGAGAAAATATTTGTGTTATCTTGTGGATGGTGTGTGATTATATTTTAATGTTCTCTATTTTCTACATTTTATCTATTTCATGCATAAGCAGAAAATCTGTAACTAAGTATTCTAGAATCTAAAGGAATTTAAACTTCATAGTGTAGATTTCAGTTTTATTTATCCAGTTTGTTGTGACGAACTGTTCCAGTGGAATATCCACGGGATTTTATATATCAATACTCGTTACATTTTTCACAACACTATTCATCAATAAAGAATATCATATATGCTCCAACATATTTATATGGACTATAAAACAAGTTATCTCTCAATGTGTCTATTAATGCAAATGTATTCCAACTATTTTACTATCTAGTATTTATTAACATTCCCATGCTTTAAATTTTCACACATAGCAACTTTCTCAATCTAGAGAAATATAATATAACAACAAGAGGAGTCAAGGAATTATCCCTTTCAATCTTTCTACATAGCATGGAATTTCACAACATAGCTAATTAACTACATGGTCTTTCAGCCATTCACATAATAATTTATTGGTTGTGATCTTCACATCCAAGTAGCAATACTTAGTTCATGCACTTAAGCTATACTTCCTACTTCAAAAGAATACAATTCTACTATAGAAACAAAGTAGAGTTTAAGGTGAAAAAAGCATTGTCCTCATTCCATGTTTGTCTTGCGGGCCACATGTGGTATTTACTATTGCAATCCAATGACTGGTAAATTTGCAGATTCCTATGATGCTTTACACTTTCTTTTCCTCCCATGATAGTCTAGATTAAAACATGACCTAGTTAGGCCTTCAATGACCCATTTCCAGTATGCATGGCATCATGTTCTACAACCCTCATTACTTGGTTGTTTTCCTTAATGCGGTCTACATATAAAAACAAGAAAGACAACATGTAAATTTCAATTAGAATGAATTATACTCAACATATGAATCATATGTAAATCAAATTTATTAAAATATTCACTATCAAGTAAATTCAAATAAATTAAAATCAATCAAATTCAAATTTGAATAATTCTTGTTGCAAGCATAATCAAATCCGATCAACCATTATTTGAATGATAATACATCATGTCCTTTTAAAAAAATGAACGTCTATTCATTTACATGTTCATACAATGCATTATAAGTGGTTTTAAGGTATTGTATAAAGCATACCCCATATACTTACTCACAAAAATAGGGCTTTCTGGTCTAAGTCTATCAAGAGTGGCAGCAATATTAAAACTTTTCTCACAATAAAAATCCATTTACAAAAGTTTTTCTTCTAAACCTAATGAAATAGTTTAGAATAAGAAACCACATACAACAATTTTTTCCTAACTCAAGTGTTTACCATCTTTCCCAATTAGTCTAGTGGCATAATATCATTCAAATTGACAATAGTCCTCTACCTTTCAATAAGAGCATGATTAGTCATACTAATTTCTATGAAATAATTAAACATTATGAAAACAAAACAAAAAGTTACCAATTTGACGAGAATTGTGACCTCAAAATGAAAAATATATCCCTAAAAAATCATATTTTTGTGTCAAAGACACCAAAATCAACCCCTAAATTGAAAAGTGGTGCTACCAATTGCTTCAGGATATTTTATTCGATGACTATCACATGAATTGCATTAAAGATCATAAACAAAGCTTATGTGCAACATTAATGAAGAAATCATACACATGAGAAACAACAAGAAGAGAAATTGCACAAGACTTGATAATGGAGTTCATCCCAACAATGGACTATTGTTGGGTATGTGTTATATTCTTTGCACGAGTAGTAGTGTCTGAACGCCTACGTTGGGCGTGCAGGGGGGCGGAGCCCCCCGCGTGGGGGTTCGGGGGCAGCACCCCCGAATTTATTTATTTTTCGAGACGACATATTTCCGGGACCACATGATATTAGGTGGTTTTTTGCCAATGGTTTTCTATTTCCGGTTAAGGAATTAGGGTTTTGGACTAATCCAGGTCATTGGGTTAGGGTTTTGGATGCCGCTGGCTCCTATATGTATATTGTATTGTAAACAATGTAACACAATGTATGAATATA
>ML781025.1:174442-186158 GCA_009831015.1 Picea engelmannii | reverse complement strand
CATTGGGTTAGGGTTTTGGATGCCGCTGGCTCCTATATGTATATTGTATTGTAAACAATGTAACACAATGTATGAATATAATATATGATGGTTTTCCCGGTTTGGGTTTCCAGGTGAAAAATCTCTGTGTAATGTTTGTATTTTCCATTGTATATTTTTTGTTCTTTTCTGAATATCAGTTTGCAGTAGATATTGTACAAGGTTAGAATTTACAACTACGTCTCTGGGCCCACTTCTCAGTGGAGAGGCCTTTATATTATCTCATCAAAAATTGGCATAAATACATGGAAATACCTCAAATCTGGAAATTCCCTAAAAATATTCTACTTGGATCCAAATTCTGACTACACCAATGGATTTGTGGCGATAAATCATGCCAAAATGATTGTAAAATCGTCAAATTTTGTCACTATTAGCACTAGAAGATGCTCTATGACCGTTGAGAGGGCATGCCTAGCACATCTTCATTATTGCAATGATTTTTTTTGGTTGGTAGGTGGATCAAGTAGGTTGAAAGGATGAAGATCTATTAAAAATCCTCCAAAAATATACTCAAACGATCAACAACACTTCATATAGTTTGGGGCATTCACATTGAAGGCTAGATAAATAATGGATAGTGAGATTTGGAGGAACAAGGAACATATATGAATGCATAAGTGTCACAATATGTTAACTCATACATTCACAAAGAAGATGTTCATATCCAAAATAATATTTTAAATCTGAATCAAATACTTGAATACAACTTACAAGAAATAGGTAATTAACAGTAAACTCATCATTGTAATCAAAGTTGAATCTTTGGGAAAATCAATGCATTGCAGAAATTTTCATTGCATTCAAATAAGACAAAAAATGAGATACATAGATGCAAAATATGCCCATCAGGATGTTTGAGTCCTTGAGTATTAAATGTTTCACACAATTTAATTCTTCCCCGGGCTCTTAGGCCTTCAACCTCTTCTACTCGAACCCCAACTTCCTTCCAAGAGGAAGATCCCTCTCTTGTTTCACAATTCTTGCTTAAATAGAAATTAAAATGATTTATTGAGAGTAACCAATTCAAACTAAGATCCAAAACAAAGGGATATGATCCTAATATATAGAATAATATCGTGATATAATATCTAGGTTGAATGGATGAAGGTGGAACTTCTGTTGAATGGGCGTTTTTTAGAAAATTGAATTCTGAAAAATCTAGAAAAAACACTCTTAAATAGCCACATGTAGCTCCCAAATGGTTCACTTTGACGAGAAATGTCTTTGCAGAACCTAATTTGGTTTGTTCCTGAAAAAACCCATGTTTTAGTGTTTTTAGATTTGATTCCATTTGATTGGAAATTGTGCCACAAGATGAACACAAAAACAATCACATACAAAAATTTATGCATTTTGTTTTACCAAATATTGACCAAATGGTGCTCTTAATATCCTTGACATCTATGGATATTTGATGATTTGAACAAGTGTAAATGATAAATATAATAGACAATGAAGCCATTCCACCCATTTACTATCATGGAATTCCACAAAAAAATGACAAAAATAGTGCTAATAGTCATTGTCACTTCCAGGCCCCTCCTGGGCTCTCTGCCTTGAAATTCATGCCACATCATCCTGAATAAATGCTCCTCCTGCATAGAAAAGCATGCTCGTAAGGACCCACGGATTCTCCCCCGACCGATGAAGAGAAAGGGCTTAAATATTTATTTTCCGGGCAGATGTACCAACAGGGTCATTAGCCCATTGGTTGGCAAAGGAAATCTTAAGTCAGTAGTTACAGGAGGTTCGGGGTTCAACCCTATTGAGATCAATTCATGCTTCTGAAATTTCATTCCCTTTTCTATTTTCCCAACTTATTTTTTTTCCATTTCATTTCCCTCTTATATACCTACCCTTGTTTCCCTTTTTCTTTTTCTCCCTTCTTCTATCCCTTTCTAGTTACCATACTTAGTTGTTTTTGAAAAATCACGGGTTTGTGAATGGGCGAGTTTTCATCCCCATCAAATTTCCTATGTCACAATTATGACTGACTACCTTGCTACATTATACTTATCCTTTTTCCAATTTCACGGGTTCACATGATCGATTTTTCATTCTCCAAGTTCCACAATCTCCACTTTGCACCCAAAATTTTGTGGTCCTCATTACAACGATCAGATTTTTCGTGGGTCCCGAACCCCTAAAGTATTTTATTTCTCCTGCATGCAAGTCTAACTGGCCACTTTTCTACACTTAACTCATTTATGATCTTCCATAACCGCGATTTCTCGGTTGGTAGGTTCATGAAAAGCTTCATATTCAAATCTACTCTCGTCCGTCCTAGCCATTCTCATGATTTTTCCAATATGCATTAAATGTTGTTTAATGCTAACAACCGATTGTGAAGGATCCAAAAATATTGTCATTCATGACAAAAGAATCAAGGTGATTACTCATTAAATTACATTAATTCTCCATTTTCCAAAGGATTATATTATCGTCATCTCTCCAAAAAGATTTATTTCAAGTTATTTTTCAACTGAACAAATACTCCCTTCAACCAAATGGCAGCAGCAACTAGACAACAGTTCTATGGTGATACTTTAAATATCTTTGGCCGTGAAGACCATAAATTTCAGTTGTCCATAGCATATATGTATTACTCCTCTCCTCCTGTATAGAAAGACGTAATATTGGCATCCATAATCGCTCGTGCAAGGTGTGTTCCTGAGGTATTTGACTATAAAGAAATTGTTGCATGGTGTGTGGAGAAGTATGTTCCAAGCAGGAGAATTATACAACTCCAATATCATTTCCCCATTTCCCTTTCATCGCAAGTTTTTCACAAGATATTGAAGCTCCCAGAGCCAACACTTACCTTCAAAGGAGAATACTACAGATATTTTCTAAAGAAACATAACAATGGCTTTGACCTCCTTCTTGAATATTTGGAGAATCTTGTGTCTATTCCAAAAGACATAACAAGGATCCAGGTCGACTCTTTTAAAAACCCCTTTCGAGAGATTGTGTGGTTTTTCACCAAGTTGACAGGTCAGGAAAGAACTGCTACCATTTCTTGCATTATTTTATATATTTTATATTTTACAGTAAAAGAACGGGCCATCTTTGACTAGGGAAAATTGATTTCTATAGAAATCTCATCCCAATTATCACACTACAAAAGGGACAAAAATCTATTTATGGCTTCCTATTTGGTATGTTCTATAGTGTATTGTTGTCAATTTCCAAAAATGACTATAAGTAATAGGTTGAACTGTGAAATAGATCTAGTTACCTTCTGGTATCAGGCATTGTGGATACATAAGACCTCTCTGTATTTTTACAGGGTTTACAATGATTTTGTCTCAGTCCTCAAAGGGTTGTTGTTTGGTGAAAATACCCCAAGAATGTATGACTAGGCTAACAAATTCTTAGAGAAGAAGGGAATGATAGAATAGATGGAAAATCACAGTGTCATAAGAATATTTTGTTCCAAAGAAAATCCCTCTTTTCTTCCATATCATGTATCTAACCAATTGTTTATTACAGAGGTGGAAAGGCAATACAACTTATGGCTACATTTTTTCCATGAAAAAAGGAAAAAATAATTTATCCCCTTTCCATGGAAGATTGGAGATTTCATTTTCAGAAACATAAATAAACCTAACGAGTTTGCAATCCATTTCAACAATGTGAACTTAAAATATGATGAAAAGATCAAGGGATTTGATCCTAACAAAATATTTGTAGAACACATGCTTTCTTTGGGATTCAGTAATTCGTTCATCCAGACTATATTGAATGAAGAAGAAGAATAAGGTAAAAACCAAAGTACTCATGTGCATGAAGTTGGTAACCTAGAAACAGTACCAAGTACTAACAAGTTGTATAAGAAAAAAATAAAGGGTCCCAGTGAAAGGAGCGCCTAGTCTCCAGTTGTTACTCCCAAAACTACCACATCCTAAATCAATGCTCCAATGGCTGAGCTAGTTAGAAATATTTCCAACAGTAGTTCAAGCGGTGGAGGAGACAAGAATCCTCCCCTCACGAAAATCGAGAATTCACATAAGTTACCTGTGAGAAAGAAAAGGAATAATTTAATACAAGAAGAAGAGGACAACCTTATAGAAAATGACATCCAAAGATTTTCTCTGGATGACATGGAGCTAGAGGTGGATACTGAGAAAATATTTTCCGTGATGGAACATCCATAAAATGTAACTCAACAAAATGATTTATTGGAAGTTGTTGCAAATGAGATTTTTAGTGAAGAGGAATCCTTTACTTTTCATAGTGTTTTTTTTGATAAGGAGTCTAAAAACTTGATTGTAGAAAGATGTGATCAGAAAAAATAAAAATGGAAAATCTTGCTCACAAGTTGACCTGAAATACATGTGGTCATCCCAAATATCTGAAATTCACAGGGCAACCAGGGATACTCTTGGTGATTCCATTGATGGATTAAAATTTGAAAATACCAAGCTAAAAGAAAGGATCAGAGAATTGGAAAATTCCTTGATGCCTCTTCCAATCCTGGCAAGTCCTCTGTCAATGGTCAAACCAAATACACCCACGATTAAGTTGAAATAATCTTAAAGTCTACTCACAGCGGTCCGAAGTTATGTAGAAAAAACCATTAAGAAGAGAATGTCACTAATAACAGAAGCATGGGAGGTATCAAAAAATATTATTTCTTTTGGCTCAAGGTCACATGCCTTTCATGAGTATCTGCAAGTTGATTTAAAGAATGAAGAAGATTTCTACACTGATGATGTCTTACCATTTGTAATTAAAGTTTCAAACATGATAGAATTCAGAAGGAGAAAAGAGAATCTACCTTCTTCAAGTCTAATAAAACAACTAAATTCTTGTTGGAAGGAAAAGATTAAGAATTGAGTAACATTGTTCAAGCATGCAGTGAAGCCATACTAAAAAAATAAGAATTGTTCAAAATACTCACAAACATAGATCTATCAGGAGGCACTAACGAGGTACAAGACCCTAAATTAATCCTTAATTCAATGTTTTTAACAAAGCAACAAGTTGACAAACAAGTTGATATATTTAAGGGGTTATCAGCTGAAATGTTTTATGGCATACTCGAATATAATGAAGAAGAAATAGACAATTGTCTAGTTGATTATTCCGTAAAAAACCAATATATTAAGGAAGCAGTGCATGGAATTTCTCGACTTAAGACACTTGGAAGGTGAATTATTCAACATTAAAATTAGGCATGAAATAAACTTTGCACCAATGGAAAACTACATTGAACATTGGTTCAAAAAGGCAATTGACAAATTAACCAAAGAAGGGAAAGAAGCACTTGAGACGGTTTGTATAACCATCAATGAAGTCAATAAAAGGACAGCAGAAATCAAGTGAAGAAGAGAGATACCATCATAGTAAGTTCATACTAATCATATCTTGTTTTCTTTATTAGTTTTTCATCCAGTTACTCTGTTTATTTAACTAGAATGGTTTAACTGAAATCTGATAACTTCTTTCTATCTTCTTTCTAGATATTGCTACTCTATCATCGCCCACCATCCTCCTTCTATAGCTTACTTCTTGATTATATTTTCTTTATGGTCTACGGGAGCACCAATCCCAGTCCTAAATACAAACACATTTCAATTTCAAGGCTTTGTAACATACTATATATTTTACAGAAATCCCAAGAGAACTATTTCGGGATCAGTTTTGACTGTACTTTATAACTCTGAGTTTTGAGTATAAAGTATTTGAGATTGATCTATCATTATATTTATTTGAGCTCCCCATGTTTTTATTCTATTAAAGTTCTCTTATGCATGCATACCATCTTATTTTATTTTATGTGATCAGAAATCTTTAGTTTAACTATGATGGATGTGAGGAAATTTTGTTTATCTTTTTCAAGTGTATGAAGTGTGTGGTTCCTGGTCACTTCTCAAGAACTCTCTTTAAAAAAACAAAACTTTTTCTTTCTTGTTATTTTTTCTTTCAATCTTTATATTTCTTTGATTATCGCGACGAACCTCTTCAAAGTCTTATATTCTAAAAATCTAGAGTTCCAAGAAAATCTTAAAACAAAGAGGAGTACCGCCTCTATAAAAATGCAGGGGGATTTGTATCCCTGTGAAGTTGTCATTTCGGTCCTGACGAATTCAAGCATCAACATTTTTGGCGGCCATATTGGGGATTGAATGGAAATTTTAAATCTAGTTTATCATTTTTTGAAAGATACATGAATTTGCTCCAGGGTGATCAACCCCACCTGGAAATTGGATTAAATAATCAACGAAGCATATTACATCAATTATGTAATATGGTGATAATGAAAACCAAAACCATAGAAGAATTGGAAAGATATTGGCATACATTGGTCTAAGAAGAAGAAAGATAAATCCTACGTAGACAGAGGAGAGACGAGCGACAAGACCGAAGAAATGAAAGACTAGCTATAGCAGCACAAGAACAAGGTCGGTATTGAAACTCGATGAATAAAAGGAACCCATTACTAGAAGTAAAAGAAACCAACTTTGTATTCCTGGAAGTGGAAAACATATTCCTGAAATATCTCTAGACATGGCAGGAAGAAATGAACAACCACGAGACGAACCACGAAGAGAACCTCATGAAGAAAGACAAGGAGGTGGAGGAGGTGTTGCAAGAAATCAAGAAGACCTTATATTTGGAAACCAAAGAAGAGTAAGGGATTATCCCTTAAATCTTCGAGGTGAGAAACACGACCTCCTTGTTCTCCCTAAGGGTACCTTGAAGGAATTTTCAGGAGATGGAATAATTGATGCCAAAATAAATCTTAACTTATTTCTTTATGTGTGTGATTATCATCGCGTTGAATATGACAATGTAATGGTAAGGTTATTTCTTCAGACCTTTTTAGGGAGAGCCTATGAATGGTATACGACATTACCTAGCATGTCAATTGGCTCATTTAATTCCCTCGAAGCCATGTTCCTAACTATGTTCGCTCCTCCAGTTGCATACCATACCCTTCTCACAAATTTTACCTAGATTGGTTTGAGGAAGAATGAGAAAATATGAGATTTCAATCTCAGGTTCAATCAAACTTTAAGTAATGTTCCATAAGATAAAATACCTAATGATCCAGTGATACTTGGTTGTTATAAAAATTCATTGTCCCCCAAATGTAAAATAGGATAACAGAACATCCCAAATGGATACCTTGGAAGAAGCAATGATTAAGGCCACTGAGATGGAAGAAATTATGATTGAGGCAAGTGTTGACCCCGATATTATCTTGGGAAAAGTGCATAGGAAACTGGGAGGCCTAAATATTGATGATCAAGGAGCCTCTACCTCAAGAAGGAATGAAGAATAGAAATCGCGGCCCACCCAAAATCAAACAATTGGAGGAGGATTTTTTAAAGGAACCATGCCTGATGTGAAGGTAGACCATGTTGTAGCACAAGAAACCAAACAAAGAATTGAAAATGCACAAATGAATAGAACCATCATGAAAATGCAGAATGAGATAATCATGTAGATAATAATAGAATGTTGATCCAAGAGAAAAGAAGGAACCCTCCCCAAGAAAACAAAGTAAGGTTTGAAAACACAGATAATCCTCAAAGACAAAGGGTTCCTAGGAAACCAACCCCAAATGCAGTTGTTCTCGATGATGCATATGATGAGAAAATGGTTAAGAAAGGGAACGATTACTTACCTGATGAAAGATATGAAATTATACAAATGGATGGATGTGAGGCACCCATGTATATATTTGAAGAAGGCAACAATGTCCCTGACTCGCAAGCAAATGTTTCTCAGACACACGCGTTTGTAAATAAATCCAAGAATAAAAATGATTCTAAAAATGAAACTAAAAAAGATAAATAAAAGGTGAATGAGAAAAAGGCAAATGAAAATTTGAAAGATAATGCTGGAAGCAAGAAGCAACATATGATTCCAAACCCTACTCATATGAATTACAATGTTGTAGAGAAATTGAGTAAGTTGAGGATAACTCTCCCTTTCACAGAAGTAGTGAAGATCCCTCAATAAAGGGAGAATATTTTGATATTTTTGGATGATTCATTTGGAAAAATGGAGGCTATTGTTACAAGTCTAAAACAAAGCCAGAACACATCAATTGTCAAATTGAGAGGTAAAATTCCACCTTTTTATATTTCAATTGAAAATCATGATGTTTCCCTTCATAATTGCTTAGTTGATACTGGAGCGACCAATAATATTATGCCATTGGAGGTCATGGAGGCATTGAGCATGAACTGCACCAAATATTATGAGTTCGTTGAAAGTATATATGCAATTGATTCTAGACAAGTCCCAGCTTATGGAGAAATCAAATATTTTTATGCTAGGATCACAGTGGCTCCCCATATTATTACAGTTTTCAATATTTTTGTAGTAGACCCTCCCCCTACATATGGAGTTGTTTTAGGAAGAGATTGGTCATCCATGATCAGAGGATACATAATGAACGATGGAAGTTGCATGATGTTTCCATATAAAGGATAAACGATGATTAAGGTCTCTCGTGAACCCAAGAGACCCTTCTCTTTCAAAAGGAAGGATAGTGAATTAATGGAAGATTATATAGACGTGGAAATTGTAAACTATTATATCTGAGTAGATTGAAGACCTAGATCAAACCCAAGATATGAAGAATCAATAGCATAAATTTGAAGGATATTGGAGGATTTCATTTGATGGAACTTGCTTAAGCTTTGGGATTGGAGTTGGAATTGTCCTTGTTAATCCAGGAAAGGAGGTGCACCTACATGTTATCAAACTTGAATTTGCATGTACCAATAATGAGGCAGAATATGAAGCTTTTATTCAAGGAATGATCCTTGCACAAGAAATTAAGATAAAACATCTAATTGTGATTGGTGACTCTGAGTTGGTGATAAATAAATTTACCCAGAGGTATAAAATTAAAAAATAAAGACTTAAGTTATATTTCAAAAGAGTCAACGAATTGATGGAAGATTTCAGCTCCTTAAACATTTATTTTATCCCATGGGACAATAATCAGAAGGAAGATTCAATAGCTTTAGTGGCCTCATTGTCAAACCCAAATGATGTTCAAAGAAAAACATATTTTCAAGTAAAAAGAGTATTCCGACCTTTTGTGCCTAATAACCAAGAATATTTACAGGTATTTAAGAATGATGAGCAATTGGAAAAAAAAATGTTGAACGGTGATGATGACGAAGACAAACACATAATTGGTGTCCCGAGGGATTGTATTCAATCTGAGTCTCTTTTTACTAGAGACGATCACACTAAAAAACTCTTGGAAGAAATTTCACTCTGAAAGGTCCAAGAAAATATATATATATATATATATATATATATATATATATATATATATATATATATATATATTGGAACTGACAATTCCCCAAAATATGTCAACTTGGGAGTTGATTTCACAATTGAAGAAGTTGATCAATATGTTGCATTATTTAAAGAATATATTGATGTGTTCGCATGGAGGTATGATGATTCGAAGGCTTATGATAAAACAATATTTCAACATATTGTTCCCTTGAGAGAAGGGGCAAAGTCGTCAAGCAAAAGATAAGGATGATGAACCCCAAATTAAAACCATTGGTAAAGGTTGAATTGGAGAAATTAAAGAAGGCTGGAATAATATACCCCATTAGACATTCAAATTGGATTTCAAATCCTTTCATAGTAAGAAAGAATATTGGGGAGATTCGGATGTGTGCAGATTTCAGGGATATTAACAAAGCAAGTATAAAGGATAATTATCCTTTACCTAACATGGAGTTTCTTCTCCATCAAGTAACAGGATCAACCTACATGTTCATATTAGATGGTTTTTATAGGTATAATGAATTCTTGGTTGCTGAAGAATACAGAGAAAACATAGCATTCATAACACATTGGGAGACATATGCATATGTTAGGATTCCCTTTGGTTTAAAGAATGCAGGAGCTACATTTCAGAGGGTTTTGGATGATTCTTTTGAGGGGTTGATAGGAAAATTCATGGTGGATTATCAATGACTTAACAGTGCATTCAAAAACAAGGAATGATCACATTTATCGCCTAAGGAAATTTTTTGACAGGTGTAGATTATACGATGTTTCCTTAAATCCAAAGAAATGTTTATTTGTTGTAACTCAAGGAAAATTGTTGGGTCATATTATGTGCAAGGGAGGAAGCTATATAGATCATGAAAGAGTTCAAGCTATAAATGAACATAAACTCCCATCATCTAATAAAGGAGTTCAATCATATTTTTGGCAAGATCAACTTTGTATGAATATTTGTCCCTAACTATGCAAGTATTGTGAAGTTGATCAATTTATTATTGAAAAAGGACCAAAGGTTTGAATGGACAGTGGATACACAAGAATATTTTAATAATATCAAGAGGGAAATCACTACAAATCCAGTCCTTATTAGCCCAGATTTTCAAAGAGACTTCATCATTTATTCATTCACTACAGAAACGATGATTGCATCTATTCTTACTCAGAGGAATACCAAGGGTGATGAACTATCGATTAGATTCATGAGAAATACCCTTCATGATTAAGAATTGAGATATTTAAAATTGGAGAGGCAAACCATATCTCTTGTGAAGGCGGTGGCACACTTTCAGACTTACATATTAAAATCTCATGTCATTGCTTATATTCCATGCTCTCCCGTGAAGATGCTTCTAAATCAACAATTGAGAGAAGGAAAATGAGCAAATTGGATGGAAAAAATTCAAGAATATGACATTGAAATTAAACCCTTAAAGGTAGTCAAAGGACAAGATTTATGTAAACTCATTGAAAATAGTGATTCTTTGGATGGAATGATTTCAATTTCAGTAGGAGAACCCATCGCAGAGTCAGAATGATATAAAGATATTATATTTTATTTGAGGTCTGAATAATTTCCAGTCACCATGAACCCTAAAGAGTGAAGAACATTGAGGATGAAGTCGAGTCAATATGTGATGATTTTCGATATATTTTTCAGGAGGAACTATGATGGTATATTGTTGAGATGTGTTGATGAAATGAAAGCTCAAGAATTGATGAAAGAATTCCATGAAGGAATATGTGGTGGACATTTTGCGCCTACCTCCACCTCTCATAAAATAATAAGAGTTGGTTTTTATTGTCCATCAATTTTTAGAGACTTATATGCTACAATAAGGAAGTGTGTATATTGTCAACATTTTTCAGAGAAAATGAAAAAATTTGCAATAATTGTTAAGAACCAAATATCAATATAGCATAGAAAAACCTCAGAATAAGTACGCAACGCCTTGAAAAAGATATAATTTCAGATGATAAGACTCTTCGAGGGGGGAAACTCCTTTTACCCCACATAAATGTTCAAGTACCAGATGATTCCAAATGTGTCTCCTTGGTATATATAGGAGACTAGGAGGTATAATTACAATTAATGGAATAAAGATGACATAAATAAAATAACATTACTAATGTAATATGCCCCAATTAAGGGGTGATGAGCCAATATTAGGGCTTAACATGCCCCTCCCCTTGAGACAAGTGTTGTCTGAAATGATTGAGTAACTCTGGATGATTCTGTATAAAAGACTCATCTTCCCAAGTGGAATCTTCAGCCGGTAGTTTCCTCCATTTAATGAGATACTCTGAAATGGATCTATTCCTAAGCTGGTGAATTCTTGTGTCAGTGATGGATTCAGGATCCAATATGATTTTTCCTTCCTCTTCAAGTTCT
>ML781025.1:133138-174392 GCA_009831015.1 Picea engelmannii | reverse complement strand
TTTGAACTGGGATCTTGTCACCTATAACCTTCTTTAAGCATGAAACATGGAAAATTGGGTGTACTCGTGAAGATGCAGGCAACTCCAATTTGTATGCCATAGTACCAATATTTTGCAACACCTTATAAGGGCCATAGTACTTTCGTGATAATTTATTATCCATATTGGCTTGCTTGAGGGACATCTATTTGTATGGTTGTAGTCATAAAACCACCCAATCCCCTACTTCAAAACTTCTTTCACTACAATGTTGATCTGCTTGTTGTTTCATGTGATTATGTTTCATGGTCAGGTTGTCCTTTAAGATTTGGAGAACTTGTTGTTGATGCTCGATGTGATCTTCCACTGCTTGAACCTTAGATTTTTATTTTAGAGAAGGAGGGTGGTATCCATAGAGTGCCATAAATGGTGTCATTTTTGTTGCAGTATGAAAGGAAGTGTTATACCACCATTCTAACAAGGGTAACCATTTGAACCATTGTGTTTGTTTATCAGAGATAAAGCAACGAAGGTAGCCTTCCAGACATTTGTTCACTATCTCGGTTTCTCCGTCAGATTGAGGATGATAGGATGAGCTATGAGCCAATTGAGTACCCAAATAAGAAAATAATTATGTCCAAAAATGTCCAGTGAAGATGGGATCGTTGTCACTTATAATAATCTTTGGGCTGCCATGTAGCTTTTGAACTGTCTCCATGAATGCGGTGGAAAATATACTATATTTTAAGGGATGAGAGAGTGCACAAAAGTGTGCGTACTTGATCAGTCTATCAACAATCACCATGATGACACTCTTTCCTTCAGACTTCTATAACCCTGTGATGAAATCCATGGAAACCTCCTCCCATCACTAACTTGGGATGACTAATGGTTGTGAAAGACCCGGGGTCTTAATTGTTTCCACCTTATTTTGTTGGCAAACCAAACATTCTGCCACAAACCTTTGAACATCAGTTTTAAGGCCATCCCAAAAAAAATCCTTCTTGACCCTATGGTAGGTTTTCAAAAATCTCGAGTGCCCTCCTACTGCAGAGGTGTGCAATTCCAATAGTACATTTTGTTTGAGTTGGGAGTTCTTACATAAATATAACCAATCTTTGTAACATAATGAATCATTTTTCCATGTAAATGTATATGATGCACTAGAATCCTGCTGCAACCTTTGAATGAGAGTCCACACTTTTTCATCATTCTTCCATTCATCCCTTTCTTCTATTATCCAAACGGGTTGGATGATCGAGATAGCATAGAGAAAGGCCTCAACATATTCATCCTTTATTGAGAGTGCATCTGCCACAACATTTTGCTTCCCCTTTTTATAGACGATTTCAAAATCATAACCCAATATCTTGGTTACCCATTTTTGTTGTTCTTCTGAGGATAGTCTTTGTTCCAAGAAGTATTTAAGACTATAATGATCTTTGTTTACCTTGAAGTGCCTACCTATTAGTTAAGGGCGCCATTTCTTCAATGCATGTAGTATTTCCATCATTTCCTTCTCATAAATGGGTTTGTGTAAGTCCTTTCCCTTCAGTGGTCAACTTTCAAAATCCAGGGGCCTTCCTTCTTGCATTAGGACAACACCAATTCCATTTCCCAAGGCATCACATTCCACAATAAAGGTTTTTGTGAAGTCTGGAGTGGTCAAGACAGGATCTTTGCACATCACCTCTTTAAGTTATTCAAAATCTTTAGTTGCCTCTGGAGTCCATGAAAATGCATCCTTCTTATTTAGTGTCATTAAAGGTGATGTTATTCTTCCATAGTTTCGAACAAACTTGTGGTAGTAACCTATCAAACCCAAAAATGCTCTAAGATTCTTCAATGTTTTGGGAATCAGCCAGTCCATCATGGCCTTAATCTTGTTAGGGTCTACCTTGACACCTTCATGAGATACAATATGACCCAAATACTCTACCTCCTTCACTCCAAAGAAACATTTGGATGGTTTGGCATATAGTTGTTGCTCCTTTAGTAATTGTAGCACCTTGTCAACATGTCGCACATGATCCTCCCAAGAGTTGCTATAGATTAGTATATCATCAAACAATACTAACACAAATTTTCGAAGGAAGGGCTTGAAAATCGAATTCATCAACCCTTGGAATATGGAAGGTGCATTTGTAAGGCCAAAAGGCATGACCAAAAATTCATAATGGCCTTCATGAGTTCGGATTGTTGTTTTTGGGATATCTTATTCCTTCATTCTAATCTAATGATACCCTGAATGGAGATCCAATTTTGTGAAATGGATTGCTCCATGTAGTTCATCTAACAATTCATCAATGATGGGAATGGGAAACTTATCTTTAATAGTGATCTTGTTGAGCTCTTTATAATGTGTACACATATGCCATGAGCCTTCTTTCTTGAATACCATTACCATTGGTGCAGAGTAAGAACTTTGGCTAGGTCTAATCATGTCTGCCTCTAACATGTCTTCAACCATGTGCTCAATTTCACTCTTCTGGGCATAAGGGTATCTGTATGGCCTAATGTTAGGAGGAACACTCCCAGGAATTAGGTGAATTTCATGATCATGATTTCGAGTGGGTGGAATACCTTTGAGAATATATTCAAATACCTTGGAATGCTTATCAATGATCCCTTGGAGATCTTGAGGAATAGATGGCTTAGATGTTTGAACATCTAGTGAGCATAGTTGTGCAATAACTCCTTGATTCCCCTTTTTCAATAATTTTGTCATGCCATTAGAGCTTATCACCTTACCGGGTTTCCCTGTGATACCTCTTAACTCAATTTTTTTTCCTTCCAATGAAAATTTCATGAAAAGTTCTTCAAAATTAAAAGCCAATGTTCCTAATCATTTTAACCATTGGATTCCGAGTACAACATCAACACCACCCATGGGTATAGAAATCATTGGAATATTCATTACATATTCCCCCATATTAAGATTGATCTTATTGCATTTTCCTGAGCAATTGATAGTTCCTCCATCTGCAATCATTACTTGAAACTCTGGCGCTGGATATACAAAGTAATTGAGAGCTTTGGATAATTTATAATGAATGAAATTATGAGTACTGCCAGAATCAATTAGGACTATTACCTTTTTATTTTTGATGTATCCTTCGATATTGAGGGTTTGAGGAGTGATAATTCCATCCAATGCATTACACGATATCGTGGGAGTCAACTCTTCAAATGAAATTGCTTCTACGTTTTCATCTTGAGATGGTTCTTCTTCTTCTTCTTCTTCTTCTTCCTCTTCACAATATATGTAGAATAATTTATTCTCACCACACTTATGTCCCTTACTGTACTTGTTGTCACAATTAAAGAATAAACCTTGTGCTTTTCTTTCCTCCAATTGTTGAGGTGTCAACCTTGTAGGTTGAGGTGCTTTAGAAGAAGGAGAATTATTCTCTCTATAGATGTTAGAATTGGTCCTTCTAGTAGCCATAGCCATATTTTTACTTTCAACATTTCTTGCCACCCTAAATGCATTCTCCAATGATTTGGGTTCCCAAAGGCGAACCTCATGTTGAATGTTATCCTTTAAAGTTCCTATGAATACATCAACCAAGTGCTCATCCGGAATATCTGTTACCTTTATATTCAATCTTTTGAAGTTCTCAATGTGCTCGGTAACTGAACCCTTTTGCTTGAGATTTATCAATTGGCTAAAGAAGGTATTGCTCCTTGTATCCTCATAGTGTGCTATCATTCTTCTGTGAAAATTGTCCAAGTGACAACTGATTTGCGAGACCAAATCCATAGATACCATACAAATTGATTGGGTTCAAATATAAAGAAGCGTTTTGTACCTTTTGTGTATGTGGCACATTATGTAGATCAAATAATTGCTCCATCCATGTGATTGGGTCCTTGCCATCAAACTTCCTCATATCGATCTTAAGAACGTGGTTGGTCTTCAAACCAAAGTTGGAGTTTCTCTATTCTTGATTCACCTTCCTTGTGTCCTCATCATGAATTTCATGGGATGCATTTTCACTTTCAGGTGTTTTCTCTGTTACAAAATTTTTCAATACTTCCATGATCTCCTCTTTTAAACCATCCATCTTTGCCTCTAACTTAGCTTCCATCTCTTGTAGTTCATCTTTTGTTACTATCTTCATTTGTATATCATTTATGTCCCTACGCATTTCTTCACCTTCATCAAGATTCCAATTAGGATTGTCTGGAGGCTTATTTGGTGTAGAAGTTCTCTTTTTGGGTGGCATGTTGGCCAAGTATCACTTTGGAACCTTGATTTTGAGGTGGCTTTGCTAGACAATCTTTCTTCTGTTGTATCTCCCAAGTTTTAGCCCTTATGGGTATCAAAATTTCCTTTATGTAGTTCTCTAATATTTCTTCTCTGCAATGTCACAGGTCTGATCAAAATTGGATGTGCCAAGTGGAATTTACGGTAACCTCCCCACAACTTGCTGATTTTTGTCCTTTCCAAGAGATCTCACTTGTATAGCATGCCCCACACAACATGATTGATATAAAATTTTAAACCTTGTACGAGAAATACTACAGACTGTCCACTATCCAATGAAACTAGTCTCACTCAATTTTCATACTCTAGGAAGAAGTTATGATTGTTTTACCTAGAACACCTTCTTGAGACTAGTCAGATACCCTATCTTCCACAGGTTGTATCTACAAATGTAATATGACCCAGAAGTTGAAATTTTTACCACTAATACCTTACTAGTTTCTATGAATATCCTTTGGAGTTCAGGGTCTGAAACATTACAGAAAAAAATTTATAGCAAAAATTCCACAATGACTCGGTTCATGATGATTCTAGAACCCTACCTTGCATAGGATGTATCTCTGAAAGTATAAGGCCTCAAGAGATGAAATTGTATCCCAACGTACCTTGATCCATCTACTAAATATCCTCCAAGCCGCTCCTTCTGAAACGTTGTAGAAAACAATTTATAGAGAAAATTCCAAGGTGTCTCATATGTAGCAGCGAAACCCCAAGACCTTGAGCTCTGATGCCATATGTTAAGAACCAAATATCAATATAGCATAGAAAAGCCTCAAAATAAGTACTCAACACCTTGAAAAAGAGATAATTTCATATAATAAGCCTCTTCGAGGGGGAAACCTCCTTTTACCCCCACGTAAATGTTCAAGTACCAGATGATTCCAAATGAAAATGTCTCCTTGGTATATATAGGAGACTAGGAGGTATAATTACAACTAATGGAATAAAGTCAACATAAATAAAATAACATTACTAATGTAATATGCCCCAATTAAGGGGTAATGAGTCAATATTAGGGCTTAACAATAATATTACAGCCTATATCTATAGAACAAGCATTTTCCCAATGGGGACTTAATGTCATTGGGCCAATAAACCCAAAGTCGAGTAAAGGACATATATATATTCTCACCGCTACAAATTATTTTACAAAGTGGCTAGAAGCAATGGCATTAAAAAAGGATGATTCTTAAGAGTTGATTAAGTTTCTCAAAGATAATATTTTGTCAAGATTCGGTGTCCCAGAAAAATTCATCACTCATAATGGGTCAATTTTCATTGGTTCAAAAATTACAGAATTTTGTGGACAATATGGAATTTTTATGGGGAAATCATCAAACTATTATCCACAAGGGAATGGTCTTCCAGAATCCACCAATAAGACGTTCATTCAGATATTGAAGAAAATTATTGATAAGAACCTAAGGAATTGGCATTTAAAGTTGATTGATGCATTGTGGGCGAGCAAAATGACTCCAAAAGACAACATTGGGATGTATCTGTATGCATTATTTTATGGGAAAGAAGCAAAGATGCCAATCATCCTTGAGTTGAATGCCTTGAATTTTGTAGTCAATACAAAGGATGCAGAATATTTTTCACCTATGCAAAAGAGGGTCAATCAGTTATTGAAATTAGAAGAAGAACGAAGTAAATCCATGAACAGATATTCTCTGAGACAACAAAGTATCAAAAGATATTTTCACCAAAATACAACCGTAAATAATTTCCGGAAGGAAAAACTAGTGTTACTTTGGAATAAAGCTAAGGAGAAACCATCAATGCACACAAAATTCAAAGCACTATGGATCAGACCATACATCATTGAAAAATATTGGGTTTTAATTCTTATATGCTCAAAGATATGAATTATAAAATGTTAATGTTTCCTGTTAATGGGAAACATCTGGAAGGTTTCTTCACCTGAAATTTTCTCATTCCCTTTTACATAATTTTCTTTTATTTAGTTTGTATATTCTTACCATAGCCCAATATATGGAATTAATTGTCATGAAGATTATGGATTCTTGAAAACCCATAGGGGGTTATCATCCCACAGTTTCAGCCAGTTGTTGAGATCAATTCCTCCTTTTGAAATTTCCTTCCCATTTCTATTTTCCAAACTCCTTTTTTCCGTTGTGTTCCCTCTTCTATACCTACCTGTGTTTCCCTTTTTCCCTTATTATATCCCTTTCTAGTTACCATACTTATTCATTTTTGAAAAATCGTGGGTTCGCGGGTTTTCATCCCCATCCAATTTCCTATGTCACAAGTTCGATCAACTGTCTTGCTACATTATACTTATCCTTTTTCCAATTTCTCGAGTTCTCATGATCAAGTTTACATTTTCCAAGTTCCACAATCTCCACTTTTCACCCAAAATTTTTGTGATCCTCATTACAACCATCATATTTTTCACGAGTCCCGAGCCCCTAAATTATTTTATTTCTCCTACATGTAAGTCCGATCAACCGCTTTTCTACACTTAACTCGTTTATGATCTTCCATAACCATGGGTTCATGGATTCTTGGGTTGGTGGGTTCATGAAAAGCTTCATATTCAAATCTACTATCTTTTTTCTCTGCCATTCTCATTCTTTTTCCAATATGCATTAAATGTTTTTTGATGCTAACAAATGATTGTGTAGGCTCCAAAAATATTGTCATTGATGGCAAAAGACTCGAGAATATTACTCATTAAATTTCATTAATTCACCATTTCCAAAGGATTATATTCTCGTCATCTCTTCGAAAAGATTTGTTTCAAGTTATTTTTCAGCTGAAAAAATACTCCCTTCAACCTAATAGAAGCAGCAGCTAGACAGCAATTTGGTGGTGATACTTTAAATATCTTTGGTCGTGAATATCAGAACTTTCAGTGGTCCAAAGAATAATCATATTACTCCTCTCCTCCTATAAATAAATGCATCTAGGCATCCAGAATCGCTTGTGCAGGGTGTGTTCCTGAGGTGTTTGATTGTAAATAATGTGTTGCATGGTGCATGGAGAAGTATGTGCCAAGCCAAATAATTATACAACTCCAAGATTGTTCCCCCATTTCCCTTTCACCGCAATATTTTGAATCTCCCAGAGCCAACACTTACCTTCAAAGGAGAAGACTGCATAGATTTTCTGAAGAAACATAACAATGGCCTTGACCTCTTGTCTAAATATTTGGAGAATCCTGTGTCTATTTCAAAATACATAACAAGGATCCATGTCGACTCTTTTAAAAAACCATTTTGAGAGATTGCGTGGTTGTTCACCAGGTTTACAAGTCAGGAAATCACTGCTACCATTTCTTGCATGATTTTATATTTTACAGTAAAATAATAGACCATCTTTGATTGGGGAAAATTGATTTCTGTCGAAATATCATCCCAGTTATCACACTACAAAAGGGACAAAAAATTGTTTATGGCTTCCTATTTGGTATTTTCTATAGTGTATTGTTGTCAATTTCCAAACTTGACTATAAGTAAGAGGGTGAACTGTGAAATAGACCCAGTTACCTTCTGGTATAAGGAATTGTGGAGACATAAGACCTCTTTGTATTTTTATTAGGTTTATAATGATTTTGTCTCAGTCTTCAAAGGGTTGTTGTTTGGTGAAAATACCCCAAGAATATCTGACCAGGATAACAGATTCTTAGAGAAGAAGGTAACGATAGAACATATGGAAAATCATAGTGTCATAAAAATATTTTGTTCCAAAGAAAATCCTTCTTTTCTTTCATATCATGTATCTGAAAATTTGTTTATTATAGAGATCGCAAGGCAATCCAAATTTTGGCTACATTTTTTCCATGAAAAAAGGAAAAAACAATTTATCCCCTTGCCATGGAAGATTGGAGATTTCATTTTCAGAAACATAAATAAAATTGATGAGTTTGCAAGCTATTTCAACAATGTGAACTTAAAATATGTTGAAAAGATCAAGGGATTTGATCCTAACAAAATATTTGTAGAACACATGCTTTCGTTGGGATTCAGTAATTCGTTCATCTAGACTACCTTGAATGAAGAAGAAGAAGGTAACAACGAAAGTACTCTTGTACACGAAGGTGGTGACCTAGAAACAATTCTAAGTACTAACGAGTTCTATAAGAAAAAAGGAAAGGGTCCCTGTGAAAGAAGGGCCCAGTCTCCAGTTGTTACTCCCAAAACTATCACATTCTAGAGAAATGCTCCAACGTCTCACCCGGTTAGAAATATTTCCAATAGTAGTTCAAGTGACGGAGGAGAGAAGAATCCTCCCCCCGGGAAAATCGAGAATTCACATAAGTTACCTGTGAGAAAGAAAAGGAAGAATTTAATACAAGAGGAAGAGGACAACCTTATAGAAAATGACATCCAAATATTTTCTTTGGATGACATGGAGCTAGACGTGGATATTGAGAAAATATTTCCTGCGATGGAACATCCAAAAAATGTAACTCAACAAAATGATTTATTGGAAGTTTTTGCAAATGATATTTTTAGTGAAGATGAATCCTTCACTTTTCAAAGTGATATTTTTTATGAGTCTAAAAATTTGATTGTAGAAAGAGGTGATCAGAAAAGTAAAAAAGGAAAATCTTTCTCAGAGGTTGACCTGAAAGACATGCGGCCATCCAAAATTTATAAAATTCACAGGGAAACCGGAGATTCTCTTGACGATTCCATTGATGATTAGAATCTAAAAATGCCAAGCTAAAAGAAAGGATCGGAGAATTGGAAAATACCTTAATGCCTCTTCCAATCCTGACAAGTCCTCTGTCAATGGTCAAACCAACTACACCCACCATTAAGTTGAAAGGACCTTCAAGTCTACTCTGAGTGGTCCGAAGTTAAGTAGAAAAATATATTAAGAAAATAATTTCACTAATAACAGAAGCATAGGAGGTATCAAAAAATATTGTTTCTTTTGGCTCAAGGGAACATGTCTTTCATGAGTATCTGCAAGTTGATTTAAAGAATGAAGAAGGTTTCTACACTGATGGTGTCTTACCATTTGGAATTAAAGTTTCAAATATGACAGAATTGAGAAGGAGAGAAGAGGATATTATTTCTCCAAGTCGAATAAAACAACTAAATACTTGTTGGAAGGAAAAGATTAAGAATTTGAGTAACATTGTTCAAGCATGCAACGAAGCCATACTAAAAAAAAAAAATTGTTCAAAATAATCATGGAGATAGATCTAGCAGAAGGCACTAACGAGGTACAAGACCTTAAATTAATCCTCAATTCAATGTTTTTAACAAACCAACAATTTGACAAGTAAATTGAGATATTTAATGGGTTATCAGCTGAAAACTTTAATGGAATACGCGAATATAATGAAGAAGAAATATACAATTGGCTAGTTGATTATTTTGTAAAAACCCAAGATATTGAGGAACCAGTACATGGAATTTTTCTTGACTTAAGATACTTGGAAGGTGAATTATTCAACATTAAAATTAGGCATGAAATAAACGTCGCACCAATGAAAAATGACATTAAAGATTGGTTCAAAAAGGCAATTGACAAATTAACCAAAGAAGGGCAAGAAGCAATTGATATGGTTCATATAACTGTCAATGAAGAAAATAAAAGGACAACGGAAAGAAAGTGAATAATAGAGATACCATCATAGTAAGTTCATACTGATCATATATTGCTTTCTTTATCAGTTTTTCATCCAGTTACTCTGCTTCTTTGAATATAAAGGTTTAACCGAAATATGATAACTTCTTCTTGTCTTCTTTTCAAGTTTTTCTACTCAGTCATTGCCCACTATCCTCCTTCTACAATTTAATTCTTATTTATATTTTCCTTATGGTCTGTGGGAGCCCCAATCCCAGTCCTAAGGACAAACACATTTAAATTTCAAGTCTTTGTAACAGACTATATATTTTATAGAAATTCCAAGAGAACTATTTCAGGATCAGTTTTGATTGTACTTTATAAGTCTGAGTTTTGAGTATAAAGTATTTGAGATTGATCTATCATTATCTTTATTTGAGCGCCCCGTGTTTTTACTCTATTAAAGTTCTCTTATGCATGTAGACCATGTTCTTTTATTTTATGTGATCGGAAATCTTTGGTTTTACTACAATGGATGTGAGGAAATTGTGTCTATCTTTTTCAAGTGTATGAAAGTGTGTGGTTCCTGGTCATTTCTCGGGAAATCTCTTTAAAAAAAAAAAAAAACTTTCTTGTTATTTTTTCTTGCAATCTTTATATTTATTTGATTATCAAGATAGACCTCTTCAAAGTCCTATATTCTAAAAAATATAGAGTTCCAAGAAAATATTAAAACAAATAGGACTACCACCTCTATAAAAACGTAGGGGGATTTGTATCCCTATGACGTTGTCGTTTCGTTCCTGACGGATTCAAGCGTCAACATTTTTTGCGACCATACTTGGAATTGAATGGAAATTTGAAATCTGGTTTAGCATTTTTTGAAAGATACATGACTTTACTCCAAGCTGATCAAACCCACTTGGAAATTGGATTAAATAATTAACGAAGCATCTTACATCAGCTATATAATCAGGTGATAATGATAGCTGAAACCATAGAAGAATTGGAAATATATTGGTAGACATTGGTCCAAGAAGAATAAAGTGAAATCCTTCATAGACAAAGGAGAGACGAGTGACAATACCGAAGAAATGAAATACTAGCTAGAGAAGCACAAGAACAAGGTCGGGATTGAAGCTAGACGAATACAAGGGACCCATTACCAGAAGTAAAAGAAAGAAACTATGTATTCCTAGAAGTGGAAAACATATTCCTGAAATATCTCTGGACAACCACGAGAAGAACCACAAAGAGAACCTCATGAAGAAAGACAAGGAGGTGGAGGAGGTGTTGCAAGAAATAAAGAAGACCTAATATTTGGAAATCGAATAAGAGTAAGGGATTCTCTCTTAAATCTTCGAGGTGAGCAAAACAACCTCCCTGTTCTCCCTAAGGGTACCTTGAAGGAATTTTCGGAAGATGGAATAATTGATGCCAAAAGACATCTTAACTTATTTCTTTATGTGTGTGATTATCATCGCGTTGAATATGACAATATAATGGTAAGGTTATTTCTTCAGACCTTATCAGAGAGAGCCTATGAATGGTATACGACATTACCTAGCATGTCAATTGGATCATTTAATGACCTAGAAGCCATGTTCCTAACTATGTTCGCTCCTCCAGTTGCATACCATACCCTTCTCACAAATTTTACCTAGATTGGTTTGAGGAAGAATGAGAGAATACGAGATTTCAATCTCAAGTTCAATCAAACTTTAAGTAATGTCCCATAATATAAAATACCTAATGATCCAGTGATACTTAGTTTTTATAACAATGCAATGTCCCCCAAATGTAAAATAGGCTATCAAAACGTCCCAGATGGATACCTTGGAAGAAGCAATGATTAAGGCCACTGAGATGGAAGAAATTATGATTGAGGTGGGTGTTGACCCCGATATTATCTTGGGAAAAGTGCATAGGCAACTGGGAGGCCTAAATATTGATGATCAAGGAGCCTCTATCTCAAGAAGGAAAGAAGAACATAAATTGTGGCCCACCCAAAATCAAACAATTGGGGGAGTATTTTTTAAAGGAACCATACCATATGTGAACATAGACCCTATTGCAACACAAGAAACCAAACAAAGAATTGAATTTGCACAAATGAATAGAACCATCAGGAAAATGCAGAATTAGATAATCAGATTAAGAAGGGGAGATAATCATGTAGTGAATCATAGAATTTTGATCCAAGAGAAAAGAAGGAACCCTCCCCAAGAAAATAGAGTAAGGTTTGAAAACATGGATAATCCGCAAAGACAAAGGGTTCCCATGAAACCAACCCCAAATGTAGTTGTTATGGATGATGTATATGATGAGAAAATGGTTGAGAAAGGGAGCGATTAATTACCTAATGAAAGTTTTGAAATTATACAAATGGACAGATGTGAAGCGCCATGTATATATTTGAAGAAGGAAACAATGACCCTGACTTGCAAGAAAATGTTTCCCAGACACGCGCGTATATAAATAAATCCAAGAATAAAAATGATTCTAAAAATGAAAATGAGAAAGATAAAGAAAATGTGAATGTGAAAAAGGAAAATGAAAATGTGACAGATAATGATGGAAGAAATAAGGAACATATGATGTCAAACCCTACTTAGATGAAACACAATGTTGTAGAGGACTTGAGTAAGTTGATGATAACTCTCCCTTTCATAGAAGTAGTAAAGAACCCTCAACAAAGGGAGCATATTTTGAGATTGTTGGATGATCCATCTTGAAAAATGGAGGTTTTTGTTACAAGTCTGAAACAAATCTAGAACACATCAACTATCAAATTGAGAGGTAAAATTCCACTTTTTTATATTTCAATTGAAAATCATAATGTTTCCCTTCATAATTGCTTAGTTGATATTGGAGCGACCAATAATATTATGAATTGGCAATCATGGAGGCATTGGGCATGAACTACACCAAATATTATGACTCAAGTGAGAGTATATATGCAATTGATTCTATACAAGTGCCATCTTATGGAGAAATCAAATATTTTTATGATTGCATCACAGTGGCTCCCCATATTATTACAGTTTTCAATATTATTGTAGTAGACCTTCCCCCTACACATGGAGTTGTTTTAGGAAGAGATTGGTCATCCATGATCGGAAGATACATAATGAATGATAGAAGCTACATGATGCTTCCAGATAAAGGAGGAGCGATGATTAAGGTCCCTCGTAAACCCAGGAGACCCTTCTCTTTAAAAAATAAGGATAATGAATTAATGGAAGATTATATAGACGCGCGAATTAGAAATTATGCTATCCTAGACATGGAGAAAATTGAAGACCTAGTGAAAACCCAAGATATGAAGAATCAAGAGAATAAATTTGAAGGATATTGGAGGATGTCATTTGATGGAGATTTCTCAAGCACTGGGAGTGGAGTTGGAATTGTCCTTGTTAATCCAGGAAAGGAGGTGCACCCAAATGCTATTAGACTTGAATTTGCATGTACCAATAATGAGGCAGAATATAAAGCTTTGATTCAAGGAATGATACTTGCACAAGAAATGAATATAATACATCTAATTGTGATTGGTCACTCCGAGTTAGTGATAAATCAAGTTACCTAGAGGTATAAAATTAAAAAAGAAAGACTCAAGTTATATTTCAAAAGAGTCAACGAATTTATGGAAGCTTTCAGCTCTTTCAAGATTTATTTCATCCCAAGGGACAAGAATCAGAAGGCGGATTCATTAGCTTTGGTGGTATCATTGTCAAACCTGGATGATGTTCAAAGAAAAACATTTTTTCAAGTAAAAAGAGTATTCTGACCTTTTGTACCTATTAACCAAGAATATTTAAAAGTATTTGAGAATGATGAGCAATTGGAAAAAAAATTGTTGAACGATGATGATGACGAAGAAAATCACATAATTTTTTTCCCGAGGGATTGTATTCAATCTAAGTCTCTTCTTACAAGAGACGATCACGCTAAAAAACTCTTGGAAGAAATTTCACTCTGAAAGGTCCAAGAAACAAGAAAAATTAATATTGGAACTGACAGTTCCCCAAAATATATCAATTTGGGAGTTGATTGCACAATTGAAGAAGTTGATCAATATGTTGCAATATTTAAAGAATATCTTGATGTGTTTGCATGGAGTTATGATGATTTGAAGGCTTATGATAAAACAATATTTCAACCAATTATTCCCTTGAGAGAAAGGGAAAATTCGTTTAATCAAAAGATAATGATGATGAACCCCAAATTAAAACCACTGGTAAAGGTTGAATTGGAGAAATTAAAGAAGGTTGGAATAATATACCCCATTAGACATTCTGATTGGATTTCAAATCCTATGATAGTAAGAAACAAGACTGGGGATATTAGGATGTGTGTATATTTCAGGGATCTTAACAAAGCAAGCATAAAGGATAATTATACTTTACCTAACATGGAGTTTCTTCTCCAGCAAGTGACGGGATCAGCCTGGATGTCCATGTGAGATGGTTTTTTTGGGTATAATCAAGTCTTGTTTGTTGAAGAAGACAGAGCAAAGATAGAATTCATTACACCTTGGGAGACATATGCATATGGTAGGATGCCCTTTGGTTTAAAGAATGAAGTAGCTACATTTCAGAGGGATATGGATCATGCTTTTGAGGGGTTGATAGGAAAATTAATGGTGGATTATCAAGATGACTTAACAATACATTCAAAAAAAATGAATGATCACATTCATCACCTGAAGAAAGTTTTTGACAGGTGTAGATTATACGGTGTTTCCTTAAATCCAAAGAAATGTTTATTTGTTGTAACTTAAGGAACATTTGTGGGTCATATTGTGTGCAAGGAAGGAATCTATATAGATCATCAAATATTTAAAGCTATAAATGAACTTAAACCGCCATCATCTAAGAAAGGAGTTCAATCATTTTTTGGAAAGATCAACTTTGTACGAAGATTTGTCCCTGGCTATGCAAGTATTGTGAAGCCAATCAATTTATTGTTGATAAAGGACCAAAGGTTTGAATGGACAACAGATACACAAGAAGTTTTTAATAATATCAAAAGGGAAATCACTACATCTCCAGTCCTTGTTAGCCCATATTTTCAAAGAGACTTCATCATTTATTCATTTTCTACAGAAATGGTGGTTGCATCTATTCTTACTCAGAGGAATACCAAGGGTGATGCACTGTCGATTAGCGTCATGATCAAGACCCTTCATGATTATGAATTGAGATATTCATAATTGGAGAAACAAGCCCTATCTCTTATGAAGGTGGTGGCGCACTTTTAGACTTACATATTAAATTATCATGTCATTGCTTATGTTCCATCCTCTCTCGTTAAGATGCTTCTAAATCAACAATTTAGAGAAGGAAAATGGGCAAGTTGGCTCGCAAAAATTCAAGAATATGACATTGAAATTAAAACTTTAAAGGTAGTCAAAGGAAAGGGTTTATGTAAACTCATTGCAAATAGTGATTCTTTGGATGGAATGATTTCAATTTCAATAGGAGAGCCCGTGGCAGATTCAGAATGGTATAGAGATATTATATTTTATTTGAGGCCCGGACAATTTCCAGTCACCATGAACCCTAAAGAGCGAAGAAAAATGAATATGAAGTAAATTCAATATGTGATTATTGCCAATATATTGTTCAGGAGGAACTATGTTGGTATATTTATGAGATGTGTTGATGAAATGAAAACTCAAGAATTGATGAAAGAATTCCATGAAGGAATATGTGGTGGACATTTTGCACCTACCGCCACTGCTCATAAAATAATAAGAGATGGGTTTTATTGGCCATCAATTTTTAGAGACTCGTATGCTACAATAAGGAAGTGTGTATCTTGTCAACATTTTTCAGGGAAAATGAAAAAATATGCAATGACATTACATCATATATCTATAGAACAACCATTTTCCCAATGGGGACTTGATGTCGTTGGGCCAATAAACTCAAAGTCGAGTAAGGGACATATATATATTCTCCCATCTATAGATTATTTTACAAAGTGGCTAGAAGCAGTGCATTAAAAAAGGTTGATTCTGATGATTTGATTAAGTTTCTTAAAGATAATATTTTGTCAAGATTCGGTGTCTCAGAAAAATTCATCACTAATAATGGGTCGATTTTCATTGGTTCAAAATTTACAAAAATTTGTGGAGAAATGGAATTGTTATGGGGAAATAATCAAACTATTATTCACAAGGAAATGGTCTTGCAGAATCCACCAATAAGACGCTCATTCATATATTGAAGAAAATTTTTTATAAGAACCAAAGGAATTGGAATTTAAAGTTGGTTGATGCCTCGTGGGTGAGAAGAATGACTCTAAAAGGCATCATTGGGATGTCTCTGTATGCATTCGTTTATGGGAAAGAAGCAAAGATGCCAATAATCCTTGAATTGAATGTCTTGAATTTTGTTGTCAATATAGAGGATGCAGAACATTTTTCACCTATGCAAAAGAGGGTCAATCGGTTATTGAAATTAGAAGAAGAACGAAGTAAAGACATGAACATAACTTCTCAGAGAAAACAAAGTATCAAAATATATTTTGACCAGAATACAACCATAAAGAATTTTTAGAAGGGCGAACTGGTGTTACTCTGGAATAAAGCTAACGAGAAACCATCAATGCACACAAAATTCGAATCACTTTGGATCGGACCATACATCGTTGAAAAAATCTTGGGTTTTAATTCTGATATGTTCAAAGATCTGAAGGGTAAAATGTTAATGTTGCATGTTAATGGGAAACATCTAAAAGGTTTCTTCACCTGAAATTTTCTCATTCCCTTGTACATGATTTTCTTTTATTTAGTTTATATATTCTTACCGTTCACTCCATAGCCCAATATATGGAAGCACCTTTCATAAATATTTTGGATTCTTGACAAACCACAGGGGTTTATCATCCCACAGTTGGAGCCAGTTGTTGAGATCAATTCCTACTTCTGAAATTTCCTTCCCCTTTCTATTTTCCCAACTTCTTTTTTTTCTATTTCTTTTCCTTCTTCTATACCTACCCTTGTTTCCCATTTTTTCTTTTTTCCCTTATTCTATCCCGTTATAGTTACCATACTTAGTCATTTTTGAAAAATCGCAAGTTCGCATTTTTTCATCCCCATCCAATTTCCTATGTTACAAGTCTGATTGACCGCCTTGCTACATTATACTTAGCATTTTTCCAATTTATCGAGTTCGCACGGTCGATTATTCATTCTCCAAGTTTCTCTATCTCCACTTTGCACCCAAAATTCGGTGATCTCATTACAATCGTCATATTTGTTACAGGTCCCGAGACCTAAAGTATTTTATTTCTCCTGCATGCAAGTAGAACCGACCGCTTTTCTACACTTAATTCATTTATGATCATCCATAGCCACGGGTTCACGAGTTCTCGGGTTGATGTGTTCATGAAAATATTCATATTCAAATCTACTCTCATCCGTCCCCGCCAGTCTCGTGCTTTTCCAATATGAATTAAATGTTGTTTAATGATAACATTTCATTGTGCAGGATCCAAAAATATTGTCATTGATGGTGAAAGATTTCAGAATATTACTCATTAAATTGTATTAATTCACCATTTTCCAAAGGATTTTATTATCGTCATCTCTCCGAAAAGATTTATTTCAAGTTATTTTTCACCTGAAAAATACTCTTGTCAACCTAATGGCAGCAACATCTAGACAGCAGTTCTCTGGTGATACTTTAAATATCTTTGGTTGTGAAGACCAGAACTTTCAATGGTCCAAAGAATATTCATATTACTCCTCTCCTCTTGTACAGAAAGACGTAATATAGGCATCCATAATCGCTCGTGCAGGGTGTGTTCTTGAGGTATTTGACTGTAAATAACTTGTTGCATGCTACGTGGAGAAGTACATGCCAAGCCGGAGAATTATACAACTCCAAGATCGTTCCCCCATTTCCCTTTCATCGCAATTTTTTTGCAAGATTTTGAATCTCCTAGAGCCAACACTTACCCTCGAAGGAGAAGACTGCAAAGATTTTATGAAGAAACATAACAATGGCCTTAAGATACAACAAGGATCCAAGTCGACTCTTTTAAAAAACCCTTTCAAGATATTGTGTGGTTATTCACCAGGTTGACAAGTCAGGAAAGCACTACTACAATTTCTCACATGATTTTATATATTTTATATTTTACAGTAAAATAATAGACCATCTTTGACTCAGGAAAATTGATTTTTGTCGAAATCTCATCCCAGATATCACACTACAAAAGGGACAAAAAATTATGTATGGCTTCCTATTTGGTATTTGTTATAGTGTATTGTTGTCAATTTCCAAAATTGACTATAAGTAAGAGGGTGAACTATGAAATAGATCCAGTTACCTTCGGGTATCAGTCATTGTGGAGACATAAGACCTCTCTATATTTTTATGAATTTTACAATGATTTTGTCTTAGTCTTCAAAGGGTTGTTGTTTGGTGAAAATATCCCAAGAATGTATCACCAGGCTAACAAATTCTTAGAGAAGAAGGGAACGATAGAACACATGGAAAATCATAGTCTCATAAGGATATTTTGTTCCAAAGAAAATCCCTCTTTTCTTCCATATCATGTATCTGAAAAATTGTTTATTACAGAGGTGGCAAGGAAATACAACTTCTGGCTCCATTTTTTCCATGAAAAATGGAAAAAACAAATTATCCCCTTGCCATGGAAGATGGAGATTTCATTTTCAGAAAAATAAATAAAATTGACGAGTTTGCAAGCCATTTCAACAATGTGAACTTAAAATATGTTGAAAATATCAAGGGATTTGATCCAAAAAAATATTTGTAGAACACATACTTTCGGTGGGATTCAGTAATTCATTCATCTAGACTACCTTGAATGAATAAGAATAAGGTAAAAACCAAAGTACTCTTGTACACGAAGCTGATGACCTAGAAACAGTACTAAGTACTAACAAGTTGTATAAGAAAAAAGGAAAGGGTCCACGTGAAAGGAGTGTTCAATATCCAGTTGTTACTCCCAAAACTACCACATCATGGAGAAATGCTCCAACGGCTCACCTAGTTAGAAATATTTCCAATGGTAGTTCAAGCGGTAGAGGAGAGAAGAATCCTCCCATGGGGAAAATCAAGAATTCACATAAGTTACCTGTGAAAAAGAAAAGGAAGAATTTAATACAAGAGGAAGAGGACAACCTTATAGAAAACTACATCGAAATATTTTCTCTAGATGACATGGAGTTAGAGGTGGATATTGAGAAATTATTTCCCCATATGGAATAGCCAAAAAATGTAACTCAAAAAAATTCTTTATTGGAAGTTGTTGCCAATGAGATTTTTAGTGAAGAGGAATCCTTCACTTTTCAAAGTGTTATTTTTTATAAGGAGTCTAAAAAATTGACTGTAGAAAGAGGTGATCAAAAAAATAAAAAAGGACCCCGGATGGGGTGTTAGTGAAGTCCCCGTGGCGAGGGGAGAGACCGGACACGATGCAAGATAGCACGGAGCCACGTGACCGGCCCGTGCTGCAGTACAGTGCCGACCTGGGGGATTAATGGCGTTTAAATTGGACGTGATGGTCTGCGTAAGGGGCATTAACGCCACCCCTTATCCCTCTGCACTTTGTATTATGGCTTGGCTTGTGATTTTCGGCATTACACCAGGCTTGCGAACTGAAGGGCTCCTCCCTTCACGGAACAAGCGCAACCAGGCACGACCTAGCACATTCGCCATTGTCTATCTGTAACTCTGGTTTGTTCCTGGCCAAACCGGCTCTCCTGCATCCATGAAAGAGCGAATTAGAGGTAATCCAAAGAGGGGATCCCCTTGGAAGCCCCGCAGACCTCCTGCCTCGCTATCAGCCTCCCCGATGATTGGCTCCTCCTTACACCCCCAGTCTTCGTCCCCTCCTACCTCCCCTCCACCTGCGCAGTCGGTTCGTCGTCGCTCTGCAGCCACCCCGCCTCCAAACCCGTCTCTACTCCTTCACTCCATGGCCACCCTCCCGCGAGCGTCGCCTCCATCTCAGCGCGGTCCTCAGGATCCTCGTATGCAATTCATCGTGACCATGTCCTTCCCTGCATCCTCAAGCACCTGGAGAAGTGCACCACTGGCTTTTGCAGACTCCAAGCGACTGAGTCTCCACACTGCGACTCAACCCGATGGCGAGCACTTTAGGGATCGCTTGGGCATCTTGTATGATCTAGTTTTCGAGCTTCGAAGAGAGGTGGCGGACCTCAAGTTTCGTTTGCAGGCCACCGAAGACAATGTGGCCTCCTTCTTACATATCCTCTTGGCCATGCACTCGGAGCTCTCCTCGGATCCCTCGGGCACTCCTATGGGGGAGGCACTTGACGTTGATATGGATGGCGTGCTGTGACAGGCAGCAACGAGGAAGAGAACAGCGGAACAAAGCGACCCAGTGGAGAACAAGGAGCGTGAGGCGACCAAGGAGCACTGTGGGGACGATCAGTCGATCAACACCGATGCAGAACCGTGGGCAGAAGAACTCTGTGCCACATGGTTGGGATTTTCGCCAGGTGTTTAGTTCTCTTTTGTTATGCTTCCAATTTCATAGGTTTTCAGACTAGTAGGCTTATAGGATGGACTTTCTGTGTTTTGTTGCATCATCAACTGTCTCAGACATCTGAATGGTGGCTGGCTGGACTGGTTTCCCCTCTGTTGGGGCAGTCCAGTAATTTAAGCCAGTTTCATTTTGTATTTTGGAAACATTTTCTGCTATAGCAGGCACCATATATATAATATATACTTCTTACTTAAAAAAAAAAAAGGAAAATATCGCTCAGAGGTTGACATGAAAGACATGCAACCGTCTCAAATCTCTAAAATTCACAGGGAAATTTGGGATGCTCTTGACGATTCCATTGATGGATTAGAAGTTGAAAATGCCAAGCTAAAATAAAGGATCAGAGAATTGGAAAATGCCTTAATGCCTATTCCAATCCTGGCAAGTCCTTCGTCAATGGTCAAACCGACTGCACCCTCCATTAAGTTGAAAGGATATTCAAGTCTACTCACAGTGGTCTGAAGTTATGTAGAAAAAAATATTAAGAAGAGGATGTCACTAATAACATAAGCATGGGAGGTATCAAAAAATATTGTTTATTTTGGCTCAAGGGCACATGCCTTTCATGAGTATTTGTAAGTTGATTTAAAGAACGAAGAAGGTTTCTACACTGATGTTGTCTTACCATTTGGAATTAAAGTTTCAAACATGAAAAAATGGAGAAGTGTTGATTTTGGAGCCTGATTATCTTACTGATTTAGAGGTCTTTGTTTTTCAGTCGTGTTTATACCCCATGAAGACTTTACACCCTAGAAGAATGTACACCCCTCCACGCAGGGGAGTGCAGGGGGGGCTTGCCTCTCCTACGGGGTCTAGGGGGGCTATCCCCCCAGTTGGGGGGTTCGGGGGAAAGTGGGCCCCCGAAGGAAAAATTGCCTTGTAAATGTATATTGTAATTTCATAGTAAATCTGGACCGTTCATTATAAGGTCACAGATCTGACGGTAGAAGTTATGTTAGGGTTTTTTTCCCTAGAAGGAAACCCTCTTTTATGAGGGAAATGTATTGCGGCTATGTATCATTGTGAATATTTTATTCTGAGAGAGGAGACTATGAGAGAAAGAAGAGGAAGTTACAGCAGGTGTGTTGTAGGTTGTATCCCTTCGTTTGTTGGATAATAATAAAGGAAGGACCTGGCAATTTCTCTGGTGGATGTAGCCCACATTGGGTGAACGACGTATATATGTGTCTCTATTGTATTGTGTATCTTATGTTTTTTTTATTTCCGCACTTGTTTTATTTTATTTCTCTGTGATCCTATTTTTCTAACAACTAGTATTAGAGCGAAAGGTAACTCACGGGAAAAGAGGGTTCCTGGTTCGAGTGGGAGCAATGGTGGAAGATGGAAATTTTAGGGTCGAGAAATTTAACAGCCAAAACTACCAGTTATGTAAGATCCAGATGGAAGATTATTTATATCAGAAGGATCTATTCCTACCATTGGGTGGAATAGCAAGGAAGTCGATGGCCATGAAGGACGAAGAATGGGAGGTTCTTGACAGAAAGGCATTAGGAATGATACGGTTGAGCCTGGAAACGTCAGTGGATTTCAATATTTCGAAAGAAAAGACAATGAATGAGTTGATGGATGTATTGGATAAACTGTATGAAAAACCCTCAGTGTCCAATAAAGTATTTCTAATGAAGATATTATTTAATATGAATATGTCAGAAGGTGGGTATGTTGCAGATCATTTAAATGAATTTAATATGGTTACTAATCAACTAAGTTATGTAAAAGTGGACTTTGATGACGAGGTTAGGGCTCTTATAATCTTGTTCCCATTGCTAGAAAGTTGGAATGGCTTGGTCATGGTTGTAATTAACTCTGTCTCTAGTTCAAACACTCTAAAATTTGATGATGTTGTTGGTGTTATTCTTAGCGAGGAAATGCGATGGAAAAGCAGAGGTGAGGCATCAGGTAATGAGTTAAACATGGACAATAGGGGAAGACAAAAGGATAGAGGAAAGGGATCATGGAACCGCGGGAATTCTAGGAAGGGCAGATCCAAATCCAGACTTGGAAACATAGAGTGATGGAATTGTGGGAAGAAAGGACATCTCAAGAAAGATTGTAGAGCTCCAAAGAAACAAAGAGATGGATAGCAGGAGAAAAAGCAGGAAGCAAATGTAACATGTGATGTGTTACAAGATGATTTGATTTGTTTTGTAGATAATAGTTATGATTCTTGGGGAGTATATTCAAGGGCTTCATTTCATGCCACACCCCATAAAAAACATTTTCTAGATTATGTTCAAGGTGATTCTGGACAGATTCATTTGGGTGATGATGCACCATGCAAAATTGTTGGAATGAGAAAGGTAAAAATAAAGAAAAGGAATGGAAACCAATGGTTGTTGAAAGAGGTAAGACATGTTCCAGATCTAAGGAAAAATATAATTTCAACAGGGCAGTTGGCAAGTGAATATTGTATATCCATATTTACAGATAAGGTGTGGAAGGTCACCAAAGGATCATTGGTGATAGAAAAAGGAGAGAAGGTAGGTACATTGTATTTATGTACTGCTAATATTGACTCTTCTATCTATTTAGCTTCTACATGAGTGGATAAAACACTATGGCATCATATGCTTGGACACATGAGTGAGAAGGGGATGCAGATACTTCACAAAATAAATTTGTTTCCAGATCTTAAACAAATTGATTTGGATTTCTGTGAGAATTGTGTTTATGGGAAACAGAGGAGAGTCATATTTCTCCAAGTCATAAAAGAAAATAAGAGTGAAAGGTTAGAGCTTGTGCATACATATGTATGGATACCATCTCATGTATCATCTATTGGTGTCTCTCATTATTATGTTACTTTTATTGATGATGCAACTAGAAAAACTTGGGTTTATTGCATTCGACAAAAATATGATGTTTTTTATACTTTTAAGAAATGGAAAGATTTGGTTGAGAATGAGATAGGAAAAAGGTTGAAGTGTCTCAGATCAAAAAATGGAGGTGAATATTGCAGAAAGGATTTTGATGATTATTGTTCATGCCATGGGATTTGTAGAGAGAAGACAGTTCCAATAACACCACAAGAAAATTGTGTGTCGGGAAGGATGAACATGACAATCATGGAGCGTGCGAGTATGAGATTGCATGTTGGTTTTCCCTTACATTTATGGGAAGATGTTATAGATATTTTTTTTTACTTAATAAACAGAGGACCTTCAAGCTCTTTGTATGGTAGGATTCTATAGGACGCATGGATAGGTAAAAAGGTAAACTATTCTTTTTTAAAGACTTTCGGTTGTGAAGCATTTGTCCATATTGATAAAGAAAATATAACAAAGCCTGAGGCTAAATCCAAGAAGTGTGCCTTTATTGGATACGTTGTTAATGATTTTTTTTATCACATATGGGATTATGAAAATCACAAAATCATTAGGAATAGAGATGTCATATTCAATGAGAAAATCATGTACAAAGATTAGTTGTAGGGAAAGAAACAAGGAAAAGAAAAACAAAAATACACAGTGCTTGATGAGATCAATGAAAAATAAATTCCAAAGGTACCATAAAATCAAAATGTAAAACAATAGGTGCAACTGGTACCTCAAAGTCCTGCAAGTGTTGTTAGAATATCTACCAGGTTAAGTAGACCCCCTGAATGATACTCTCCTTCATTGTAGTATTTATTGTTGATTGATTCCGGTGAACCAGAATGTTATGAAGAGGTAATGAAGGTAGACACTAAAAATAAGTGGGATCATGGAATGAAAGAGGAAATGGATTCCTTGGTAAGTAAACAGACTTGGGATTTGGTTCGGTTTCTTGTAGAAAAAATAGCATTGCAGAATAAATGGGTTTACAAGTTGAAAGAAGAAGATGGAGGCAATAAGCGGTACATGGCTAGACTTTTTGTAAAGTGGTTTGCATAAAAGAAACGTATATATTTTGATGAAATATTTTCTCATGTTGTTAAAATGACTTCAATTAGGACTATTTTAAGTCTTGTGGCAATAGAATATTTGCATTTTGAACAATTAGATGTAAAAATAGCTTTTCTCTATGGGGATTTGGAGGAAGAGATTTATATGTAGCAGCCATAGGGGTATGAGGTCAAAGGAAAGGAAAAATTGGTATGCAGGTTGAAGAAGAGCTTGTATGGCCTAAATCAAGCTCCAAGGTAGTGGTATTTGAAGTTTGACAGGTTTATGACTGAACAAGGTTATAGTAGATCTCATTATGATCACTGTGTTTATTTTAAAAGGATAGAAAATGGAAGCTATATTATATTTCTATTGTATGTAGATGACATGTTTGTTGCAAGGTCTAATATGCAGGATACAAACGTGCTCAAGAATAAATTAACTAATTCATTTGCGATGAAGGATTTGGTTGTTGCAAAGAAAATATTTGGTATGAGAATAACAAGAGATAGGGAAAATCGCAAATTGACATTGTCTCAAGGTGAGTACATAGAGAACATGTTGGAGAGGCTTAGAATGAATAACGCAAAACCAGTGTGTACACCTTTGTCCATCCATTTCAAATTAAATAAGGAAATGTGTCCCAAGACACATGAGGAGATAGAATACATGTCCAGGGTCCCTTATTCATCAGCAATTGGCATCTTGATGTATGCGATGGTTTGCACAAGACCAGATATTACACATGCAGTGAGAGTTGTTAGTATATATATGAACAATCCAGGTAAAGAACATTGGGAGGCAATAAAGTGGATTCTCATCTATTTCAGAGGTACTGCTACTCATGCATTATGTTTTGGAGGTTCAGACATTGTTCTACAGGGATATGTTGATTCATATATGGTAGGTGATAAAGATAGCAGGAGGAGCACCACAGGGTATGTTTTTACTATAGGTGGAACATCAGTAAGTTGGATTTCGAAACTACAAAAGGTTGTTTCACTTTCAACAACAGAGGCAGAGTATGTTGTTGCTATAGAGGCTAGTAAAGAGATGATTTGGTTACAGAGTTTTATGGAGGAATTGGGAAAGAAGCATGAGAATAGAAGGTTGTATTGTGACAGTGAAAGTGCCATTAATATTACAAAGAACTCATCCTTCCATTCAAATACTAAGAATATACATCTAAGGTACCATTTCATACGATATGTTTTGGAAGATGGATATTTGAAGTTGAAAAAGATACACACTAGCCAGAATCCTCTAGACATGTTAACAAAGTGAGTAACCAAGGAGAAACTAAGTTCCTCCTCAGTTTCAGTTGGTCTTCAATCATGAAGGTGAAGATGAGAAATCTAATAGGTCCAAGAAGGTTCATAGTCAATTAGATACAACAGTGGTGGATTTGTTGAGATCAGTCTCCAAGTGGGAGATTATTGGTTGTGGAACTTGATTATCTTCTTGATTCAGAGGTCTTTGTTTTTCAGTCGTGTTTATACCCCATAAAGACTTTACACTTTGGAAGAATGTACACCCCTCCATGCGGGGGAGTGCAGGGGGGATTTCCCCTCCTACGGGGTCCAGGGGGATATCCCTCCAGCTGGGGGGTCTGGGGGCAAGCGGGCCCCTGGTCGAGGTTGGGGGACGAAGCCCCCAAAGGAAAATTTTCCTTGTAAATGTATATTGTAATTTCATAGTAAATCTGGATCGTTCATTATAAGTTCACAGATCTGAAATTAGAAGTTATGTTAGGGATTTTTTCCCTAGATGGAAACCCTCTTTTATGAGGGAAATGTATTGCGGCTATGTATCATCGCGAGTATTTTTTTCTGAGAGAGTATATTGTGAGAGAAAGAAGAGGAAGTTACAATAGGTGTGTTGTAGGTTGTATCCCTTCATTTGTTGGATAATAATAAAGGAAGGACCTAGAAATTTCTTTGGTGGACATAGCCCACACTCGGTGAACCACGTATATGTGTGTCTCTATTATATTGTGTATCTTTTTTGTTTTATTTCTACATTTGTTTTATTTTATTGCTCTGTGATCTTTTTTTTCTAACAAGGAGGGAAGAGGATCTGCCTTCTCCAAGTTGAGTAAAACGGTTAAATGCTTGTTGGAAGGAAAAGATTAAGAATTTAAGTAACATTGTTCAAGCATGAAGTGAAGCCATACGAAAAAAATAAGAACTGTTCAAAAGACTCACGGAGATAGATCTAGTAGGAAGCATTAACGAGGTACAATACCCTAAATTAATCCTCAATTCAATGTTTCTAACAAAGTAACAATTTGACAAACAAGTTGGCATATTTAAGGAGCTATCAGCTGAAAAAAATTATGGCATACTTGAATATAATGAAGAAGAAATAGACAATTGGTTAGTTGATTATTCCGTAAAAAACCAAGATATTGAGGAAGCGGTGCATGGAATTTATCTTGACATAAGAGACTTGGAAGGTGAATTATTCAACATTAAAATCAGGCATGAAATAGACGTTGCACCAATGAAAAACTACATTAAAGATTGGTTCAAAAAGGAAATTGACAAATTAACCAAAGAAGGGAAAGAAGTAGTTGAGACAGTTCTTATAACCTTCAATGAAGACAATAAAAGGAAATAAGAAATCAAGTAAAGAATAGAGATACCATCATAGTAAGTTCATACTGATCATATCTTGCTTTCTTTATCAGTTTTTCATCCAGTTACTCCACTTCTTTGACTAGAAAGGTTTAACTGAAATCTGATAACTTATTCATGTCTTCTTTCCAGGTCTTTCTACTATGTCATCGCCCACCATCCTCCTTCTATAGATTACTTCTTCTTTATATTTTCTTTATGGTCCTTGGGAGCCCCAATCCCAGTCCTAAGGACAAACACATTTAAATTTCAAGGCTTTGTAACAGACTATATATTTTACAGAAATCCCAAGAGAACTATTTTGGTCTCAGTTTTGATTGTACTTCATGAGTCTGAGTTTTGAGTATAAATTATTTGAGATTGAACTATCCTTATCTTTATTTGAGCTCCACATGTTTTTACTCTAATAAAGTTCTCTTATGCATGTAAACCATCTTCTTTTATTTTATGTGATCAGAAATCTTTAGTTTAACTATGATGGATGTGAGGAAATTTTGTCTATCTTTTTCAAGTGTATGAAGTGTGCGGTTCCTAGTCATTTCTCAAGAACTCTCTTTAAAAATAATAAATTTGTTCTTTCTTATTATTTTTTCTTACAATATTTATATTTCTTTTATTATCACGACGGACCTCTTCAAAGTCCTATATTCTAAAAAATCTAGAGTTCCAAGAAAATCTTAAAACAAAGAGGAGTACCACCTCTACAAAAAAACAGGGGGATTTGTATCCCCATGAGGTTTCTTTTTCGGTCCTAACAGATTAAAGCGTCAACAAACCCCCACAAAACGCCATTTAATATTTTGTTACAATGTTTCAATGGTTTGAATATATATATTATATAGTTTGAACAACCCGCCAAACTAATACATGTTGTCGCTATTTTTGGGGGTGGTCCTACCAATTATATACCATTTGTTATATGGTTTCAAATCCCTCCATGTTTGGACTCCGATCATTGTTTGGTTGGTCTCTGGTCAGTCCGGTCACTGGGTCTAGCACCGACCAGTCCAATGGTCGACCCCTTTTTAAATTTTGAATTTTTCATGCCTAGCCCTGATTGGGAGTTTCTCGAGCTGCCACATGGTAGGCCCTCATTGGGTCGCATGAAAACCACACCATTGCAAGTTGTATGTATGTTCCAACTCATTTGCCTGTGTTTCGTCCACGTATGGCATGGTCCTACCACATGGCGACCTCTTGAGAGGTGCCATGTGGCACTTCCTAGGAGTGCCACATGTCACATTTTCATTAGGTCATTTGGAATCCCAAAAATGACAAGTCTACATGACACGTGGTAGCCTCTTGTGTTCCCACATCAACGTGTTGACATTGTTAGTACAGATGGTCTAGTTGACATTGACCCAATTAACCGAAACTTTGATTGGCCATAAATTTGTCATTAGACTCTGTTTGAGGTGTCATTTGCGTCGTTGGAAATATCTCGACAAGCTCTTCGACTTGGTGATGTTTTCATTGAGATTTGAGGACTTCGAATTTTTGTCCTTTTAGATCCTCCTAGATCATACCTCCCTGCTAAGAAGCTTTTGTACCTCCAAAATCCTTATCAATAAACAGATTGATGATGGAATTGCTCCCTCACTTTCCCCTTCTTGATCCACCATGATTTTCTTGGATGTGTGTCTTTAAGGCCCACTCGAAGATATTCAACATCACCACTACGTGGTGTCCTTATTCTTATGTCCATGATGATATCTTCCTTCAACTTTTCCAAGTACTCAAGAGAAAACTCATCAATTGAAGGTACTGAAATGCTCTCCCTTTGATCCATGATCATTGGAGGCTCATAAAGTTTCAGGATCTCTACATTCACAATTGAGTATATATGCATATATGGAGGTAGATCTAGGTGGAAATCATTTGTCACAATATTTTCAAAGATGGTGAAGGCTCCATATCGGATGGGCTTGAGCTAGTTTCCTTCACCCTTCAACGTATCTTTACTTATGTGAAGCCATATTTGATGAACTTCTTGAAATTGATGATCTACCCGGTGATTTGTGTGCCTTGCCTTATACTGGGCTTGTCTCTTTTTTCAAACTGTTACTGGACTGTCTGGTGTACCTATTGAATCCTCTCGATGAAATTGCAAGTTTTGTCTTCATATCTTTGTTATCTTGAGTCAACATATTTCCCAAATTTCAAGTCCAAGGGAGTCTTAGGTAGATACCCAAAACATGTATCAAATGGTGAACTCTAGGTGGAAGAGTCCAAGCCTGGGTTGTATGCATGCAGGACATAGTGTAACTACTCATCCCAAAGTTTAGGATGTTTTTTCTAGCAACCTCGAAGCAAATGAACCACGGTCATGTTTACCACCTATGTCTGTCCATCGGTCTGTGGATGGAAAGAAGTACTCCTTTTCAACTTGGTGTCCATGAGATTCCATAAACTTGTCCATAATTCCCCTAAAAATTGAGAATATCAATCGGAGAAAATGGATGTGGGAAATCCAAAATGAACCCATGCATGTTGGAAGAACAAGTGAGTAGCTTGCTCAGTTGTGACCTGATTTTTACATGGAATCAAGATACACATATTTGTAAACCTATCCAATACCACATACAAGTAGTCATGACCCTTTCTAAACATAGGTAACCCCCCTACAAAATTCATTGAGATTCTCTCCCAAGGATGAGAAGGAACAGGAAGTGGTGTGTACAGCCCCAATTTTCTATTAGTGGGATTACAAGTTGAGAAAAACAAGCACCCCTTTACATATTTGGTTACAATTTCTTTCATTTGAGGCCAATGATAAAACCTATGTAAATGTGTTAAAGTATTTCCTCCCCAAAAATGCCCATATATTAGAGAAGTGTGACCTTCTCTGATCACATGCTCTATTTCATCTGTAGGAATACAAAGTTTTCCCATATGGTAGAGTAGTTTATCTTGAAAATGAAAATTCTCCACCTACAAACCATGGGTTAGCCTCTCATATTCATCATTATAATACTATTCAATATAACTGACATGAGATAAGGAAGCATTTTTTAAAACAATAGATGCAGAAATAGGAGGCGAGAAAGCATATCCACAACTTTTTTTGTTTATGCCTTTCTTGTATCTGATAACTAGATGGAATTGTTGTAAGAATCCCATCCACCTGTAGTTTCTTGACTGTTGAAGCTTGGTCTATGACTATAGGTACTATGAGGGTTAGTGATAATTGTGTATGATCATTTTCGTCCTCATCAAGTAGTGTTTCCATTTCTTCACGCTTTGTACCAATGCACACAGTTCTTTGTCATATGTAGGATAATTACAAACAACCTTAGAAAAAGTTTCAGAATGAAAGAAAATGGGATTACATTGTTGCATCAGGACTTCTCCCATGGCACGTGCATTGGCATCGGTCTCAATATCGAACGGTTGTTGTAGGTCAGGTAGATATAGCACTAGTGCGGTCCTGATCTTCTCCTTCAAAGTGTCGAAAGATTTTTGTTGTCTTCCTCCCCACTAGAAGACCTGTTTCATACTAGTTAAGGCATGAAAAGGAGATGCAATATAGGAGAATTTAGAAATGAAGTTTCTCCAGTACCGAACTACCCCTAAAAATATCCTAACCTCTATGACTGATGTTGGCTTAGGCCAGTTTACAATGATTTCAACTTTGGAGGGATCTATCTTTATTTTACCACCTCCTACACTATGACCCAAGTAAACCAATGAAGTTTTTCCATATTCACACTTTGACAATTTCACATATAGATTTTCCCTTTTAAGGACATCCAATACTTGATTTACATGCATTACATGCTCATCCCAAGTCAAAATTAATACAAGAATGTCATCTAAGTATACAATCACAAATTCATCTATGAAAGGCCTAAAAGCATCATTCATAACATGCATGAATGTCGTTGGGGCGTTACAAATCCCAAATGGCATTACCATCCATTCAAATAGACCTTGCTTTGTTTTGAATGAAATCTTCCACATGTCTCCTTATGCAATTCTAACCTGGCGGTATCCTCTCCTCAAATCCAGCATAGTGAAGTACATTTCATTCTTCAGTTGATCTAGGAATTCATCTATATAAGGCAAGGGGTAATGGTTCTTCAACGTTATTTTGTTTAGTGCATGGAAATCCATGCACATCCTCCATGTTCCATCTTTATTTGGCACCAATACTATCGGAAATCCACAAGGAGATGAGCTTGGTCTGATGACCCCTCTTTAGAGCAATTCATGTACCTACTTCTTGATCTCCTCATTCTTGATCATAGACATCATGTACATGCCAATGTTTGGTAAGGGAACATCTGGGTGCAACTATATTTCATTCTGGATCTCCCCATTGGGAGGCAATCCTTTTGGTTCCTGAAAAAATTCATCATAGTTAGAATTAGCATCAACCATTTCATCTTTATGAGAAGGATCACAATTATCAAAAGCATTAGATTTATCAGGATATTTTTCTTTCAAAACCATGAGCACAAATTTATTTCTAGTATTGACGACTCTCTTTATCTATCATGTACTAACAAGAGCTAAGTTCTTCACACTGTGAGATATAACAATGTATTCCACACCACCTTTTTTGATATTGTATTTTGTCTCCTATCGAAAGAAAATAGCATTCCTATCATAAAAATAGGGACTTCCCAAGATAATTCCATAGATATCAAGTGGGACCACATCAAGCTCAACCTCATCTACCAACTTTGAAGCAATAACAAATTTCAATCTACACTGCTTAGTAACTTGAAGTTTTTCATCATCACACACCCAACCAAGAGGGTAAGGTTTTGGATGAGGTATTGTCTCTAAGCCTAAATTTTTAACAATCACTTCAGATATCAAACTAACTTGAGAACTTGGATCAAATAAAGTATCCACTTTAGTATGTTTGGCTTATACTTGGATGTGAAAAAGTTCACTTCTTTTCTTTTCAATTTCAGGAGACGGAATTGTAGAACTTGAACTAGCATGAGAGGAAACTTTACCTTTTACTCCAACTGTTGTGATTCTCATTTGATCACTTGAATCGGAACCTAAGTCTTGTTGCACTATAGAAACAGTTTTTGGCTTCCCTTTTCCACCAAATTTCTTTGGTCTTAACTCTAGATGTAGTTTCCAACAATGTTCATCATTATGCTCATATTTTTTGCAATGAGTGCAAGAGGATTTCCATTCCTATTTCTTTGTTGTGGATGTCTTTTTCCCCTTTCATTTTCCTTTGAACTTGTTTTTTTGTAACTTGTAAGGCTTCTTTGTGTGATCTTCCAGTACATTATTTCCCCTTCTTTTGTTGAAATTTTTATTAAGCAGTTAACAATAGTCAGTATTATTTAGTTTTATTTAACTTTTATTCATTAGAAAATTAACTATAGCATAAGGATCATTGAAAGAAATGCATTCATAGTGTACACAAGAATTTATCATGGGAAACCCTCATGGGGAAGAAAACCCAGAAAAAATTATTCAGTATAGATTCATCAATCAAGTACAATGTCAATACAATGCTCTGAGAGAGAGAGAGAGAGATAAACCACAAGAACAAACCCTTATTTTTCCATAAGTGCCTCTATTGTATGCCTATATAGACATAGATCCCTTAACTAAGCTTGGATCTACACTTCTTATGTGTCCTCATACCTACACCCCATATGACTTTAGGCATGCACCATACTTTGTCTCGGATCTGCCCTTAGATTGCACCATGAGCTACACTCAACCTTCCCTCAGAAGGAACTTGAACCTGCACTCATGAAGGCTTGGACCTACACTCATGAAAGAACTCGAATCTACATTGGAAGTCACCTCAGAAGATTTCATACCTACACTCATGAGAGAAGTTTGGACCTACACCTATAAGTTCGGACCTGCACCAGAGAAACTCATACCTGCAGTAGAGAATTTTGGTTGCCTCAGACCTCAGATGTATGGTAAGTGAGTGATGTGTGTATTGTGAGGCACCTAGCCTCCTTTAAATAAGATATGAACCTCCAAAAAGAGGGCCTACTTGCACACTTGTCACTTTATAATTCGATGTTTCAATTTTCCATGGATTAATAGATACAACTTGACAAATATGACTTTACTTTGAACTTTTAGGGTTTTGTTATTTTCCTTTTACAATAAATCAATGTAGATGACTTTACAAATGTTATTTTACATTATTCTTTAGGGTTTTGACTTTTTCTAATACAATACAGGTATAATAAGAATATCTTCTAAAGCTACTCAAACTTCAACACTCCCTCTTAGCAAGGAAGGTATTCTTCTGTAACGATCATCACAATTGCTTCTGCACTTTTGTACACTTGACCATTGACTTGTTGACTTTCCATGAATCTATATCAAAGAAGTTTTGTAACCATGTCATGCATCCAGGGTCTCATCTTTCTTCTAGGATTTATGTCATCACGGGGCTTCAGCTAGTTCATACAGAACTAGGAAACTCGCCAGCTCACACAAAATATGGAATCTAGTTCATACAGAACTAGTAACCTCGTCATCTCACACAAAATCTGGCATCTAGGTCATATATAACTAGTAACCTAGATAGCTCACATAGAATCTAGCATATAGTTCATATAGAACTATTAACCTCGCTAGCTCACACTGAATATGGCATCTAGTTCATACAAAACTAGTAAACTCGTCAGATCACACATAACCTGGCATCTAGTTCATACAGAAGTAGTAACCTCTGGTTGGCACACCATGAAACCGGTCCACAGTGACTATAAAATCTAATCACAAGGATTAGATGATGTAGTGAAAACACACTACCCATCTAGCCCAAGGCTAGGAAACACCTCCAACCACACTAGTTGGCCCTCTAGCTTGAAAATATTGGAAACTCACTAACCCCGAAGACTCGGCATCTGCTAACCTTGTGAGAGGTCATGCTGACTAGTTCCATAGTTAGTAATGTGCCCATGAATGACTACCCGTTGCTACTGCCACACTCTGATGATGTTGCCCTAGAATTGCATCTATAACTTATCACTCCCTCTTACTAGGGAATTCATTTTGGATCACACCAAGCTTGTCCCTTACATACTCATACTTCACCCGTGACAGAGGCTTTGTCAACACACATGCTACCTGCTCACCTGTAGCCACATACTGGAGCCTCACTTCTCCCTTACGTACTCATACTTCACCGGTGACAGAGGCTTTGTCAACACACCTGCTACCTGCTCACCTGTAGCCACATACTGGAGCCTCACTTCTCCTTTCTACACCATATCTATGATATAATGGTACATGATCCCGATATGATTTGACTTATCATGAAACACTATGTTCTCGGAAAACTTTATACAACTCTGGTTGTCGCAACATATACAGGTCACCTCTAACTCGAGATCAAACAATCATGCAATCAACTTCTGAAGCCACACTACTTGATTTCTAGTTGAATACACTTCTATATACTCTACCTCAATCATACTAAGCGCCAAACTAGACTACTTCCTGCTAGGCCACAAGATCATAGTTGATCCCACACTGAAGCAACATCCTTATGTACTCTTATGGTATACAACACTACCGGCCCAATATAATCTGCATAACCGTGTAGTCTTATCTCACAATCTGAAACATATCAGAATCCATAGTCCATTGTACCCTTCAAGTACCTCAACACATGTTTTTTCCGCAACCAAGTGAACACATCTCATCTCAACCATATAGCGACTCAATGTGTTCACCGCAAACAATATATATGTCCTTGTGTTTGTTAAATACATCAACGAACCAATCATTTCTCTATACATGGTGGCGTCCACTATCTCTGAAAGTGACTCAATGATTGATACCTCTGGAAGTAGTATCACCTCCCTCTCTAGGAGTGCCTTTACATACACTGGATTTGATTCCATACCTTCTCCTACTTCATCTCATGGCCTAACTCACATGCTACACATGCTCCCTCTAAGTCTCATAATGTGTTTGCCTCCTTACATGAGAAAATTGGCTCCCTCTAAGCCTTGACTTACTCTGAGTCTGCATGATCCTCTGAATCTAATTTGGTGTCATATATCTATAATATATACTTGGTTATGGTACCAAGTTCAATATGAAAAAATAAGTCAGACTTATGTCAGGTTATCTCATTGTCCACTAACCAGGTCTTCTCTTCGGGAAATTGCAAGACACAGTGGTACATACTGTGGATGACATGAATAACACTATTTATCTCTACGATGGACAGCAGCTCAATTACAAATTTAAGAATCCAGTATTCGGGACAATGGCTCGACTCAAAAAAAAAATATGTTGGGTTCCCAAAATAATGGAGAAATTCCCCAACTACCAAGATAACTTGTTGGGATCCTTAAACAAAAAATCAACCCATCCTAAAAAGAAATGACTCAAATAAGAACTTTTTTGACTCTCGTACCAAGGATAATGTCCAACAAACTATTGAGTTCTCAACCAGGGAAAATCACCCATCTTACATCAATTAAAACAAGTATATGTTTAAATCACAACTTCCTTGGACATATAACCAGAATACAATTGATATTCTAATAGTACTCCTTTAGGACATTGGTCCATCAATAGAAAAGGAAGATAATCACAACTCTTCTTGTTGTCTTTAGTAGATACATACTTATTTCAAATTAAAAGATCAAATACAAATGATACATACCTGGACTTACCTTGAACTTGATTGGGCTAAAGACATGCCTTATACTTTGCAGCCAGCTACCACATGTAGCTTGTTGATGCTTCCAAAGCCATATTTTGTGTATGTGGATGTTTTTTTCATGTTTATGTTGTTCAAGTAACTCCATATCCTTCCAAGAGACCATATTCTTGTCCTTATAAAACTTGTTTTCTTTCTAAACCTTTTGGTATGCTTGTTGAGCGAACATGTGATCGGCCTCATCAGAAAACAAGAATCGTGATGGACCTTTTACGTAAAAACAAATTGGATAGACATTTCTTCACTATACCTAGAATACCTCTAGAAGAGACACCTTCATTTCTGCCACTGCCTTCTCAATATTTTCAACCAACACAGTTCGGAGATTCTCATAACCTAGGTTAATGAACCCTTTGGACATGCAAACAGGGATTTCAACTAATTCTTAAAATGAGAGGTGTTCTCTATTTTTAGCATACCCTACTACAATGAACTAGTAGATTGTTCATAAGCAACACTTGACTGGATATGTTCTCACTTGAAAGTAATAAAATATGTTGTTGCAATTGCAGTTGTGAGGAGGTAAAATGGATATGACCCTTAGGAGTCTTGATAATCCAAATTGTTGCATATTTCACTTGACATCGGGACCAAAATGTGCATGACAACATGTAGGGTGGTCTACCCATACCTAATTTTCTTCAAATAATTCTGCTTTTTTCTGGAATTTTCTCACGCAGAGCCTGCAATGTCTTTCCAAGATCCCAAATATGATCTTGCATACACTTGACATGTTAATTGTATGCCAACAATGAGAGATATGGAGATACACAATCGACCTAAATAGAATTCCCAACAAAATATACTAATGTTCCATATTTATTCCTCTTGCCATCATTACATGTGCTTCTTTATGATTACAGCTTATGCACGGGATTATTGGTATTATTGATTCATACATACAACAACATTGCAAGTTGTTTCAAATCATCTCACTCCTTGATCACTAATTGTTGCATGATATATATAAATGTCTCCAAACTGCAATGTTGGTTTATATGTAGATAAGGCATTTATGGCAACATGAGGACATTTGTTCTCATCCAAGCAAATGTCATTCCACCACAAGAAACATCAATCAAGGAAACTAAACAAGCCTCAACAAATAGGCTTTAGGTATAGCATAAAACAACTTGAATTGTAATTCATGGAGATAAAGGAATGATGTCATGATAGCTCTCAGATTAGTCCCACTAAGATCTTAAACATCCCAAAAATGATCTTGGGAACTGCATCTTTGAGGTTCTTTTAATGTTTCTTCTATAGGTCTGAAATAAACTTTGTCACCTACAAGACTTTGAAGAATCTACTATTTGGGCCAGGCTAAGTTAAACATTACTCTCATTCTTTTAATGTGGTACATGCAAAGAGGATAGGTGGAATTACTTACATGAACAGTGGTGATCTCTCCAGCTACTATAAAATCCAACATCCCACTTGTTGAAATTATTTCATAACTGTTGTAGATTATCAGTACCTCTCAGTTGCTTATTTCTTTCGGCCAATTCTCCTCTAAACTGTGAAAATTCCCACTTTCAGGGTGACTCTGATACCATGTTGAAATTTTGCGTAAGAATTTAATAGTAGTCAATATTCATTAGTGTTCTTTAATTTTTATTCATTAGAACATTAACTATAGCATACGGATCACTGAAAGAAAGACATTCCTAGTGTACACAAGAATTTTTCCTAGGAAACCCTCATGGGGAAAAAAACCCAACAAAACTTCTTCAATATAGATTCATCAACCAAGTACAATATCAATACAATGCTCTGAGAGAGAGAGAGAGATAAACCACAAGACCAAACCCTTATTGTTGTAGATGTGCCTCTGATGTACACATGTCTACACATAGCTCCCTTAACTGAGCTCAGATCTTCACTTATGATGTTCCCTCATACCTGCACCGAATATGACTTCAATCATGCACCATACTCTGTCTTGGATATTCTCTTCGAGAGTACCATGACCTACACTCAACCTTCCCTCAGAAGGAGCTTGAACCTGCACTCATGAAGGCTCAGATCTCCACTCATCAAAGAACTCAGATATGCACTGGAATTCACCTCAGAAGAGTTCAGACTTGCACTCATGAGAGAAGTTCGGACCTGCACCTATAAGCTTAGACCTGCACTAGAGAAATTTGGAATTGCACCAGAGAAGTTCAGCTGCCTCAAACCTCAAATGTATGGTGAGTGAGTGATGTGTGTATTTTGAGGCGCCTAGCCTCCTTTAAATAGGATATGAACCTCCCAAAACAGGGTCAGCTTGCACACTTGTCACTTTCTAATTTGATGTTTCCTTTTTCCATGGATTAATAGAGCCAACTTAACAAATATGACTTTACTTTGAACTTTTAGGGTTTTGTTATTTTCCTTTTACAATACATCAATGGAGCCTACTTTACAAATGTTCTTTTGCATTATTCTTTAGGGTTTTGACTTGGTATAATACAATACAGATACAATAAGAATATATTTTGAAGCTACTCAAACTTCAACACTTTCAAGATGAATTTCTTGCACAGACACTTCATCTAGATTAGTGGGATTAAACAACAACAATGTGTGATCAATGTAACTGTGAAGTGCACCAATATATTTCATTAAAGTCTCTGGAGAGTCTAAAGGAACATTCAATGCAACTACATTTTTACTAAACTCTTCTATGAAACTTTGAACATTTTGACCTTTACCCTATCTCAAATGTTGCCATTCCATCATAGTTTTTTGTACTTGACCCAATGGATATAATTGTTTTCTTAATGCAGAAGTAAATTCATACCATGAAGAAAGGAGTTTACCATTATTCTCACTACCTTTCTTAAGTTTACTCTCCCACCATACAAGGGTTGTGCCTTCTAGCTGAAGAGAAGCTAGTTGGATCTTCACCTCTTCCTCTTCGATCTATTGTACACGAGTAAACCTTGATCTCTCTAATCCAATTATTTAACTTATCTTCATTATCCTCTCCATTAAACATGGGCAAATTAAATTTACATCTAATTTCAATAATGGATTTTTAAAATCATTCTGATGGAAATTAGAATCATGAGAATGAGAGGAAAAACAAGAGATTGAACTTGAAGATGGAGATGGAGGCTCAGGAGGGTCTCCTCCAATTCTCTGGTTCTCTACAGCAGCATCCTCTTCTTTAGATTTCTTCTTCTTTTCCTTATTCTCCACTCTCTTTTCATAATCTGCAAACAATTTTTCTACCATGTCTGACATCCAGTAGAAAGCCTTGTGAAAAAAAAAATCATACTCTATACAAAGTTCTTCATCCCCCATTTTCTTTCTTCGATTTGCACATCCAATCTCTGGGTTGAAAGTCTCAAGTTTTCCATCACCCTCTTTGAGCTTGGCCCTAGTAAGCATTCACACTCGCAATTCAAGTCAAACAACACTGCTCTGATACCAACATGATCTAGGATCTTTTATTCGATGATTATCACATGTATTGCATTAAAGAGCATAAACAAAGCTTATGTGCAACATTAATGAAGAAAGCATACACATGATAAATAACAAGAAGAACAATTTCACAAGACTTGATAGTAGAGTTCTTCCCAACATTGGACTACGTCTCCGGGCCCACTTCTCAATGGAGAGGTCTTTACATTATCTCAGCAAAAATTAGCATAAATACATGGCAATACCTCAAATCTGGAAATGCCCTGAAAATTCGTTGCTCAGATCCAAAGTCTGACTGCACCAGTGGATTCGTGATGAGAAATCATGCAAAAATGACTATACATTCATCAAATTTTGCCACTGTCACTTCCAGGCCCCTCCTGGGCTCTTTGCCTTGAAATGCATGCCACAAAATCTTGAATAAATGGTCCTCCAGCATAGAAAAGTGTTCCCATACGGACCCGTGTATTTTCCACCAGATGATGAAGAGAATGGAATTAAATATTTGTTTACCGGGTGGATGTACCAACACGGTCGTTGGCTCATTGGTTGGCGGAGGCAATGTTAAGTCAGTAGTTACGGGAGCTCCAGGGTTCAACCCTTGCAAACCTTCGTTTAAGCTTTCATTACAATGTTTCAACTATTTGAATATATATATATATATATATATATATATATATATAAGTTGAACAACCCGCCAAACTAATACCTATTGTCGCCAATTTTGGGGGCGGTCCCGCCAATTATATACCATTTCTTATATGGTTTCAACTCCCGCCATGTTTGGACTCCGATTGTTGGTTGGTTGGTCGTCGATCGGTCCGATGGCTAGCCCCTTTTTAAATTTTGAATTTTTGGCACCTAGCCCTCATTGGGATTTTCACTGAATGCCATGTGGAAGGCCTTCATTGGGTCACGTGGAAGCCACAGCACTTCCAGTTGTACGAAGGTGCCAGCTCATTTGTCTGTGTGTCGTCCACGTCTGGTACGGTCCTGCCACATGGTGGTGTCTAGGAGGTGCCACATGCTGCCTTCTAGGAGTGCCACATGTCACGTTTTCATTGGGCCATTTGGTAGCCCAAAAATGTCAAATCTGCATGACACGTGGTAGCCTCTCATGCTGCCATATCATCATGTTGACGTCAGCAGTGCGAACTGTCCAATTGAATTTGACCTAGTTGACTGAAACTTTGATTGGTCATAACTTTGTCATCTAGACTATGTTTGAGGTGTCATTTGTGACGTTGGAAAGTTCTCGACGAGATTTTCGACTTGGTGTTGGTTTCGCTAATATTTGAGGAGTTCAAATTTTTGGCCTTTTAGATCCTCTTGGATCACTAGTAGCACCTTTTTCTTTTTTAGATTAAAATTATGACCCTTTGCAATCATGACATGTAATGTGTGTAACAAAAACCTTAAATTCAACCCTAAATTGAAAACTTGTGCTAGCAGTAGCAACCTTATTTTTTGATGGGGTTAAAATTACAACTTGTTTGAAACCATGGTCTTAACAACTAATACCATTACAACCAAAATCCTCAAACTATTCATCAATCAAAAAGTGGTGCTACTAATAGCACCCTTTTTTTTGAGCTAAAACTACAACTTCTTTAAAACCATGGGCTTAACAACTTGTATCATTACAACCAAAATCTTAAAATCAACGCTAAAATTAAAAAGTGGTGCTACAAGTAACACAATTTTGTTTTATGGGAGGTCAAAATTACAACTAATTTGAAACCATGATCTTAACAACAAGTACCATTACAACCAAAATCTTAAAATCAACCCCTGAATAGAAAAGAAGTGTTAGCAGTATAAACTTTCTTTTTTGCAAACTTAAAATTGTTAAATTTTTAAATCATCACCTAAGAAACCAATATTATTGCAAATAAAAGCACTCTACCTACCCTTGCTCCACCCTTACCTTCCCCTTCGAAAAAAAAATTCATAAAAAAATACAAAATCTTAATTTTTTTTTTCAAAGTAAAAATAAATGTAAAAACCAAAATTAATGATTTTATTTTAAAACCATAAAAATAAATCAAGAAAAAAAAAAACTTGAAAATATTAAAAAAAAAACATTAAAAATCTAAACATTATATAAATATATAGAACATCAAAAAAAACTACTTTATAAAATATAAATTAAAAAATACAACACTGAAATATTTTAAATTATGATGTAAAACGATATTTAAAAATATTTTAAATTATGATGTAAAACGATATTTAAAAATATTTTAAATTATGATGTAAAACTATATTTAAAAATAATTGAAAA
>ML781025.1:115560-133022 GCA_009831015.1 Picea engelmannii | reverse complement strand
AAAAAAAAAAAAAACAATAAATAATTAAAATATCATATAAGGGAGGTATACTACATATAAAATGTCATAATTTGAAAAGAGGGGGTGTGTTACGTGCTTTTCATATGTTAAAACATATGGAAAAGGGTATATGCTTGGGGTCGAATTTCATATTTGAAAAGAGGGAATGTGTTACGTGCTTTCCATATGTTAAAACATATGGAAAGCAAGTAAACATATGGATAAGGGTATATGCTTGCCCCAACATATGGATAGCGGTATATGCTTGGGGCAAGCATATACCCCTTTCCATATGTTTACTTGCTTTCCATATGTTTTAACATATGGAAAGCACGTAACACATTCCTCTTTTCAAATATGAAATTTATATGTAATATACTTCCCTTATATGATATTTTAATCATTTATTATGTCTTTATGATATTTTAATTATTTTTTATTTTTTATGATATTTTAATTATTTTTTATGTGTTATTTTTTTTTTTGGTATGTTTTGTAATTATTTTTAAACTTTGTTTTATATCATATTTTAAAATATTATAGTATTGTACTTTTTAATTTATATTTTATAAAGTTACTATTTTGATGTTGTTACACAGAAGGTATTTTTTAAGGGGCGGTTTCTTGTTCAATTTTCGTCGTCTGTCGAGAGCGTATCAAATCATATCATCTATTGTTTTGTACTTGACCTCCCTCCACTTTCCTGCTGCACCATCGCCCTTATCCTTTCTCTACCTGGTTATCTTTTCACCATGCTCAGAGCTATTTCCTAGTTATACCCACCGCTCAATTCCAAGGTTGCACAACTTCACCTAGAACAACACATCTTGATGGCTACCAGTTTTACTAGATTGGTTTTATGCGGATGAGACTTGGCTACCTGCGCCTTAAAATTTGGCATGCAACACAGGTCAGGTTGTGATCCAAACACATAGGACTCATGAACAAGACCTGGATCTTTTCTTTCAATGACAAAGCAACATGATGTGGTGGTAATCCCAGGATGCACAATTGGAGGCATCGGGAATGTATTGGATATTGTGTTTGCTCAACGGAAATGTTGAGTGGTGGTCACAGCTCGATCCTTAGCATCCATGGGAGGCCTCGACAAAAAGTATCTCACACTCCACCTGTTGGAAGTCGATGTCCGCTTAGACCATAGTGTAACCAAGAAGCTGCAAGAAGTTGTCATCATCCCAGTACAAGGGCGTCGTCCCGCAGCCTAATGAGAGGTGGGGCACGTAGATCTATGAGAAGCATTAGCGTGTCTGGCTCGGCACCTTCAACCATGAATAAGATGCCACCAAGGATTATGACAGGGCCTCCATCAAGTGGTCGACACTCACCTAGAGGTCGTCATTCTCCACAGCCACTCAAAGGGTGAGATCTTCGACATGCTCAGAAAGCACACCTACAATGAGGAACTCAACCAGAACAACAATGCAAACCGAAACAAGAGCTCTTCTGACATAAATCCTGATATTGCAGGCTCAATTCCTCCGGAGCATCGAGCTTCCCTTGGCTCTCCTCCAATCCACTTTCGAGACCAATGTATACGGTACGTGCACACACCTTCTTTCCTGAAACAAACACCAGTCGGTCAAAAGTACTTAAAAGAAAAAGGGGAAATTTAAATTTTGAGATATATTCAACTTTACAGGTTTAATGCATGTTATAAAAGAGGTGGTGCCTCATATGATATCCCAGGCAGAGGGGAAAATAGTGAATGTTGGAAGCATCACGGTTTTGGCTCTTGGAACATGGGTCGGTGCTTATGCCCCTTCCAAAGAAGTTGTTCATTCTTTTCTGATGCTATGAGGTTGGTTAAATGCCTTTTTTTTCATATCACTTTTCCAGAAAGGTTCCATTCTTATTCTGGGAGTAAGCATTGTTCTCATTCTGGAAGTAATACGATCGAATTGTTAGTTTACAATATTTTGGTATTTTTGTTTTTGTTGAGAAGTTGTCTAGTGAGATATTTATTCGGTCACACCCCTTGCCCCCCTCTTGTAGGGGAAGCAACTAACAAAGAGACAAAACCAATTTATCTAGGATTGAACTTTGGTGGGTATAAAATGCCCCACTTTATTATTTAATCAAGACCCTGCTTTACCATCCAACCAAGCTTGAAATGGGATAGTGATTCTGGGATTGAACTTTGATGGATATGAAACACCCCACTTTATTTTTTAATCAAGACCCTACTTTACCATCCAACCAAGGCTCAAATGGGATTGGGATTGATTGGTTTGATGTTTTAGATTTTGGACCTAGTTGGGGTTAATTGAGGATGATTGGTTTCATTTTTTATAATTTCTATCTAAAACACAAGTCAATTGGACCCAATTTCTAACGAAAGTAAATTGTATCGGTTGAAGTTGTGAACTAAGTGATCTCAATTCTAGATATAGTGGAAGCATTGTTCCTATCAAGTTTCTATTTTTCATTTTGGAAGTTTCTTCATTGTCAATTTGATGAAAGATTTTTGTATTGTTTCTCTGGGATGGTTTCAAGGTTGTTTCAGGGCATGTTTCCAAGAGAACGAGATTTTTTCTTTTAGAAATTTTCTACCAATTTTCTAGAAAAGAAAATTTTATTTTCTTTCATTAAACTCAAATCTGAGAGAGATTGAGCATTGTTGCATCAAAAGAGGTTGGCATCTTCGAATTTTTTTAGAGCTTCAAAATCTCAAAATCTCTTCTCCTTGTCTTTTCTCCATTGTGGCATATAAATCCCAACATACCATGTTCCTTAAACGAAATATGTTGCTTAAGTAAATTATAAATCCCAACATACCATGTTCCTTAAACGAAATATGTTGCTTAAGTAAATTATAAATCCCAACATACCATGCCACTATATTACTAAAAATGGGAAATATTGTGTCAGCAATGCACAATTGCAGGTTGTTCTAATTGAAGGAAAGAAAAATATCATGTCTTTGGTGGTCTAGATTTGGTTTTGTAGTCAAATTTGCATGACCGTGAAGGTTTTAGGTACAATATTCTTTACTTCAAGTTTCTATGTTGAACTGCATTGTTGAATTTCATGTAGACATGTATGTTGTAGTCTCTTGGAGTTTAGTGGCCCTATGATTGTGATCATGACACATCTGCACAACACAAAATGGATGTTTTTATCCAATATGTTTGGGGTAAACTCTTCACTCAAACTTTCTGGATTGTTTCCCTGATGATGTGCATTAAAAGATTCATATGCAGTAAACCTATAATTAATACTTTCATACTAGCTACGAACCACATTTGGAGTCCTTTATATCCAATATTTTTGTTCTCGGTCATATATATACAATTTTCCCATTCAATAAATTCCAACACAAATATTTTAAGATTGGAGTGAAGTTTCCCCTATCCACTTCTTCATAATCGTTCAAGATTACGAAAACGACAGTCACAACTAAAAGGTCACTGGCTCCCGTCACTTACAAAAAGTTATAACTTAATATGTAAATTTGAATATAGTATGTTACATTTTGATTTTCTTTGTATACAAGTAGGTGGTGGTATTGACATTACAAAAATTAAATGGCTTTAAAATAGAGTAAACCATTGACAACATAACATTTGGCTGTAGACATAAACTAAGTGATTCACCAGATAAAGTAGATGCCAAAATCTACTAAACCATTGAGAACAAAACAACAAATAAATACAAAAAGGTGAAGAAAATTATTATATTTACATTATTTCCTTTCCTTGTATAATATTGATGCAAACTCTTACAATGTAACTATTTCAATATAGTTTTCCGAACCTCCGACAAAGTTCTAGATAAAATATGACTTAATTTGGCAGATCAGAGGAAATTGTGGGTACTTTATCCCTTTCTGCCAGCGGGAAAAACCCCCCTATGGCTACACCACGGTTTACAATGTAGACAAATCAATAACTGTTTAAAAGTCTCCTACTTCTCTAACTACCCCAAACATACCCCAGACTCGTACAAAAAAAGAAAAATGAGAAGGCTCTGGTAATTGTACCTCTACTCCGTGATCGGTGATGATCCTCTCGCTCTTGAAAGCTTCGTTGAGTGCATGCTTCCTCCCAAGGCTGGCCTGCATTCAAATCCAGGCAAACAGAAAGATACAAGCATGCATTTCATATACAAATTAGGGTTAGATGTTAGAATAAAAACATAAATCAAATGGAAACATTCGACACACCATGATTTGGGATGGGAAAAGTACTTCTTTTATTGATAATACAATGATCACTTACAACCAAATCCGGCTACTGCTCCACGAACCTGGTCTAGGATCCTCTTCACCAAGCTCCAAGTGCACCTTTGTATGGATTCTCCTCTCAACCTTATTCTTGGGAAGTAAAAAGGGTTTCTGATGGAGGAAGAAAGGAAAATTGGGGAATTATGAGGCAATTCTCACAAAAGGGTTGCAATTACTTGGGGCAAGGAGGGGATGTGAAACGGGCAGAGTTTCATTGTTATTATGTCTATATGTGGAATGAGACCCCAACACCTCCTTTTATATGACAAAAGGATAGTTATTTGGTTGTGGGACGGGCTATAGGTGGTGGATTAGTTGGGAAACTACCAAATAGCCCGTAATCTCAATGAATTCCTTGCAACTTTTTATTTTTTGCAACTTTTGCAAGTATATGCGGGATGTAGTGGTGCATCATGTGTACGTACACAGGCTCTAGTGGTGCATCAAGCGTATGTACACGGGCAGTAGTGGTGCAGGGCACGTACATCTTCAAAAAATGGGTTTTTTAGAAGAGCAACTCAGTGATGGCTTGGAAAAAAATACAAGTAAGAGGGCCAAATACCAGGTATGCATATGTAGAGAAATTTAGGGTTATAATAGATGCCCCCTAATGTGTGAGGTTAGAAGAGCATTTGATGGCCAAAATAAATTACAAAATATTCACCAATGTACGAAATGAGTGAGCCCGGGACCAGAGTTCAGGACGTGCCATCTGCAAAAATAACAATTGTCTCTCTGAGGTGGGCATACCCATGCTCAGTATGAAATAAATCATGGTTTCCAATCAAATACATTGCAGATCCATGTAATATAACTATATAAATTTTAGTCGTGAGCAATACACAGCGGATCTACATCTCAAAATCAAATATATACAAGTATAGTATCCATCCTCAAGAAGCCAATAATGCATGATGGTTGGTTATGAGGTATTCAGATATCGAGCAACAACTTCAAGATATTCAATACTCGAGTAGGAGTACAGAGTGAGTGTATGAATTCACTACCCATAGGTCTTCGATGGCTCGTCAGGAAAAGACAAGAGGATCTCGATGATCAGGAAGAGAACTTCATTGATTTTGAACAAGGATTTGATTGGAATTTTGGGATGGTCGGGCATGAGGTCAAGAGACAAAATTTAGAAAGGCCGACTCAGATTGGGTGAAACTTCCCTTGGAAAATAGCATGAAATATGATCAGACTCAGGCAGCATGACATTGACATAAATTCACGATGCAGGAGGAAATGCAAACTCTCCATGTGTTTGGAAGAGTAACCAAACGGAGAAGGACACATCTTTGTGTAGCGAGAAAATCCTCCTAAGTTCATATTATATCCCAATGCTTGACAAACAAATGGAAGGATGTGCTTTGTCCAAGAGAGACTCATTGTGCTGCCAAAAAAGAATATATATTTCATGTCCCCTTTTTTTTCGTCTTTTTCAATTTTTTAAAGAGCTTGAAAAACAATAAAAGAATGCTATGTTACAAAGGAGGAACGAGTGTCACCATCATACGCGTTCCAGGCGCAAGGAACACACTAATGCTTAGACCAAGGAGACATGTGCAAGAATAGGACACTCGGGGAAAATTCCTCCATGGGTCAAGGTGTCAGGTCACAGAGGAAAAGTGCTACAAGGCTTGTGTATAAGGCATGCTTCAAAGGTTCAGTTGAGAGCAACATGGATCCGACATTAGTCCGAAAGAAAGCGTGCTCATTTTTGGGAGTCTCGAGGGTGAGGCCAAGAGTGATGATGCATCAGACAAATGAGGATCAATCTTGTAATCATGATAGGACTAATAAGGACTCTCGAGCCTAAAGTCATTAGAGACAACATGGACGCCAAAATGAAACAAGATCTATCTAGGGAATCCATGTAAAGGTAGGCTCTACCACCTAGTCACGACACTTATAAAGTAGAAATGACGGTTATGTATCGCACTTCGGTGGGATCGATCCTATGGAAAAGAAGAAAAGACAACAAGACTCACAAAGTGGAGGTGGAATCCTAACTTATATGCAAAAGGTTGGGAAAAAATGACTTTTACCAAAGGACCTTTAAAAGTGACCCATCTCCCAAAAACGTTACCAAACCAAAAGGCAAAGTGCATCATCATATCCAATAAGAAACTCAAGAACCAAATTAAATGATTTTCAAGCTAGAAAAAACGACAAAAGGTTTCAAAAAAGTGGCAAAAAGGGCCAAAAAAGTCTATAAATAGAAGTTGACAGCTCATTTTCACCATTGCAATTTGAAAAATAACCAAAAGTTAAAAAAGACCCCTTTGCTAAAAAAGTTGATTCTAGGAGCTTCAGAGGACGAAACGAACTTTCGCTCTGACCAAGTAAGTATAAAATTATCCCTCTTTCATTTATATTCCTCCTTTTAGAATTATTTTTGGTTTTGGGGGGGGAACGCTCTCCTAAAAAAGGGCGGCCCTACGTGTACACGGGTTGTCCAAGGATAGCCTGCGTATGTTCGCGGTCATAAAACAATCTGCCCATGGACATACGCGATTGTGCCCAAAACAGCCCGCATACACCCTCAAAATCATGGAAAAATAAAATATGTAAGAGCTAACTCCCCCTTTAAACTGTCATGGAACAAGACCTGTGTCCACTGTAGGGAGAGGGAACACGAGGAGATCGATATCTTGGTCGATGAGGAACCTACTGCCATTTCCGCATTGAAACAATGTGGGTTGTGGAATTTCTTCCGGTGTCCTCTTATGAGGGCACAACCCAGGCTACGGAATGCCCTGGTGGATTACTGGCACCCAGATGCAGAGGTGTTCATGATTGAGGGGCAGTTATTGACTCCAACAACTAAGGATATATATTTCTTGACTGGCCTCTCGAGGAGAGGGGAACCAATCAACCTGCATACATTTCTCTCTGGGCCCTTCAGCATCGTTGACTACATCAGGATGCACTGTGAGGTTGGCACTAAGAAAGTAGGTTCTCAAGTTCCCATCAACAAGATCTCCAACTTGTCACTGAAGGTGATCCTACTTCTCATTGGATGGATCACTGGATCAATGGTCGTCCACCAGGATTCTTGGGTGCACATGTATTGTGCAATGCAGTGCCTAGATGCACAAATTTTCAACTAGAGTACGACCATGCTCACTTGCATGAAGAGGCAACTTACAGATTGTCGTGAGTGTATCAACAAGAACTTCAGGTTTGGTATTGTTATGTGCTTTTTCTTCTTTGAGAGGGTACCTAGTCTGAGTCTGAGAGAGACAGTACAAGGGCATGTGGCCTCCTTCCCAGCGATGTGTAGATGGGCAGCATTGCTGCCACGACAATGGGGAGGGAGGACCATAGAGACCTTCGATGAAAAAATCTTCAACTTGTGGGAACGATAGATTCTAGCGATAGAGGACTAAACATACGATGCAATCAATTTTTCCAGAGATCTAGAAATTCCCTTACCTCCTGGAGAGGAGAGAGGAGAGATAGGTACGTGTGTTTTAAAGTTATTTAATTTTTAGTTTCTTTTATATATCATTTTTTATATGTATCAGAGTATTGACAACTATGTATCTGTTATGTACAAATGTGGGACCAGTGCAACTAGCAGACTTCTCGAGGACTAGGCGACGTCCTCGACCATAGGCAGTACCAACAACAGTCGGTGGACCAGCAGCTGCAAGGGACCTCCAGTCGGAGAGGCTGAGATATTTTTGAGATGGGTGGAGCGGAACCTCACCACACTCACTCATGCAATTCCCATGGCCGAGATTGAGGATCTCCCGCCATCCATGCAGCCTCATGTAGTTTGGGTGCCACAGACTTGGGTCCATTATGTGTTGAGGGCACTTTTGTATATTTTTCAGGGAATAAGCCACGTGATATGTATCGGCTTATTATTTTTGAGGCGTTTTCACCCACCTATGTACTCTGACACCATTTGAGATATATATATATTTACATATTTTATGTCTTATGTCTTATGGATCACATTTATTTACAAATGTATGTACATGTGTATGTGTGTGCTTCTTTTGTATGTGTGTGCAACATGCCATTCTAATACTTGATTATCTAGAGTATCTGTCATTTGATTTAATCTCCTAGGAACATGGATATACGTAATGTAATCAAAGCAAGGTTCTAAGAGACATACCCTAAGGAAACGTCGGTGTAAAGTAGGATCATAAACGCGGTAAACTCCATTTAACTGGGACACAACCATCTGAGAATCTAAGTAGACCCGAAGGTGAGAAATTCCATCCGACAAAGCGTCGCGAAGAAACTCTATCACTGTGTTGTACTTGGAAAAATTGTTTGTGGCATCACCTAGAAAGATACCTATGAAATATAGCAACTGGACTTGAGGCGTGAAAATCACCCAAGTTGTGGAAGCAAGCCTCCAAGTGTGTTGGCTAGCGCCATCCGTGAACCTAAAGAACACCTCTGATTCACTTGACATCTGATACAGTGAAAAATATGACATATATAATGACACGTCCATAAAATAAAAAGATGAAAAATTGTATAAGAACTATACATATGTACAAGAAGTCACATAGGCGACCAACCTACGAGTAATACTTCTTGAGGTAGAGCATATTTCTAGGCTCCGCCAAAGCATTTCCCTCAATTTCAACTAGACAATAAGCGCCCTTCTTTAATACCTCTTTCACAATGAAACGTCCAAACCACATGGGTTTAAACTTGAATGCCCCTAGGGGATCCTTTTCTTGGTCATAGACTAGGACAAGGTCACCTTTGGAGAAAATCTGAGGATGGATGGACCGATCATATTGACACTTGACTCATTGCTTGTGAGCCTTGTTGGACAAGGATGGATCACGGCATTTCTCATCGAGTTACTCTAGATATAATAGGTGTTCCTCAAGCAGTGAAGTGTCTGGTAGTAACTCTACTGCCAACTTTAAATACGGGATCTATCATTCTATAGGAAAGACTGTTGCCAACCCGTAAATGAATTGAAAAGGTGAGAAATCGGTGGCAGTCTTTACAGACGTTCGGTAGGCCCATAATGTCGAGTACAACATCAAATTCCAATTTGACTTGGCAGAATTGATCGTTCTCTATAGAATATTCTTGAGGGACTTATTCACAGCTTCCACCTGACCATTCTCTTGTGGGTAGTAGGGTGATGAATGTTCTTTCCTCAACCCAAGATTTGATGTTAACTCAGACATCATTTTGTTCTGGAAGTGACTCCCATGGTCAGTGACAATCTCCTTCGGGACACCGAACCTTGCTACTATCTAGTTAAAAATGAAAGGAGTCGTTGTTTCGCCATCACTAGAGGTATCTATTGGAATCATTTCAGCGATACTTTCCATATTACCATTGGCGTAAACTGTGTGCATATCTAGAGGACTAACAGCACAAGACCTATCTCCATTCATAGTCAAAACAAATTCACTTGCCTCTATTCTTCTTAACTCCGGGAGGAAATAAGATATGTGATGGAGATCATCCCAGGGTCTATCTGGACCATTCAATGCCTCAATAATCGCCTCATTTGAAGGCAAGACCAGGTCTAAAAAATTGGTATTGGCAAGGAAACCTTGAGCCCAAATAGGCTCGAGAAATGGATCTAACTCCTATGCGGGATTCAGATCAGGGTCCGTCAAATTTTGTTGGACAATATTGTACGCAACTTCTGTTGTGGACAAAGGTATGGCCATGCCAAGATGCCCTATCACTTCCATCGTAGCTGATGGGGAAGGAAGATTCCACGGATCATCAAAGTAAGCCATTCGAAACGACGACACTTTAAATATTTCAGCCCTAGGCTAGTCGGGGGAAGCCAATATAAACTTGACATTGCAGGAAGGAGGCGGGTAATCGAAAGTACTCATCAATGGTGGGCACAAACCAACTTCTACTTTGATGAATCTTGGCTGAGGGTTATTAATCATCGGGACCATGGATTCCCCCAATGAAGGGTCGGAGTAGGAGAAGGACAACTAGTCAATGGTTACGATTCAGCCCTCGTGTGGAAACAACAAGACATGAAAAACATGTGGCAACCACGACATGCATTGCATAGGTCTAACTCCTTCCTAACAGAAGTTTGTAGTCGAGAGGTGCATCGACCACTTCAACTTCGACGCACACGGTCTTCCCTCCTCATTGCACGGGGAAAGAAGGGATGATTCCATGTGATCTGAAAGAACGACTGTCGAAAGCGGTAAGCAAAGTAGGTGATGGAGACAAAACAGGTTGGCAAATGGCCTTCCAACATGCCAACGACATCACGTAGGTCAAGTCGCCCTCATCAACCACCATCTGGAAGATATTTTGGGTAAAATATTCTGTGGGGTAAGCCACTACTATAAGAAAAGAAACTTGGTAAGGGAGATGAGGTTTCAAGTCGGTCGTATCGAAAACGATCATTCCTGGATTACAAGTCTTTGTAGATCCCAAATAGGATAACAGATCTTTTCTCTGCGAAGGGAAACTCTGGAGGACCTCCAAAGAAGACATCGCGCAAGGGGTTTTTGATAGATCCTCCACCATAGAGTAGTTCTGGGTGACCCTCGAGTTCATATTATGAGAAGATTTATTGAATGCCCTTTTTGGGATGTGTTTCATTGTTTCTCTTGTTGTCCTCTCAATCTGGAGAGGAACAAATGAGTTTCTGGCTTCTTTACCCTTTTTGGAAAATTCCAGCATTCTATAATCATGTGCCCTGGTTGCTATATAAGCGTCACCTTTCATCATGTAAAGATTCATGGCCGAGGGATTACTAGAATATGCGGGGGGTCCTTGACTTCCGCCATCCACGCTCGAAGAGGATTGAGTCATATTTTTCCCATGTGGAAATGGGTTCGTTAGCATAGTAGGCTACTGCTGCACCAATAAATCCTGGGCCTCCGCAAGTTGAGGGAATAGGTGAGTTGGGTGGTCCTCCGTGCAAAGGTTACATGGATACTTTGACTTTCTCTTCTCTGTGTTTCCCCTGCCAGCATTGTTGTTGGGTTTCTTATCCCCGTTACCATTCTTGTTTCATTGTTTTTTCTTCCCTTCAGGCTGCTAGTTGGCCTTCGGGTTCGTCAATTGCACACTGTGTGCGTCCGACGTTTGGGTAGGTAGACCAGTCGAACTGGAGGTCTAGTTGATCGTTGTCTGTTGTGTCGACAATTGTTGCAATTGATTTGACAGTTGATCAATGGACTTTCCTTGTGCTGAACCAATTATACCATCAACATGTGGTCCAGAATTGTTTTTGGCCTTGTCAAGGATGGACCATGCCGCATCTGGAAAAATCTCATAGAGTAAGCCAGACTGAGAGTATATCAGTTCGAGTTGTTATGCTCTCATTACCACCTCCTCCTCTGAAAACACTCCCGAAGTCGCAACGTCCTTGGATAAATGAGGTACCAAAGACTTCATGAACCACTCCAACAGAAAAGCCGGTGGGACATGTACCTTAATAAAACTCTTATGACACCGCCATTCTCAGATGTGATCTGAGATATGATCAGCCTTAGTCTGCTCAAAGTTGGTCATCAACTCAGTGTCAGCATCGTATCTCATGGGTAGTTGGAAATGGTTTAGGAAAAGCATCTCCAAATAGAAGTAAGAATATCTTGAGCAGTCTATCTCGATATACCATTTCATGGCACCCCCAATAAGAGTGCGTTGAAATAGGTGCAATTGTACGAAGTCATCTCGCAGCAAGATTGACGAGCACCATAGGTATAAATTTGTCACATGATCATATGGATCTTCGCTAGGATTTCCTTCGAACTTCAGAATATCTGAAGGCAACTTAGTTGGCATTGGGGGACAACGCGGATCATGAAAAATTGGGTCGTTAAGCAACCTTGACAAGTCTAGCAAGTGTAATGTTTCCAGAAACAGTAGTTTGTGTTGGGTACTATATACAGGGAAAAGGGAGCCTAGGGTTTGGCTGGCACCAGGTTGCCAGGAAAAGTTGGTATGTTGGCCAGGGTTCTGGTAGATACCATGGCCTTGACTAGCATATGAAAACTGCGTTTTCTGGGACATCATCGTCTGATTCTTGTAATTGGACAACGAGGGTTTGGTGGGGATTGCTCCCTGCATTGTGTTCCAAATATTTTGGAAGGGGTTTCCCCCCGCCGATCCGATGGGCATATATATTGAGTCTTGACCAGGGTTCCATTTACCATGGAAGGGGTTTCCCCTGGTCGACATCCTTTACGAGGGAACCAATCCCTGCCAAGGATTCCAAAGTCCTTGCGAGGAGAAAAATCATGTACTTGCCCCCTGTGTAGGAATAGTACCCTGCATAGAATTCTGTTATCCAAAACTAGGTTTTCCCCCAGCCGAGATGGCAGGTGACGAAAAAGTCTTATTTCCAAAACGCGTCAAACAAAGAGAACAGCATGGATCCCACCGGCATGGTGTAAGAAGAAGGTCCTATATTGCCTGCTCCAAACAAGTTGTAGTTCGTGTTCGGCCCGACGGGTGGCTGGAAAGCACTGCCAAGCGAGGGAGACTGAGGAGGTATATGACCCCCACCGTAAGGGATATCATTATAGGAGGCTGAGATGCCCCCAATGGACCCTTGCAAGGGAGCGTTTGAGCTCCCTTCCCCAATACCCATGGTTTGTAAGGTGGAATAGGTAAGGACAGAGTTTGTATCAAAGTCAGGCAACCCATATGAAAATGGAAGGCCCATCGCACTCTGTGTGAACAGAGCAGTGGTCATCGCCCATGATGGAATTGGAACACTACCCGAAGTAGGGGGGGTCGAGACCATTGTGGTCTGGACCAGCGAAGGTGGGTTAGCAGGCAGAATACCCCTTGTTGTGGCAGACATTAAGGGAGTGTGAGGACTCCTGGAGGAAGTAGCAGCATTTGCTTCCATAGCTGCTTGTAAGACTATATGACGTTCATAATGTGTTACCCTTGGAGGGACAACTTGTACCAATATTGGCGCCAACAAGTCAGTGATCGGAGGGTTGAATGGCTCGAGAAATTTCCCTCCAAGGTAAAAAACAGTGAGTTCCTCCAGATTCGAGTAATCCCCTCTTAGAGTTGGCTCAGGCATAGTCTCATCCGGCTTGGCCGCTTCAAATGACCCTTGTTGGTCAAGTCTTCACCGTAATGGTGGTGGTGGTGGATCCAATGTAACCGGCGGCAGGCCCTGAAGCCTTTGCAACCGAAAGAGCTCTTGATCTTCCACTTTGTGAAAATATCAACGACACAGTAAGGTTTTAACTAACATTTAAAAGCAAGAACACACTAGAAAAATCCTATGAGATAAACTAAGAAAACCACTATCTAGTTGGAATAAAAATTACGCCAGCCAATACTAGAGCAACTTATCGATGCAAGTGAAACTCGAACACGGAAGCACCCTCTGAGTATACTCTACAAAGTGTGACCTGACATCTTCCCTAGGTACTGCGGTATACCCCCACAGTCACTTGTGTAAGTCCCTAAAATAAAGGCAACTAAGTTTCCAACTCACGAACAGTCACCAAGAGGGTAAATTCGACAGTCGGGTGGACCGAAATGAGCAAGATAAGAAGTCTGAAACCTACCGAGGGTATCGAAATCAAGTGGTCTGGAAGACAACTGAGGATCTTGAACAGATTCGAGGTACACGAAGCTCCATAGGCAAATGCAAGTGATAGTATCCCACGACAGATCCTCAATAGGTGTTCCCGCTACGTTTAGTCCGACTTTAGAGAGGTTATATCTGTTGCATTTCCTCACATGACCTCGTGTTTAGCCCTTATGTTAGAGGGGGGTCTCGAATAAATTTCACGTCACTGGACTTTTACACTCCCTATCTCTGACTCCAATGTTTGTTTAAAATCCTTGAAGAGTTTCCTCTCCAACCTAATTCAAGGCTCTACCCTAAACTAGTTGATTGACCCTACAAACATAAAAGTCTAATTAATTTTAAATCTAGTATTCGTTTTAAATGGATTTTTTTAGCTCAAAGGATATGGTAGTGAAACTAGTGATGTGTATGAGAGATGAAAAGAGGAGGAAAAAATGAAACTGAAAGAAAAATTACTTCTAGTGAAAAATAAAGATTCACAACTAGCTCTTTGTAACCAACTTTTTCATAACTAACTTTTTTCAAGATCTTTTAAAAAGAAGACCTAAAATGAAATTTTGCTCGACTACGAGCTACTTGAGTTCTAAGAAATAAGTAAAGAACTTAAAAAATGAACTCTTTTTCCTTTCAAGTAAAATGACTAACTCCAACTACTTTACCAAACTAAGAATGAAAAATATTTTTCTTTTTCTTTTGAAAATGCTTTAAACAGGAAAAACTTGAAATAAATCTTTTTTTCTCTTTTCTTTAAAGAAAATGAAAGGGGTAAAAGAAAAACAAGACAAGACTAAAACTAACCTTTGGCCCACTGCGGATCGCAAGGAGTCACTAAAGACACCAAACAGATTGATCAACAAACTCAAAGACTCGCCTAAAACCCTTTCATAAGTAAACACAAGAAATCTTCAAAAAGACAAGAAAATTGGCATCTAACCCAAGCTATGATTGTAAAAATAGATACATTGAACTCTATCAAGAAACCCTGATAAGTAAAACCTCAATCAGGAAAGCGGTTGGCTGCCTCTTTTTCAAAAACAGTTTCTTGAAAAAGGTATGCTATTGTTGTTTAAACAGCTTGTGTATGTACGCAGACTGTTTACTAGACAGGGCGCGTATGTACGCGGGCTATCCCATTGTAGGGCGAGTACACCTCTATAATTTATCAAAAAGGGAATAAAACAGACTGAATGATAGGGAAGGGAGAACTGGTATGGCACCAACAAGTGACCAGAATCCCTTAAAAGACTCAGCAGACTAAACAGAAACTCAAAAGGTACAAAAACCAATCAAACACCCAAAAAATCCCCTAAAACCCTAGATGCTTCCCCAGTATGATCGCCAGTTCTCCTAGCGGGAAAAACCCCCCTATGGATACACCAGGGTTTACAATGTAGGCAGATCAATAACTGTTTAAAAGTCTCATGCTTCTCTAACTACCCCAAACATACCCCAAACTAATACAAGAAAATCAAAATGAGAAGGATCGGGTAATTGTACCTCTACTCTGCGTCTGGTGATGATCTGAAAGCTCCATTGACTACACGCTTCCTCCCAAGGCTGGCCTGAATTCAAAGATAGACAAACAAAAAGCTACAAGCATGCATTTCATATACAAATTAGGGTTAGATGTTAGAATAAAAACATAAATCAAATGGAAACATTCAACACACCATGATTTGGGACAGGAAAAGTACTTCTTTTATTGATAATACAATGATCACTTACAACCAAAGCCGGCTACTGCTCCACGAACCTGGTTCAGGCTCCTCTTCACCAAGCTCCAAGTGCACCTCAATATGGCTTCTCCTCTCAACATTCTTCTTGGGAAGTAAAAAGGGTTTTTGATGGAGGAAGAAAGGCAAATTGGGGAATTCTGAGGCAATTCTCACAAAAGGGATGCAATTACTTGGGGCAAGGAGGGGATGTGAAACGGGCAGAGTTTCATTGTTCTTATGTCTAGATGTGGAATGAGACCCCAACACCTCATTTTATATGACAAAATGATGGTTATTCAGTTGGGTGATGGGCTATAGGCGGTGGATTAGTTGGGAAACTACCCAATATCCTGTAATCTCAATGAATTCCTTGCAACTTTTTTATTTTTTGCAAATTTTGCAAGTATACACAGGTTATAGTGGTGCATCATGTGTACGTACACGGGTTGTAGTGGTGCATCATGCATATGTACGCAGGCTGTAGTGGTGCAGCAAGCATATGTACGCGGGCAGTAGTGGTGCAGGGCACGTACATCTTCAAAAAATGGGTTTTTTAGAAGAGCAACTCAATGATGGCTTGGAAAAAAATGCAAGTAAGAGGGCCAAATGTCAGGTGTGCATATGTAGATAAATTTAGGTTATAACACTTTCCCCTACTTTAGTGGGTACTTTATCCATGTAAATAGGTGGCCGACAGCTCAAGGCAATGAGTCTGCAAACTGTGGATGAACCTCTTTTATAGAATCTTCCACTCATGTTTATGTTTTTTTCTATGACCCACTCAGGGTTTCAAATTCTATTCCATATTTTATTATGATTTGTTAGTAATTGTGACCTCTTTTATGACAAATATTTATTAAAAACTAACTCGAAAGTTATTTTCATCGTTTTTATAAATATTTAGGTTTGCAGTTCATTTTGTCGTATGCAGTTCTTTGGTCCATTGTAGAAAAGAACTAATATTTGTAAAAACGTATTGACTATTCATCATTAAACTCCACTAGAGTGGGTACTTTCTCAATGTAAATGGGTGGCCGAACAAACATTTTTTTCAATTTATTTTGGTATTTTTTACAAATATTTAGGTTTTTATAAATATTTTTCTTTCCGGACAATTTTGTTATTGCAATTTAAAGCTTTCTTTGATATTTTGTACCTTACAAATCTATTATGAATCCTTATCTTGTTCGGGTTTAGAATGAATAACATAGGTGGAAAAACGACGAAGGCTTATACACCACCTTCCCCTTAAATATAAATATTTAATACACATATGAGAATCACAACTTAGATATACTTTTAAATAAATTGCTTTCTTGGTTAAATTTTCAGTTTCAATACAAGAGACCTAAGATTCAAGGCTGCAAAGAAAACTTCTTGAATGACTCTTTATTTCTTTTGTCTCACGGGCCAGATTACCTACCAAGCAATTTTCTCGCTAATAACTTGAAACTACAAACATTCAAAGTTCAGTTGTTATATTTGGATAACATATTTAAGCCATAAATCAATGGATTTTACATCAGTGGATTTTACAGAATGTCCATTGGCAGATGCTTATTCACTTTGTGGAAAGAAAACTAAGGTTTAATTTGTTCTTTATCCTTTTTCTTACACTTTTCTTATGACAAAAGCAAGATGTGACTATGCATGTTAAATCTGTGACTAAGTAGACATATAGTGAATTTCCATGGTTTTGGTTACTCTTTCGCATTGTTATGTTATTTATTGGCTAATTATAATATAAAAATAATTTTATTTTCTTTCCTAACGTATTTATCTGTATTTTCTTTGGTGTTCCCTTTCCTCTGCTTTAGGGGTATGCTAGTATATATCTATATAATGTTTAGATTTTTTAATGTTTTAAATGTTTATTTTAAATATTTTCAAGTTTTTTTTTTTTTTTTTTTTTTTTTTTTTTTTTTTTTTTTTTTTTTTTTTTTTTTTTTTTTTT
>ML781025.1:91348-101692 GCA_009831015.1 Picea engelmannii | reverse complement strand
TGTGAGGTAATTGATCTGGAAATAAAGCATTGTAAACATAATCATCCTATCATGTTCACTAAATAATAGTGAAGAATAATTTGGCACTCAGAACTACATCAAGAGCATAAGTCTTGAAGCCAAGAACTGGTGTCATGTGAATATTACACCAAATCCAAAGCCTTATAATCCGACCTAAATAGAGTACAATACTCATGAAACCACATTCTTCCTTGGTCACTACCATTTTGAAGCAGGATATACAGAGTTCTAAGGGATGGAGTATTTACAAAGCCTTGATTGTTATTGGCTTGATTATTATTGTGTTGTTAGAAATTTGATGTATGCAGGTTACACCCTAGATCAGTCCATTCACAAGACAAAGATATTTCTACAAGACTTTGACATAGACCATAAGTTAAATTCCACAGACGGTCTATGTGGGTGAAGTGAGTGGGATATAAGTCCCTTGTTTACAGATCATATTGGTTTCTGATCCAAATTTTATGAGCGGAACGAAATGACTACAGATTATTAAAATATGCTTAACACATAATACCATAGATATGGTAAAATTGGTTTTCTATTCAATAAGGAAATAAGATGAAACTATAAAATGCAACGGAAAACAAGCTTGTTGGAATGGTGGCAGCTTATCTCTGAGAAGAGATGTGACGATTGCGCTCATTCGAAAGAAGATCATTATAATGAGGATCTCAAGGAATTTTTACAATAAATGGGAATGTCAAAAACCCTAGACATCCAAAAATATAACTCTAGGAGATGAAGCGCCAAAAGTCATGTGGGCCCCATTTGGGTAAGTTAGTACATCAACTTCTCGGGGTCGTAAATTTTGCATATGATCTTCGTTTTAGGCGCATGGTATCCCATTGGAAAGGTATCATCGAGGAGATTCATTTTAGGGCCTCAATCAGAACCTTCGATTATCTTTGAGAAGCTAGACCCAGAAAAACCTTCATTTAGGCCCTCAAAATGGCCCCGGAAGTTAAAAACTGCTAAAAATAGTAAATTGCCAAAATTGCCAGAAAAATGTTTTGAGCGAGTTGGAAAAGGTGGGTGGACACTGATATCCATATGGATCAATCCTTCCTCCTTAGGAATAAATGGTCTCCATTGCCTGGATTTCCCCATCAGATGAGGAAATTTCTGCTGAAAGTGGCCCCAGGTGAGCCACTTTCCTTGGTCCAGGAGTTGCCCTGCTTTGACGACTCGATAAAGTTGGATCCTTTGATTTTGAGTGCCCTTGATCTGTGTCTCCACAATATGATCATTGGATTCTTCTTGCATGCATTCAGGTTTGAGCTATGTTGGTTTCAACTGCTCTATTATCTTTGAGGTGTCCAATAATGGTGGGAAATATGGCCGAAGGAGAGCCACGTTGAAGACTGGGTGCAGGCAAAGGAAAGGGGGAATGTTGAGCTCAAAAGAGTTATCACCCACAACCTTAGTGATGGTGTACGACCCATAAAGGAGTGGGTGAAGCTTCCGATGGTGCTCTGTAAGGCATTATTTCTGCAAGTACAACAAAACTGTCTCCCACCTGAAACTTATGTGGCACCCGATGTTGATCATGGCACTGCTTGTACTTGGAATTAGAATTTTGTAGAATATCATGAACCTGTTGGAAGATGTGATGGATCTGCTCAATGAACCAGGTGGCTTTTTCATCTTCTGGTGGAGCAGGGGAAGAGTTAGCCGAGGTGGTCACCAGGGGTAGTGCAACATCCATGGGGCCCAATGGTTGGAATCCCAACCCCAGCTGAAAGGGGTTGTGGCCAGTTGAGCTATGAAGCGCTCGGTTGTAGCTATGTTGGACATAGAAAAGAATCTCATCCCATGTGCGGGGGTGTTTTGAATTGTACATGTGAAGGATATGTACGATCATCTGATTGACGACCTCAGTTTGGCCATGTATCTAGGGGTGGAAGGTAGTGGATTTGGTGAGCTTGGTATCCAGCAGTGACCAAAGGCTTGACCATAATGTGTTGAGGAATCAACTGTCACGGTCTGAGATAATGGTTTGTGGGATCCAAAAATGTACCCATACTCGTTCAAGGAAGAGCTTGGATGTGGCTTATGTTGTGATGTTCTTCTTGCAGGCATCTAGAATCGCCATCTTGGAAAAGTAATCAAAAACCACAAAAACAAAGTTATTTCCCCTCTTGGTGGATAGGAGGCCCAACATGTAGTCTATTGAGATGGATTCCCACAGCCTGTCAGGAGTAGGAAGAGGGGTGTACAGGCCCTGTTTCTTAGTGATCGGTTTGGAAATAGTGCAAGCAGTACAATACCTGATATACTTGTCGACATCCTGTCGAAGTTTCAGCCAGTAGAAATGTTTCTGCAACACTTACACTGTCTTTTCAATGCCAAAGTTTCCTTCCACCCGACTATAGTGAGCTTCCCAAATCAGCTTCACACACTCGCTTGATGGAACGAAGATATGGCCTAGATGGCACAACAACCCATCTTGAATATGGAAATTAGTGACCACTGAGTTTGTGCCCAACATTTGGTAGGTGGTTGAGAATTCAGGTCCTGTCTCATAGAGGTGGGGCCATATCGAAGTCTCGTGGTTGCAAGAGTCTAGCACCATGGTGAGTGTCACAACTGGAGGACGACTAAGGAAATCAACAACTCGGTTGGTACTTCCTATTTTATACTTGATGTTGAGGTGGAATTGTTGTAAGTTTGTGGACCACTTTTGATGGCGGTCATTCTGCAATTTTCCTTGGGTCTGCATGAACTGTAGTGGCTTTTGAGCAATGTGGATGATTGTCTCCTTCCCAAGAATGTAATGTCTCCACTGGCAGCAGGCTTTCACAATGGAGTACATTTCTTTGTCATAAGTAGGGTACTTAAGGACAACATATGATATTGTCTCACTATGATATGCCACGGGGTAGCCATGTTGGGTGAGAACGGAACCCACAGCATAGGTTGAAGCATCAGTCTCGAACTCAGAGGGATGTTGCAGGTCTGGTAATGAAAGTATTGGAGATAAGCACAAACGTTTCTTCAATTCATTGAAGGCTTGTTGTTGGGACAGGACCCACACAAATTGTGCCTTACCTCCACCCCTAGTTACTTGGTTGAGTGCCCATACGATATGAGAGAATCCCAACATGAACCTGCGATAGAAATTGGTGAGGCCGAAGAAACTCCGAAGTTCAGTACATCAAATTCCCGGGGTCGTAACTTTTGCATACGATCTTCGTTTTAGGCGCATGATATCACGATGGAGAGGTATCGTCGAGGAGATTAATTTTGGGTGTTCAATCAGAGTCTTTGAATATCATTGAAAATCTATATCCTGAAAAACCTTCAATTAGGCCCTCAAAATGGCCCCATAAGTTAAAAACTGCTAAAAATAGTAAATTGCCAAAATTGCGAGAAAATTGTTTTGAGCGAGTTGGAAAAGGTGGGTGGACACCGATATCCATTGTTGGTCACTATAATTGTTTATTTAACTAAACAATCAAGTGCTACATAAATTGTCAACCCAGAGAAGTTTGTTTATTTCAAAGGTAATCACACACTGTATATGCTCAATCTCAAAAGCAATCTAGAGTTGTAGTAAAAGTATATTAATCACACCTTGCCTTAAACAAACTAAAGTTCTACTTTGAATTACAGAAAAGCAACCTACCTATTGCAGAGTTCAAAGTTTAAAGAAATAATTATCTGAAGAATCTTGGATTACATTAATAAATAACAACCTAGGGAAGAAATCTTTCAGAATACTGCAAAAGGAAAGACCAACTATTCTGTAACAGGGAACAGGACCCTATTCCCCAAGAAAGAATCTTCATCACCTGTTTCCGATTATCACACTTTCATGAACTCATTTCTAATCAAAAACAATTGACACACACTGAAGGCTAACTGTCTTTTAACAGAAAACAGGACCCTATTCCCCAAGCATGAATCTTCAACACCTGTCTCTGATTATCACGTTTTCATAAATTCACCAAACAGGATTGCTAACTAGAATGATTAACACTTACCCAAGCATGAATTATATGAAAACAACGTAACAATCAGTAAAGCAGAGTTTCAGCAAAACAAAATTTAATCAAAGCATAAACAAAAATAATAATAGCACACTACAGAACTAATGGGTGAATCTTGTGAAGAAGGTGGGCCCTCCTTTCTCACAAGATTCCCCAGAAACGAAAGGAACTAGGAAGGAATGCTCAGAACAATATTTTGTTCATCTGTCAACTGTATCATATTACAATGTCTGAAGTAAACATGTCATTCTCTGTGATTCCTTTCTTAGCCAAGAAAAAGTCCCCTTCTAATGATGATTTCCTCTTATTTAAAGAGGAGCATCCCCTCAATACAATTTGATCATCAAATTACATGTGCACATATGAATCCTATTCTTAGTCAGATCTGATCTCTATACTGGAATAGGATATCTTGGTCTCCCGTAACAGAATGCTATTACAATAGTTGGGTGTAGTTGTTATTGTTGGTGTAACATCTTCTTTATTTATCTTCTTGTTACTGCTGTTGTATATTGTTTCAGCATCGCAAATTGTGGGTTGTTTCAGCAACGGGATTTGTGTTCTGACTGTTTCAGCAACGTGGTCTCACGCAGCAGTGATGGTTAATTCTTCCTCATGGTGCGGCTGTTGTGGTGAGTGTAACAGCTTCTTCTTTGTGTGAATTGTTGTTTCAGCATCGTAGACCACGGAGAGTGTAACAACTTCTTCTGTGTGAATTGTTGTTTCAGCATCGTAGACCACGGAGAGTGTAACAGCTTCTTCTTGTGTGAGTTGATGTTTTAGCATCGTAGACCACGGACTATTTCAGCCACGGGGTTTGTGTGCTTTTGGCTGTTTCAGCAACAGGCCTTCAAACAGTAATGATAATCTGCAGTTCGAACTGTTTCAGCACTTATATATTTCTGATCAATGGTTAAGTATGAGAGTAATGTAAAATTATATGCAAAACAGATTAAACATATAGCAGAGAGAAGAGACGTTATATACCTTTGGAAAGATAGGGTAAGGTGATAATGTAAGTTTAAATGTGAGTGGAAAAAGGATGTAATGGTAGCAAAAAGTGTGAACAAAAAGGTACATTATAGGGTCCTAACATCCCCCCCAACTTAAAAGGTTGCATGTCCTCAGGCAACTTCAATCTGAATACCGACTCTGAGCGTGCAAATTACTTAAGCAGTAGTTGTGGAAAGTGTTGTATGTTGGAGCTCTGAATCCTTGAACGCGTTGTAGCCTTTGACAAGCTGTTATTTCGGCCTTCTTGGGCAACTTATGATGAACTTGATATTTTTCTGTTGGCATCCACAGAATAGGAAAATGAAACCGATAACCTATCCAGCTTTCATCACATTGTTGAACACATTTAATGTAGCTAGGTACCCTGGAGATTGTTGTCTCAAGATTAGTGGGGCTAAAGGGATTGTGTTCCTGTATTTTCTCAGCAGATTGTTGCCAAAACATGTTATTTTCTTGTAGGGCAGCGATCTCTGTGGATTTAATGAACTGTTGACAATCCTGAAGCACTATTGTCTGTAGTTTCCGAATGTGTTGAGTCATCCCTGGTTTCTTCAAAAACTGATAATACTCTGCAACAAATGTGGCAACATTTTTTGATTCTGGCCGTATCCAGAGAAGGCGGTTATCCTCGTTATGCTTGGCATCTAGGAAGTCATTCTGCCATATGATCTGATTGTTAAGGAAGGAGGTGAGTGCCCGAATCTAGATATCACCGACAAGAGGGTTAAGGTTAAGTTGTCGGTTCTCAAGGATGGCCTCATTATGAAGATATACCTCACAGAGGAGGTGTTGATCCATAGTAGAGGCTTCTGCAAAGGTTCTAACAAAATATGTTGGATTTAACATTGCATGGGGTCTGCCTTCTTTGATTGAGTTAATCTGAAAAAATGTAAGTCATTCCATGAGGAACAGAGAGTAATTGGAGGATGGTTTCCTTGCAGCCAACAACTTTTGTGCCAAGTCAAACATCAGGAGAAATTTGCCTTTTAGCTCTTTATTCTGCTTCTTATGGGCACGAGATTCTTGGCGTGTTTGCTCCAAAGCTTCCCAGTTTAAATAGATATGGTTTAGCCATAGTAGTCTGTGCTCCTGCAGGCTTTTGTCCTGTGTAACAGCAGACACTTTTTTCCATTTGTCCATTATTGCCTGCTCATCCCATGGTTGAGTTTGTGTTTCAGCATCGCAAGTGATAGGCTGAGGTAGGGTCTGAGTGGCTTGTTCCACAAAGGTGTGGGTATTGATCTGGCTAGGAGGGGCAGATTCATCAATAGGCAATGTTCGTACATCTTTATTAACAAAAACAAGGGGCTTCAGATTTGACAATTGTTGTAGGCCAGGGTTCATTTTTAATTTTGGAAGGTCCTGCTGGTTCTTGTGTAACAGCAGGGTTTTCTTCTTTGACTGCAAAAGTCGTAGGTGCAAGGGAAGCTCCTGGCATTGGAATTTGAATTACTTTGTAGCCTGCTTGATAATATATGTCCCCACATTGACTGCACATATACGCTCTACATTGATTCTCTATTGTATTTTCCTCTGTCATGGTCGCTATGCGAGCTAGGGTGTACAATTTAAGTTCCTTCTCGTAGGCTTCCTTTACCATGACTAGCTCTTGCTTGTAGGCTTCTAGTTCAGACCTTAGGAACTCATTTTCTTGTAAGACAGAGGCCATTGTTGGTTCTGGTTGTTGATATTTCAAGGGTATATTAAGAGGGGTGACTGGTTCTTGTGTAACAGTCACAGCCGCACTAGCTGGTTCTTTTGGAGTAGCTACAGGGTCGACAGCTGATTCTTGTATTTCATCTTCTTGATGTAGAGAAAGTAATGTTGTGGCACCCTGGGCATCTGATTCCTATATCTCGGTAACAATATCAGCAGGTGGTTCTTGTGTTTCAGCTGTAGCTGGTTCTTGTGTTTCAGCTGTAGTTGGTTCTTGTGTAACAGCTATAGCTGGTTCTTGTGTTTCAACTACTGAATGAGTAGTTGGTTCTTGTGTTTTAGCTATTGAATGAGTAGTTGGTTCTTGTGTTTCAGCTACTGAATGAGTAGTTGGTTCTTGTGTTTCAGCTACTTGATTTGAAAAGGATGATGGCACAGCACACTGGGCCTCTGGTTCTTATGTTTCAGTGCTCATGGGTGGAATAGGTAAAAATTCCAGAATTTGGGAGGGTGGCGTTATACGGGGTTTTAGCCGGATGGGTTGGGGGTTTAGGGCAGTGGCAGTAGTGGTTGCTCTTGTTGAAGTCCTTGTTCATTTTCTTTGTAAAAAGGGCAGAAAAAGAGGAATTTGCTTTCGTTTGCATAGGGGTTTTTCCTCAGTGATGGGGCAGGGAGAGTTGTCTAGTTCAGAATCATCGCTAAGGATATGAACGGTAGGAGTGGATGATTTCGGTAAGATGTGGGGCGGGCTTGGTATGGTAGGAAGGTTAATTGGATTGATTGGGTCTGCAGGCGGACTGTTAGGTACTTCTGGAGGGTCTTGAGGGTTTTGTGGTTGTTGTTCCTGAATATTTTCAAGATGTTCAACAGCTTGTTGGGGGTCTATGGGTGGGTTGTTTAGGGGAGGGTTTTGTTGGGAAAAACCCTTTTGGATAAGTAGTTGAGCGAGACGGTGATGGGTGAGGGAAAGGGCGAGATTTTTAGCCTTTTTACAGTAATGCGACATATTTTTAAGACATCCGAGAAGATAATAAGGAATGTTCACCAATCTATCATGTCGTAAATGAGACAACAGGACAAAGTCATACTGGTATACTACCTAGTATCGGCCTTCACAGGTAAGGTAGTGCTTGACAAACTCTGCAACTTTCGGCCAAGGAGGCAGCAATGAGCTAAGTCGGACACCCCGGCCTTTAGGCTCAATTTGTTCCCCTGGCAAGAGGAAATCCTGCTGGGCATTAAGGATGATATGTTTGCAGCTGAACCAGCGAATGCCATTGGCAGGGAGACCCGAAACCTGTGCCATATCCTCCTCTGTAACTGGAATTCGAACCCCTTGAACAATGGAATGATCTTCCTGGAGATTTCGAGCAAATTGAAGAACCTGTTGTTGATCAAATCCCTGGAGCCTTTGAAAATAACCCAGTCATCCTGCCTGCAGAAAATTTTGATAGACTTCTGGGTATAGTTCTAACAGGGCTGTCGTGGCGGGTTTGTACTGTATAACAGGGCCTCCCATAGCTAACAGCTCAGTAAAATGCACCATCAGAGAGTCGAGTAATCGCTTATGTGCAGAGTGAGTTTTTCGAGTGAAGGCATGCAAATGGTGGTGAAACAAATGAAAGGATGGTAAAAAAAAGAATGACGGTGGTTGGTTCGTGTGAAATGATGGTATAAGATTTAGATATTTCCCCCCCTTCAAGTACGGCTAAAATAATGATTTTACATGAGTGGTAATAATGAGTTGGGATCTTCTCATTAACTGTAGTTCAATTGTATTTACATATAAAGTTTACATACCTCATATTTACCTTTTGATTCGCACTTCAAACAAAATATAGTGCCTGTCCATAATAGTTCTGCAGTAGCCATGGTGGAGACTTTTGATTTGTTAGAGAAATTGTATCAAGGATTTGTTTAGTGGAAGGAAAAAATGTAGTATGAGAGCGCAAGATCTTATTGACAGGGAATGCTGAAAAGTTGGTGTTTCAGCAACAGGGAAAGAATAGAGAAATGTTTGTTGAAGAGTGATGTTGCAGAATACTGCTGAGGAAGTGGTGTTTCAGAAGTGGCGACATGTTGCTAAGTAGTGGTGTTTCAGCAATAGAGAGAAGGGTGAAAAAATGTTGAACAGTGGTGTTTCGGCAATGGAGGAAAAGGAAAAAAGTTGTGGAACAGTGGTGTTTCAGCAATGGGAAAAAGGTGAAAAGTTGTTGAACAGTGGTGTTTCAGCAATGGAGAAAAAGGCAAAAAATTGTGGAACAGTGGTGTTTCGGCAGTGGGGGAAAAGTTGTTGAACAGTGGTGTTTCAGCAATGGGGAAAAAAACGAAAAATTGCTGAACAGTGGTGTTTCAGCAATGGGAAAAAAAGACGGAAAATTGTTGAACAATGGTGTTTTAGCAATGGGGAAAGATGAAGCTTGGCTCTTCTTGAAGTAAGATCGTCATTTCTTGGTAGGGTCTTTTCTTCGATCGAGAATCTGCAAAAATCAATTGTAACATGTCGTTCCTTGATAGGTATTATTAGTAAACGAAATCTAATCTAATACTAAAGAAATTAATTTTTAAAAAAGAATTAATTGCAATGAGGGGTAGGAGGCCCCTCTAAAAAGAGGTAATGAGAGTCTTCCACACATGTGACCTTAAAATCTTCTTTGGAAATGGAGCGTTGGTACAGACGGAGCCGATGACCATTTACAAGTAACGGTGTTTTAGAGTCATCTATTGTGAGGAGCCTTACTGTTTCATTGGGGAAAACAATGTCCACTTCGTAAGGTCCAAGCCATCTTGTACGTAGTTTCCCTTGAAATTCTTTAAACCAAGAATCATACAGTAAGGCCCAATTACCTTTTTGGAATTTCTTATGCTTGATAGTTTTGTCATGCCATTTTGATCTTTGTTGTTGAATCATAGTTGTCTGATGAATGGAATCTAGTCTTTTTTCATCCAATTCATTAAGCTGCTGCAACCTAGCTATCTGTGCATCGGTCAAATCAAGGTTGACAGCTAAAGCAATCCTTAAGGTTTTGATTTCAAATTCCACAGGAAAGACGACACTTTTTCCATAAACTAATTCATAGGGAGAGAATCCTGTAGTATTTCTCCAGGTAGTTCTATAGGCCCATAATGCTTCAGGGAGTCTGTGAGACCAATCCTTTCTATTTTCCTTCACTGTTTTTGTGAGAATGGCTTCTATTAATTTATTTGTGTTTTCCACCTGTCCATTGGCTTGGGGGTGGTAAGGTGTAGTCATTCTATGTTGAATATGATCTTTCTGAAAGGTGGCTTTAAAACCGTGAGAAGTGAAAGGAGGTCCCCCATCTGTAACTAATTCTCTCAGCACTCCAAATCTGATGAAGATGTCTTCAAATAAAAAATCTAGAATTGCTTCTTCAGTCGCTCTATGGAGTGCTTTAGCTTCCACCCATTTGTTCATGTAATCTGTGCAGACCACTATATAAACTTTTTGATTGGATGGGGGGTTAATGGGTCCTACAAATTCTAAGTCCCATCTTTCGAATGGTTCGAGTACTACCTGGGGATTTAATGGCATTTCATCTCTATGATTAGGTTGGCCCATTCTTTGACAGCTATCACAGGCCCGAACATATTTCTTTGCATCTTTAAAAAGTGAGGGCCAATAATACCCCATCCTGAGAAT
>ML781025.1:68981-88214 GCA_009831015.1 Picea engelmannii | reverse complement strand
CCGGAAATAGCTTTAATTTTTTAGCATTGGAAATGTAATCATAACTTTTGCATAATATGTCAAACTCAAAAAGGAATTCATCAGGATCCTCTGAAGATAAACCATGAAAGTTAGGTAGCGATGAGAGTGGAATGTTCTTCATAGGAGCTACCCATCTAGGAAGATCACCAATAGGAAATCCTAATGTGGAAAAAGAGTTTTCATCATTTACCTCTCTTTCGGGACCTGCATGTTCTTCATGATGCAGTTCTTCATTATACCCATCCATGTTTTCTTCTGTTTGCTCCCCTGCTGTGCTTGCTTTATCCTCAATGTTTCCTGCTAGTTTCTCGATTGTCTCAGGACTCCAAACCTCTTTCCCCATTTCAAAGTTTGCTTGAAAGGAAGGTTGGGATTTCGGTTTCCGAGAGTTTGGTCGTTGATGAGCAACAGATTCAGATTTTGATATAATCTCGTTGATATAAGTCTTTCTTCCTCCCCTTCCTCTACCCCTGCCACCTATAGGGTCAGTTTATTTGGGGTCTCTGTGTCCTCTCATGCAATCTTTATATCTGAAAGAACATAAGTGCTTTTGAAATCTATAATTACCTTCTCCGGCAATGGTGGCAAAATGTTGGTCACTGTAATTGCTTATTTAACTAAACAATCAAGTGCTACATAAATTGTCAACCCAGGGAAGTCTGTTTATTTCAAAGGTAATCACACACTGTATATGATCAATCTCAAAAGCAATCTAGAGTTGTAGTAAAAGTATATTAATCACACCTTGCCTTAAACAAACTAAAGTTCTACTTTGAATTATAGAAAAGCAACCTACCTATTGCAGAGTTCAAAGTTTAAAGAAATAATTATCTGAAGAATCCTGGATTACATTAAGAAATAACAACCTAGAGAAGAAATATTTTAGAATGCTACAAAAGGAAAGACCAAATATTCTGTAACAGGGAACATGACCCTATTCCCCAAGCAGGAATCTTCAGCACCTGTTTCCGATTATCACACTTTCATGAACTCATTGCTAATCAAAAATAATTGACACACACTGAAGGCTAACTATATTTTAACAGAGAACGGGACCCTATTCCCCAAGCAGGAATCTTCAGCACCTGTCTCTGATTATCACGTTTTCATAAATTCACCAAACAGGATTGCTAACTAGAATGATTAACAGTTACCCAAGCATGAATTATATGAAAACAACGTAACAATCAGTAAAGCAGAGTTTCAGAAAAATAGAGTTCAGTAAAGTAGAGTTTCAGCAAAACAGAATTTAATCAAAGCATGAACAAAAATAATAATAACACACTACATAACTAATGGGTGAATCTTGTGAAGAAGGTGGGCCCTCCCTTCTCACAAGATTCCCTAGAAATGAAAGGAACTAGGAAGGAATGCTCAGAACAATCTTTTATTCATCTGTCAACTGTATCATATTACAATGTCTGAAGTAAACACGTCCTTCTCTGTGATTCCTTTCTTAGCCAAGAAAAAGTCCCCTTCTAATGATGATTTCCTCTTATTTAAAGAGGAGCATCCCCTCGATACAATTTGATCATCAAATTACATGTGCACATATGAATCCTATTCTTAGTCAGATATGATCTCTATACTGGAATAGGATATCTTGGTCTCCCGTAATAGAATGCTATTACAATAGTTGGGTGTAGCTGTTGCAGCTGGTGTAATAGCTTCTTTATTTATCTTCTTGTTATTGTTGTTGTATATTGTTTCAGCATCACAAATCGCGGGTTGTTTCAGCAATGGGATTTGTGTTCTGATTGTTTCAGCAACGTGGTCTCACGCAGCAGCGATGGTTAATTCTGGCTCAAGGTGCGGCTGTTGTGGTGAGTGTAACAGCTTCTTCTTTGTGTGAATTGATGTTTCAGCATCGTAGACCACGGAGAGTGTAACAGCTTCTTCTGTGTGAATTGTTGTTTCAGCATTGTAGACCATGGAGAGTGTAACAGCTTCTTCTTGTGTGATTTGTTGTTTCAGCATCATAGACCACGGACTGTTTCAGTCACGGGGTTTGCGTGCTTTTGGTTGTTTTAGCAACGGGCCTTTAAACAGTAATGATAATATGCAGTTCGAATTGTTTCAGCACTTATATATTTATGATCAATGGTTAAGTATGAGAGTAATGTAAAATTATATGCAAAACAGATTAAACATATAGCAAAGAGAAGAGACGTTATATACCTTTGGAAAGATAGGGTAAGGTGATAATGTAAGTTTAAATGTGAGTGGAAAAAGGATGTAATGGTAGCAAAAAGTGTGAACAAAAAGGTACATTATAGGGTCCTAACATCCATCTGGATCAATCCTTCCTCCTTAGGAATAAATGGTCTCCATTTTTTTGATTTCCCCCATCAGATGAGGAAATTTCTGCAGAAATTGGCCCTGGGTGAGCATCTTGCCTTGGTGCAGGAACCGCCCTGCATTGATGACTTGATAAAGTTGGATCCTTTGTTGTTGAGTTCCCTTGATATGTATGTCCACAATATGATCATTGGATTCTTGTTGCATGCAATCAGGGTTGAGCTATGTTGGTTTCAACTTCTCTTTTATCTTTGAGGTGTCCAATAATGGTGGGAAATATGGCTGAAGGAGAGCCACGTTGAAGACTGGGTGCAGACCAAGGATAGGGGGAATGTTGAGCTCAAAAGCATTGTCACCCACAACCTTGGTGATGGTGTACGACCCATAACAGAGTGGACAAATATTCTGATGGGGTCCTGTAATTCATTATTTCTGCAAGTGCAACCAAACTTTGTCTCCCACCTGAAACTTATGTGGAACTCGATGTTGATCATGGCACTGCTTGTACTTGGAATTAGAATTTTGTAGAATATCCTAAATCTATTGGTAGATGTGTTGGATCTGCTCAATGAACCAGGTGGCTTTGTTACCTTCTGATGGAGAAGGGGATGAGTCGGTCGAGGAGGTCACCAAGGGTAGTGCAACATCCATGGGGCCCAATGGTTGGGATCCCAACCCCGGCTGAAAGGGGTTGTGGCCAGTTGAGCTATGCAGCGCTTAATTGTAGATATGTTGGACATAGGGAATAATATCATCCCATGTGCGGGGGTGTTTTGAACTGTACATACCCAGGATATGTACGATCATCTTATTGACGACCTCAGTTTGGCCATCTATCTAGGGGTGGAAGGAAGTGGATTTGGTGAGCTTGGTATCCAGCAATGACCAGAGGCTCGACCAGAATCCACTGAGGAATCTATTGTCACGGTCTGAGATAATGGTTTGTGGGATCCCAAAATGTACCCATACTCGTTCAAAGAAGAGCTTGGAAGTGGATTTTGTTGTGATGTTCATCTTGCAGGTGGTTAGAATCGCCACCTTGGAAAAGTAATCAACAACCACAAAAACACAGTCATTCCCCTCTGGGTGGGCAGGAGGCCCGACATGTAGTCTATTGATATGGATTCCCACAGCCTATTAGGAGTAGGAAGAGGGGTGTACATGTCATGTTTCTTAGTGATCGGTTTGGAACTAGCACAGGTGGTGCAAGACCCAATATACTTGTCGAAATCATGTCGAAGTTTCAGCGAGTAGAAATGTTTCTGCAACACTGCCACTGTCTTTTTGACAGCAAAGTGTCCTTCCACCCAACTGTAGTGAGATTCCCAAATAAGATTCACACACTCGCTTGATGGAACGCAGAGATGTCCCAGATGGCACAACAACCCATATTGAATATGGAAATTAGTGACCACTGAGTTTGTGTCTAAAATTTGGTAGGTGGCTGAGAATTCAGGGTCTGTCTCGTAGAGGTGGGGCCATCTTGAAGTCTCGTGGCCGCAAGAGTCTAGCACCGTGGTGAGTGTCACGACTGGAGGTCGGATGACGAAATCAACAACTCGGTTGGTACTTCTTGATTTATACTTGATGTTGAGGTGGAACTGTTGTAAGTATGTGGACCACTTTTTATGGCGGTCATTCTGCAATTTTCCTTGGGTCTTCATGAACTATAATGGCTTTTGATCAGTGTGAATGATTGTCTCCTTCCCAAGAATGTAATGTCTCCACTGGCAACAGGCTTTCACAATGGAGTACATTTCTTTGTCGTAAGTAGGGTACTTAAGGACAACATTTGATAGTTTCTCACTATTATATGCCACAGGGTGGCCATGTTGAGTGAGAACGGAACCCACAGCATAGTCTGAAGCATATGTCTTGATCTCAAAGGGATGTTGAAGGTCCGGTAATGAAAGTATTGGGGATAAGCACAAACACTTCTTCAATTCATCGAAGGCTTGTTGTTGGGACAGGACCCACACAAATTGTGCCTTACCTCCACCCCTGGTTATTTGATTGAGGGCCCATGCGATATGAGAGAATCCCAACATGAACCTGCAATAGAAATTGGTGAGGCCCAAGAAGCTTCAAAGTTCAATACATCAAATTTTCGGGGTCATAACGTTTGCATACGATCTTCGTTTTAGGCGCGCGATATCCCATTGGAAAGGCATCATCGAGGAGATTCATTTTGGGGGATCTGTCAGAGCCTTCAATTATCATTGAGAAGCTAGATCCTGAAAAACCTTCATTTAGGCCCTCAAAATGGCCCCGAAAGTTAAAAACTACTAAAAATAGTAAATTGCCAAAATTGTCAGAAAAATGTTTTGAATGAGTTGGAAAAGGTGGGTGGACATCGATATCCATTTGGATCAATCCTTCCTCTTTAAGAAGAAATGGTCTCCATTGCCTTGAGTTCCCCCATCAAATGAGGAAATGTCTGCTGAAATTGGCCTCGAGTGAGCCACTTGCCTTGGTGCAGGAGTTGCCCTCCTTTGACGACTCTATAAAGTTGGATACTTTGTTGTTGAGTTCCCTTGATATGTGTGTCGACACTATGATCATTGTATTCTTGTTGCATATAGTCAGGGTTGAGATATTTTGGTTTCAACTGCTCTTCTGTCTCTGAGGTGTCCAATAATGGTGGTAAATATGGTTGAAGGAGAGCCACGTTGAAGAATGTGTGCAGGCCAAGGAAAGGGGGAATGTTGAGCTCAAAAGCATTGTCACCCACAGCCTTGGTGATGGTGTACGACCCATAATGGAGTGGGATAAAATTTTGATGGGGCCTTGTAAGTCATTCTTTCTGCAAGTGCAACGAAACTTTGTCTCCCACCTGAAACTTATGTGGCACCCGATGTTGATCATGGCACTGCTTGTACTTGGAATTAGAATTTTTTAGAATATCATGAACTTGTTAGCAGATGTGATGGATCTGCTCAATGAACCAGGTGGCTTTGTCAGCTTATGTTGGAGTAGGGATGAGTCGACTGAGGTGGTCACCAGGGGTAGTGCAACATCCATGGGGCCCAATGGTTGATATCCCAACCCCAGCTGAAAGGGATTGTGGCCACTTGAGCTATGCAGCACTCGGTTGTAGCTATGTTGGACATAGGGAAGAATCTCATCCCATGTGTGGGGGTGTTTTGAATTGTACATGCACAGGATATGTACGATCATATGATTGACGACCTAAGTTTGGCCATCTATATAGGGGTGGAAGGAAGTGGATTTGGTGAGCTTGGTATCTATCAATGACTAGAGGCTCGACCAGAATGTGCTGAGGAATCGACTGTCACGGTCTAAGATAATGGTTTGTGGGATCCCAAAATGTACCCATAATCTTTCAAAGAAGAGCTTGGAAGTGGCTTCTATTGTGATGTTCTTCTTGTAAGCAGATAGAATTTCCATCTTGGAAAAGAAATCAACAGCCACAAAAAAACAGTCATTTCCCCTCTTGGTGTACAGGAGGCTCGACATGTAGTCTATTGAGATGGATTCCCACAGCCTGTCAGGAGTAGGCATAGGGGTGTATAGGCGTTGTTTCTTAGTGATCAGTTTGGCTATAGAACAGGTGGTGCAGGACCTGATATACTTGTCGATATCCTGTCGAAGTTTCGGCCATTAGAAATGTTTCTGCAGCACTTCCACTATCTTTTCGACACCAAAGTGTCCTTCCACCTAATTGTAGTGAGCTTCCCAAATCAACATCGCACACTCACTTGATGGAACGAAGATATGGACCAGATCGCATAATAACCCATCTTGAATATGGAAATTAGTGACCACTGAGTTGGTGCCCAACATTTGGTAGGTGGTGGAGAATTCAGGGTCTATCTCATAGAGGTGGGGCCATATTGAAGTCTCATGGTCGCAAGAGTCTAGCACCGTGGTGAGTGTCGCGATTGGAGGTCGGCTGAGGAAATCATAAACTCGGTTAGCACTTCCTGTTTTATACTTGATGTTGAGGTGGAACTATTGTAAGTATGTGGACCACTTCTGATGGCGGTCATTTCACAATTTTCCTTGGGTCTGCATGAACTGTAGTGGATTGTGATAAGTGTGGATGATTGTCTCCTTCCCAAGAATGTAATGTCTCCATTGGCAGCAGGATTTTACAATGGATTACATTTCTTTGTTGTAATTAGGGTACTTAAGGACAACATATGATAGTGTCTCACTATGATATTCCACGGGGTGGTCGTGTTGAGTGAGAATGGCACCCACGGCATGGTCTTAAGAATATGTCTCGATCTCAAAAGGATGTTGCAGGTCCGGTAATGAAAGTATTGGTGACAAGCACAAATGCTTTTTCAATTCATTGAAGGCTTGTTGTTGGGACAGGACCCACACAAATTGTGCCTTACCTCCACCCCTAGTTGCTTGGTTGAGGGCCCATGCGATATGAGAGACTCCCAACATGAACCTGCGATAGAAATTGGCGAGGCCCAAGAAGCTCTGAAGTTCAGTGAGTGTGGTTGGGGCTGGCCAGTCACGGATGACCTAGATCTTGGTTGGATCTGCATGCACACCATGTCGATCAATGATGTATCCTAAGTAATGGACCTTTTCCATGTCGAAGGAGCATTTTTCCAAGTTTTCATATAGTTTGTGTTGTCGCAGGGTGTGCAGAACCTGCTGAATATGCTGCAAGTGTTTCACCCAAGTATTTCTTTAGATGAGGATGTCATCTAGATACATCACTAAAAAAGTATTGGTGAAAGGTCGTAGGATATCTTCCATCATCCTCATAAAATTTGTTAGAGCATTTTTCAAACCAAAGGGCATGACCAGCCATTCAAAAAGACCTTCTTTTGACTTGAAGGCGGTCTTCCATACATTTGTTTGTTCTATTGGCACATGGTGCTAGCCAGACTTCATATCAATCTTACTGAGGTATTTGGCCTTCATGAGTTGATCAAGGAGGTCATCAATTTGGGGAATCGGGTACCGGTTGCAGACTGTGATTTTATTCAGGGCTTGTTTATCAATGCAGAGTTGTCAGGTCTCGTCTTTATTCTGCACCAACATGATTGGGCTCCCACAAGGCAATGAGATGGGATGTATGTGCCCCTTGTGGAGAAGTTCTTGGTTCTGCCTCTTGATCTCCTCATTTTCTAATAGAGAGCAGTGGTAGACTGGTCCATTGGGTAGCGGTGCACCTAGGGTCAAATTGATGGGATTCTTGACCTAACCGTGCATAGGTACCCTAGTAGGAGAGGAGAATATATCTGAGTATTCTTCCATGACCTTATCCACTTGCTTATGTTGTGTGGATATCTCGACCGCGGAGGCCCTGGATGTGGTTGTGATATTTCGCTCACTCTAAGAGTGAATCATGAAGAAGACAAATTTCTTGGTCTGAGAGATGACCTTCCTGGATTTATTGGAAGAGATCAAGGAAATAGCACTAGGAGGGGCTGCCTCAGGTATCTTGTACAATTTCTTGTTCAAAGTAATAATAACATTATGAGGCCTAGACTCATATACAGCATGATGTTTCCATAAATAAGGTTGGCCCAAAATAACATTACAAAATTCGAGAGGAGAAACATCACACAATACCTCATCTTTGAAGGGCCTGATGTCGTATGAAAGTCGGCATTGTTGGTTGACGTGGAGATCTCTTCCTTGGGGGAGCCATCCAATGGTGTAGGGTTGTGGGTGCGGAGTTGTCGGTAGGGCCAACCTCTTGATGACTTTTTCTGAGATGAGGTTCTTATGGATACCTCTATCAATGATGAAGTGCAGTGGGGTGCCTTTTACCCACATCTGTGAATGGAAGAGGTGCTCACCTTCTTCTAGCTCATCTGGTTCACTAGGATGGAGATTGGTGGTAGCAACGGTGGCACCGGGTTCCTCGTCAATGATCTATATTCCCCTTTCTATTTCTTACTCAGAGTCAAAACCTGCATATGATTCATAGGCTTTCACTTCGGCCACCAGTGAATGCTTTGAGCAGAAATCAGCAATGTTATGCTAAGGGCTCTTATGGAAGTCTCACCACTTCTCAATATCTTTCTTTTTATTTCTAGTGTCCTTCTTTGCTTGTGGCTTGGACTGGTTGTCCTGATACTGTCCATATTTTATCTATCCTTTATTTTGTGGGTTGGGGCTACCCCTTCCTGGCTTTTGTTGTGAGGGGTTCCCATGACCAAATTGTTGCATCTTTGTTTGAGCTTCTGCTCAATTTTGATGGCATATCGGTAGGTCATGCCCAACAATGAGATGTCCAGAAATTTCATTTCGGTCTGGATGCATCTATGCATAGCACCGTGATACTTGAGCACCATATGTCACTCTGAATCTTTGATACCCAGCTTGGTGCGCAAGGTATGGAATATATTTGTGAACTCTGGCACTGCTTGGTCTCTTTCTTGCCGCAGTGTGGTCCATTTGGTATACAAGTCATCATAACTTCCGACATGGTAGTATTGTTCCTCAATAACATCTCTGAAGGATTCCCATGTGGTCACGACTATAAATAATGAGGGTTCCTATGTTTCCTTTTTCTCACAGAAAGTTTCCCACCAATCTCTGACATGGGGAACGGCTTTGAGGAGTGCAAAAGTAATCTTTTCTCTATTCGAAAAGTTATGGATAGAAAAATACCCTTCTATTAGATTCAAACACTTGTCTATAGAATTTGCATCTATCTGACCTTCAAATATAGGAATATCGAAGTTTATTTGTACCTTGAAGGGGGCGGTGCCTCCGCTCAAGGAAGGTGTGTCACCTGTTGGTAGTCACCGAAGGATTTGCGCGAAACTATCCATCATCTCATTCCTTTGTTGCGTGAGTGCTTCCTCAAGAAACATTTGGAAAGGATATAATATCTGGTCATCTTTATTTTCTCCTAACATGAGAGGTTGCTTGGGCGTTCGAGAGCTTTTGTCCTCAAGAGAAACAAGCTCGAGACCCAATTCTTTGTACCCTGACCTCGTTGGGGACATGCATTAAGATGACAAGGAGAAGACCGATATGATACCACTGATATGGATTTTATAAGTTGAACGAAATTAATACATATTATTAAAATATTATTAACACATAATAACATAGATACAGTAAAACTGGTTTTCTATTCAATAAGGAAATAAGTTGAAACTGTAAAATACAGCGGAAAACAAGCTTGTTGGAATGGTGGTGGCTTATCTCTGAGAAGAGATGTGAAGGTTGCGCTCATTCGTAAGAAGATCATTACAATGAGGCTCTGAAGGCCTTTTTACAATAAATAGGAATGTCAAAAAACATATACATCCAAAAACCTAACCCTAAGAGATGAAGCGCCAAAATTCATGTGGGCCCCGTTTGGGTAAGTTCATACATCAACTTACAGGGATCGTAACTTTTGCATACGATATTCGTTTTAGGCTCACGATAGCCCATTGGAAAGGTATCATCGAGGATATTAGTTTTGGGGGCTCAATTAAATCCTTTGCTTATCATTTAGAATCACGATCCCAAAAAACCTTCATTTAGGACCTCAAAATGGCCGCGGAAGTTAAAAACTGCTAAAAATAGTAAATTGTCAAAATTGCCAGAAAATTGTTTCGAGCGAGTTGGAAAAGGTGGGTGGCCACTGATATCCACCTATATTAGTTTCATGTCAATTCAATATTTATTGTGAAACAACTTTCAGAACCTTTCAAACCTCACATGGGTAAAGAAAACAAAGAGAACTTGGAATACTTGAGGGCCATCAATGATCAACTTCAAAAAGAGAACCAACACTTGAAGGAACATGTCCAAATTTTTAACTAGAGGATGAGAAACAATTTACTAAATTCCAAGACTCCCTCACTATGGTTATGGTATATTGGGACAAGAGTTGAGTTTAGCTTTTACACTTGGGATAGAAGGTCATCCAAATGGATAACTAGCAGGAGGACAAGCTCACTCGGATAAAGAATCAACGAAAAAATGGAGTTAGTAAAGAAGGAGGGGGGCATGGAAAATATCTAAGAAACTATACAAGAGCACCAATAATCAAGGCCACCTTCCATTACCACTATTGAAGCCAACACCATGACAAAGACAACTCTGAAAATATCACCTTCCTTAGACTTTTCTCAACAACATTTTGGTGAATTTGAAAAGAATACCAAGGGCATTGGCTCAAGATTATTAAAGCATAGAGGCTACAATGGGAAAATGTTAATAAAGAGAAGACAAGGCATCCTAATATCCATTGTATATGCACAAAGGGTCAAGCATGAAGGCCTAGTTTTCAATGAAAAAAATTAAAAGGCCGCAAACAAACAGACCACATTTGTGAAGGAAAAGAACATGGAATAATTTGCCTACTTATTATAAGAAAGAGTAGAAATAGATGAAGGTGGTATCCCATTACCACCTCAACCTTCTGGGGGGAAAAGGAGAAGAAAACCAAGAGGTTTACATCAAATAATACATCCCTTGTTTGTCACTCCTACAAGAAGAAAGGCCATAGCACTGATAATTATTGGTACTCAAGGGAATGTTCATTCTATGGGAAGAAATACCATTAAGTGGAATATTGTTGGGATAAGCAATCCAAGTGCTACAAGCCAGATTGATTTTAGAGGACGAATGGCAAGAAGAATCCAAAAATGAACTTAGAGGCACAGTCAAGCATTCCATGTAGAAGCAAAAACAAATTTTTCCACTACTACAAGTTGAGTGGACATTGGGAAGCGAAGTGTTGACGACTTCATCCAAGGGTATTTTTTTGGGCCAGGAAAAAAGAGGATGGATAGAGAGACATGAAATCATTTTAACCAAATATTTTCGAAATAGACTGAACATCCATTTGAAGTTGGTTTTCCCATTTGAATTTCTAGGGTAAACATGGTGTCCATTGTGTCTTGAAATGATCTAATATTTATATGTGATTGTGCTCTTTGTATTCATGTTTTAGTTCTAATTTTAATGGTTGTCAATGAATAATGTAAGTGTAAATGAGAGGGATATATAATTAAACTTGTGGATTTACTACATTATTGGTTTTTTTTGTTTAATAGAGAGTATCACAACTCTGTTACTACCATTGTATGATGCATTTCTAGTCCCATAGATCGATGGTCTCCATCTTAGAGCCCTTGCACTTGTATAGGAGTTTCTAATTTGGTTCAATTATAGATATTAGGTGAATTTCTCTTTTCTTTATATTTGAATTCCCCCCATAGTCTAGAATTTCACTTTCCCTAGTCAATTTCCCACTAGGCTAGTCGATTTCACATTGGACTATGTCGTTTTCATTTCCCTAGATGAATTCACATTGTCACATTGGCCTGGGTCGATTTAATTCCTCCTCAATTCAATTCCTTCCCTAGCTGATTTAACTCTACCTGGTCGATTCATCATCCACCTGATCAATCCCTCACCTATCTGATCAATATTTTACCCTGCCTGGGCGTTGGATGATTCACATGGGCCTTAGGGCCATTTTCTTATAGAAGTAAATTCGTACACAACCGTATGATCTTCGTATGGACCGTAAGCACCTCCAATAGTCTACACGTTGTATATTCATGGGGTCTTGAGGTTGTACGCTACTTTAGTGGGTCGTTTCACTACTACCTTTGACTCTATGTTGAGAGATTTGTTATAGACAACATTTTTTTTAGTAAATCAACCTATAGCCATCAATTTAATTTGTTAAACCAATCTCATGCAACATTAATTCACTCCCTCAACCATTTTGTTGAGAATTATGTTATCTTACTCAAAATCCTTAGTAAATTAAAACCTCATATGTTTTTATTTCCTATAACAATCATAGGATTGTGGATAAAGGTACTAGTTTAAACCTTGGGTAAATGTGGGGTTGAATTGGTACATTGGAACCATAGTCAAATTACTTGCGGAATCAATTCACATGATTTGTTATTCCATAGTTTGACACCCATTAAATTTATAGTATGTATGCACAACAATGAGAGGAGATGAGGTGGGATCGTATCAAGGCAAGTGGATGGCCATTGAGATGAATTGTATTTGCATCAAACCTTACATAGTAGAACTATCAAAAGACTAGCTAGCATAGGAAGTTAATATTATCATTGGCATCTTGGTCTTGAGAACTCTTTTAAGAACTAGAGGGTTGCATAAAACTCTTGTCATGAGAAACATTAGTAATTGGCCAATACAACTTAATGACAATCACATATTTACATTCTTATCACCATGTGGTTGATTCAAGAGTCCATTGAAGACTACTACACAAAGAAAACTAAAAATAAGTTTGTCGTTGGATCATTATACATATAGATGAGCAATGCCTTGTATTAGAAGTTTAATTCAAATCCAAAGTTGATCTCCAATATATTGTTTTTGGTTTCCTTTCACAATACATGGTGTATGTGAGGTAATTGGTTTGGAAACAAAGCATTGTAAACAAAACCATACTTTCATGTCCACTTGAGAATAGTGAAGGAGAATTTGGCACTCATAACTACATCAAGAGCATAATCCTTGAAGCCAAGAAGTGGTTTTGTGTGTAGATTACAATAAAGACGTAGCCTTATAATCAGACTTGAACATAGTACAAGACTCATGAAGCCATATTATTGCTTGGCCACTACCTTTAAGAAGTAGGATATACAAAGTTATTAGAGACAGAGTATTTGAAGAGCCTTGATTTGTAGTGGTTATGTTTATGTTGTGTTGTTAGCAATTTTATGTGCGTATATTTGATCCGAAAAGATCTTTTAAATGACAATGGTTGAGTTATTAAACATGTATTGATTAACCAATTAGGAAGTTGAATGAAAGAGGAAGAATTATAGAAGAAACATTACATCCATATGCACATATACATATCTGAAATAAAACAAGAAGAACAACAAACCATAGAACACCAAAGTGATAACGGAGTTCAACAATCTCGCCTATGTCTCCGGGCCTTTGTCTCAGTGGATGAAGCTTTCTTATTTATGTTCAAAGATTTAAAATTACATCAAAGTAGTGCCAAAAGGTTACAAAACTGATCTGTTTTTGTTCTACCAGATTTCTAGAACCCAACAAAAGAAACAGCACTGAAATCGGATGACCGGAGCTCCCAGGAATGGCCCGTAAAGGTGTGCTCCTCGATAGCTTCCCTTCATAAAAATGGCATTGGCTTGGAAAATATTCATCATAAACCTTCTCTGAATGTCCTCTTATGGCCTCAATAAGCCATGTTTTATATAGATCTAAAGTTTGTAACCATCTCCCAACTTCCCCCCAAGATATGGCCTCAAAAAGGGCCCAATATCTCCCAATATTAGCCAAAATCTCCAAAAATTGAATCTATAAAAAAAACACTATTATACAGTTCAAAAAACCCAAAATGCACATGAATAGGGCGTAGCCCCTTATTTACTATCCCTTGGGCATATTGTATCATGCAACGTGGTCAGGCGCTATCATCTCTGCGCTGGCCCCCCTGAACCTCAGCCATGGTCTTATGTCGATTGTGTATGTGGCCTTGGTTAAACAACTCCACGCACTTTCACATTGGATAGGCCCCTGGTCATGTGCCCTTGGTCAACAGGCTAGCCCGACCGACTGAGCGCCAACCCACAATATACCCACACTACACAACGGAGAACTAGGTCACATGGAAACACACACATTGTAACGTTGAAACCGGGGGCCAAACTCATAATGATTATCCACGCCAAGGGTTGACGGTCGGGTCATATGGCCAATCATATGGAAATCCACCGTGATCGAGGGATAAGGTCTAGCAATAATCCTCGTGCACCAAAAATTAGATACTTGGGTCATATGTCAAAGGTATTGTGACCGGGGGTTGGGGCCTAGCCCCAGCCCTAACCTTCGTCAAATAGCATTGTCATCAAACATAAATATAAGTTTGAAAATATATAGAACAAGAAACAAATGCGATCGGGTTGGCTAGCCCAGCCCTTCCAAACCCTAGCCCGGTGGGGGGTCGTGCGTTCAAAACTCATGCGCTCCATAATTTTTTCAATAACAATAAACCAACCACTGGGTCCCATGTGGCAAACCATGTATGGGCCACATGGCACCTCATCATTCATTGAAACCAATGCCACTTGTCAACCGTTTACTAGTCTAGTTGTCTGCCTCTCCCACATGTCTTCTCCAAATGTACCCTACCACGTGTTGTATGGTTGTGCCACGTCATACGTATGGATGTGCCACGTGTCACCACTGCAAGGGTGACACATGTCATGCCCTAATTGGTCCACATGTACCTGCCTGACACATCATCAGTCTGTACGCCCATTCACCCTACCACATGTAACCTCCAGATGCTACCATGATAGTGCCAACTATGCCTTCCATGTCAGTTGTATGGTCGTACAACCTGTGCAGTCATCTTCCACGTGGAATTGTACGGACTATACAGTCATCATTTTTGTTTTGTTTAATCAAATGAACATATCGCCATATCTGGAGCATACGACGTTCGTTTGATCCCATTCAAATTTCTTTGGGTTCATATCAACGAGGCATATGCACATGTCCTTTTTTAATCCATTCTGATAACTTTGATTTTTAGGCCTTTATGAGCCCCATCAAGCTCTTGGATCCAATTATGGATCAATATTACACCTAAAAGAATCCCATTCACAAGACAGAGATCTTTGTACAATACAAAGTGTTGGCATAGGGGCAGACCCAGGGTTCAACACTTCAACAACGCACCAACAAAACCCTAACTACTAGCCCTTTCGGCAACACCTGCGAAGCAAATGAAGTCTCACTCGAGTTAGAGGCAGGGGGGTTTCAGGACTCAAGTGTATACAACCTAGCTGGGACACAGATATTTGATCACAATAATTAACAGAGCAATTAGCAATTAACATTCATCAGTTTTTTACCCTTATTCACATCACAGGTAAAAACCCTAATTACAGAACGACGCAGTATTAATCAAGATCTAAGCACATCTAACCATTCGGTACATAGCATTTAAAACAGATCTAGCATTCATTCACATCATAAAGCACCAAGAATTCATAGATCTATCTATCATAACAGTGCACTAAGAAAATACAAGGTAAATATAGCACAAAGCACAATAACATAGGATATACATGGTTCACCCCAGTGCGGGGCTACGTCCAACAACTCTTCTTCTTATTTATTAGTCTCTTCCAATCTCCTTACATGCACTAAGACATACTGCTAACTCCGCATAGGACACGAGATCTGCACACCTTGCCAGATCCTCCTTCCCCGAGTTAGGCCAAGGCACAAAGCCAACTCCTATCAAGCACAAAGCCTTACATAGTCTCTTACAATCACTTGCACTTACTAAATGCTTGCACCGAGATCTGCAAGCCTCAACACATTCATGCACAAATCCAACTAGCCATGCACTAAGTCAATCAATGAATAGTAACTCTACATCTTTATTACATCGCCTAGCTACTTATTTATACATTACAAAAGGGGCCTAAACATGGGTAAACCCATGGGCCGACATCCCATACCCGTTATATAAACCCTAAAACCGAAAAATCCCACAAAAGGGGACGAGATCCTGCAATATCTGCTTCGCCTGGGTGCTTCATCTTCGACCAGCCTATCGAAGTCCCAAAAATTGGTCAAAAACAACCAAGGTTCTCCAAAACGTGGTCAAGGGCCAACAGGCCCCCAACACTCACCTATTGTTATCGGACTAATTGGTAGGTGCAGACACTAACAGATCTCCCTAGATCCACCTGGATCTAGAACAAAACAGGACAGGACATGACTCTTTCCCTAAGTTTTGACCATTGAATTAGCTAGTAGGAAGGAACAAGTAACATACCTTTATATCGCTTCCTAGGGTCTATGTTGCTCCCGCTTCACTCCGGTGCTCTGCTGAAGTCAAGACCAAGACAACACAAACTAACCAAAGTGAAGATAGCAAAATATATTCAACAATCATCTTATGTGTATGATCAAGGAATTACACAATAAAGTGAGAATAGCTTTATGGGAAAGGGACATGCCACGATATCATATTGATTGAAAGTGAAGATTACAACATGATCGCCTTGATGTCGCAAGCTTCCTTTCGATGGCTCTTGGCTCCAACACACACACTTGCTCAATCCTTGCAAGAAGAAGATCAAATCCTCTTGATAGACTTGCTAGAGTCTCCAAGCTGTTGTTCAAGCTAAGTCCTTCACACAATTCTTTCACCAATTCTCCAATGAATCTTGCTTAACCTTTTCCATGAGAATTCCCTCAATATATAGGAGAGAATAAGATAGTTACTTGCATAAGAATGATCCCACGATATCAAGGAATCCAGTACAAGGATAACCATTCGAATGCCAACCCATTCTTCTAGAAGATTCCCTTCTAGAAACATCGAGAATTCATCTTTTTCCATGCTTTAGGAAGAGTTCGCACCCTGGCTATTCAACACAGTGCGAGAAGTTTGCACCCTGGCTTAAAGAATCCTGCGAGAATGGGTCATTCTCGCACCCAAATACATAGGCATCCTGTGAACTTCCTTTTTATAAGGTTTTTACATAGGAAAATGCAACTTCTTTTCTCAGGAAAAGTTCTTCTCCCTTCTCTCTTCAGGAACTCAGGCCACTGACCCCTCTGAAGGCAACAGATAGGTTTACATCATTAACAGTCATAGGGATGATGAAAATAATGTGTAACAGAGAGCCCCTCAAAGTATGAAGTTAGAACAGAGTGATAGCTGAAATACTTTGTCGAGTGTGTGTAGGGAACAAGGAACAGTTGATCGAAAACCTACCAACAAACAAGGAAATACAGTACAATAATATATCATCACTGAGGTAGGCATTCCCATACTCAGAATACAAATGACTCAAATCATAAATGCTGACATGTGAAGATCCATGTCGAGTAAGACAAGTCATGGCCACCAAACATACATTGTGGATCCATGCCAATATGACTCAAATCTGAACATAGCCACCAAAAATACACTATGGATCTATGTGTTAAAGACTCAAATTTGAGCATAGCCACCAGACATACAATGTGTATCTATGCAACAGTACACTGAATATACTCCAACACAACCTGGATCTGTCAGAAAATATCCAGGGTCTTCATCTCCACCACTCTATAGTACGAATCTAACCATGTGAATACGTGTGTTGAAGTTGAACATGGTAGAAACCACTTGATTACCGGTCATTAGTGTATACCGTTAACAAGTGCGATGGAAATCACCATTAATGTCAATGAATCCCAAGGTACACTAGTACAATCCAATGAATGTGAATCAATGAGTTGAGGTCGAACACCCGACGGAATCTCTTGATCAGGGGTCGATAATGAAAACCCACTGTCGAAAGTGAGGAAACCTGCCATTAAGGCATGCAACTTCCAAGGTACCAATTAGTTTCTAAGTCTAATTCCTGGATAATGAGTTGAAGTCGACAGGAAAAGACTTGTCACAAGAGGGCCTTAATGTATCCCCCATCAATGACATGAAACAAGTAAAAATATTTGATGTAGGTCAGAGTAACAAGTGATTCAGGACTGACTCAGGGATGGCCGACACAATAGAAGGCTTAAGGACTGCAGAAATGGCCGACGCAATAGAAGGATTTTCAGGTTGGACATCTTTTTGAACATATTGATGGCACGACAACTGTCTTGGAAAATAATGACTCAACAACATGGATCACAGACCAATTTGTAATCTTATAAAGGAGTATGACCAAGAGACGAGCGTATTTTCCAACCTAGACACAAGGCGAGTGAAAGGGTGTCATGTTCAAAAGAGACTCTTCCACAGAATACAGGTTTAGATACATTTCTTTCCCAATTTTTCCCCCACCATTTATGGCGAGTACCTCTTTATTTTTACACAAGCTTGAGGAGGATAACATATTCTTGAAATGTAAGCTCATCCTTCGGATGAGTCCTTTGGAGTACGTTTAACGAACCCTAGGAAGGAGTGGTTTGGTCCCATATGGGCCTTTCAATGTTTGTTTTATGAGTCCAAAGAAAGAAAAATCGGGGGTTTTTCATGTTTTGAGAGTCTGAAAAACACTTAAAGATAACTCTCCCAGTTCCTTTTTCGTAAATTAGTTCGACGAGACCGAAAAAGTCATAAACTATCGCCCATTGAACGTTTTCTTCAAATACTTTTACGAGTGTGAAAAGAACAAGATCGCTCAGCAATCTTTTCATGTTTGGAGAGTCTGAAAAGAGCTTAAGGGTGACTCTAGGTGGTTCCTTTTTCGTATAACCTTTACGAGTCCGAAAAAGTGATAAAAGTATACTCGGTTACATTCTCATTGATTTACGAGCATGAGAAAGAACAAAGACTAAGCTCGGGATTGTTTTCATTTTTACGCAAGCTTTAAAACAAAACAAAACTATGCTTGGGATAGATTTTAATTTTTACACAAGATTAAAAACTAAACAAAACTATGCTTGGACCTGGTTTCATTTTTACACAAGATTGAACCAGAGGAAACTATGCTTGAGGTAAGTGGTTTCATTTTTACACAAGCTTGAACCATAGAAAACTATGCTTGTAACTTCCCAACGCATGGTTGGTACTTAGCCCCCAGGTTAAGAAACTAGCGGCTATACTTCAGCATGAAGTCCAGAGGCTGAGGCAAATGCCCCCCAAGCTTTGTTTCATCCAACTACAAAGGAGAATGAAATGAAGCTTCAAATACTAGACAAAGGGCTTGACTCAAATAGAGAAGGGGAAAACTATTTCATTTTTTAACCAACATGACATAGAAACAAGAACTATGCTCATAACCTCTATTTCATTTTTTAACGAGGTTGCCTCAGAGACGCAAAAACTAGTTACCCATGGTTTTGGTCGTCATGATGATGTATTGATGATGGTGTACTCAGGCTCTTCATAAGAACTTTCTCCTGAGAAAAGTTACTTTCATCTCTTCCCAGAAAACTCATTTTTGAAGAAGGTTCGCAGGCTGCTAATATATTTGGGTGCGA
>ML781025.1:57038-68411 GCA_009831015.1 Picea engelmannii | reverse complement strand
TATTCTCACTTTATTGTGTAATTCCTTGATCATACACATAAGCTGACTGTTGAATATATTTTTCTATCTTCACTTTGGTTGGTTTGTGTTGTCTTGGTCTTGACTTCACGAGAGCACCAGAGAGAAGCAGGAGAAACAGAGACCCTAGGAAGCGATATAAAGGTATGTTACTTTTTCCTTCCTACTAGCTAATTCAATGGTCAAAACTTAGAGAAAGAGTCATGTCCTGTCCTGTTTTGTTTTAGATCCAGGTGGATCTAGGGAGATCTATTAGTGTCCACACCTACCGATTATTCCGATAACAAAATTGGCGACTCCACTGGGGATCATCCATTTTTCTTTGTGGCTTTTGGTGTTTTTCTGTGGCCATTTTCTCTTGTTTTACTTTTCTCCTTTCTTATCAATCTCTGAGTCTTCAGGATATCCTGATAGACCCTCTGGGTCCAGAGGCCTTTTTAAATTTTGTTTCATTTTCCAAAAATTTGACTAGTTTCAGAGGTTCTCGCACTGCACTTCACTGTAGCCTGCGAGAATCTATAGAGTTCGCATCCTGCCTTTAGGTTCAGTGCGAGGTTCTCGCACTCTGCTCAAGGGCCACCTGCGAGAATCACTAATTCTCACACTGTGTAACACTCTCAGCCTACGAACCCATTTTTTCAAACCTTTGGATTTGAGTTTTGGCATCTTCAACTGCCCAGATCAGTCTAGGTGCCTCATAAGAGTTTCTTGGACCATTGATTGATGTTCTTCTTGTCATCATTTTCGTGCATGAACAGCCTTAGGATTTCAAATCTCTTCTTATCACTTTTGTCTTGACTTTCATTTCTTGACTTTTCTTGGCATAACCATACTCTCTGATTTCAAAATCTGAGTGTGTTTGATTAGTTAAGAACCGGTGATCGGTTGAAAGTTGAGTTTTCTCGGTCTTTATCGTTTGCTTATTGTTTGAAAGATCATATTTTTTCTTATGCAATTGAAAAGACTATATTGGTTTGTTTTTTATTTTTTTTTCATTGAAAGAGTGGTTTGGGTTTTTATCATTGCTTGTTCATTGGTTTTTTATTTTCAGTACTCTCACTACCATGGTGTGGGTCCTTTTTGAAAAGTGAACAAACATTTTTCTTTCAAAAAATCTTTTTCGTTTTCGAAAACATTGAAAATCAATTGTTGCAATTATTGAAAAAGAAGCAATAGAGAATTGTTATTGATGCGTGATTTGTTGCATTTGCATTTTCAAGGAAATTGTATTGTAGTTCAAGGTTGATCTGGAAAATTTTCTCTTTCCCTCCCATACATAGGATTCATTGAACGACAATTGCTATATTTCATTCTCATCCATGCATTGTTGGGTCAGAGTCATACAACATAAGTTTCATCTCTGTTTCCTTTGAGTAAACAACAGCTCTTAATAACACTGCGCAATTGTAAAATTTATCTAGTAACTCTTTTCTAGGGATCTATTACACCAAAATTTAGCTAGGCTAGCGCTTTGGAGTAGGAAGAGAGATACACTCTCCAAAATCACAAAACACACAATATCATCTTGTGTCAGGGAGTGTTAAATTCCATTTGCAACATCTCTTCCTAGGAAGCCTTTCTCACACAATGGTCAAGCACAAGGTCGCATTGATATTGACAGAGTTACTCACCCTGCTTTGTTGATATCAGTGTAGATATTGCACGTATTACGGGGATCACTCGGAGGTATACCCACAATGATGAGTGGAAGCCTTTTGAGTTGCTTTCGGGCTAGATACCCTGCCCTTGCGTGTGGATCGGACTGTCGATTGTCCCCCCAGGATTTATTGTTGTTGGTGGTGACCTTAGTGGCCTATCTTTCTAGGTTCTTACACAAGGTGACTGTGAAGGGGAAAGCCTTCACGGTACCTGGAATTGATGTTGACCAAACTCACTCGGGCTCCTTGGAGGATATACCCATGATTATGTGTGGGAGCTTGCACCAGGGTGTAAGTCCGTTAAGCAGGTCGTCAGCGTAACTTTTCCAACCTAGCCCAGCCCCTTCTCGTTTCATTGTTGCGATGTTGGATTTCATCACCAACTAGTGGCTTCGAAATTAGAAGGTCTTGTTTGCTTGGTGTTGCTTCCTAGATTTTGTTTACTAGCGCGTGTTGTTTGTTTCTCGAAGTTGACCATAGGATTTTCTTCGTGAATTTTGTCACTCGTTTACAATAGCTCCTCCACGTCGTTCATGTAGAATGAAGGGTTTATCTCCAGAGCATCTGGAAGGTTCTCAACCCTTGCCTACAAGTACACCTAAAGGCTCTCCTCAGCAAAGTGAAGTCCCAGTTGTCACCACACCACAAAGAATGCACTGATTCTCTAGAACATTTTAGAATTACAAATACTCGAGAGGACTTTCAAATTCACCCCGAATCTGAGAGACGTTTTATGCGAGCAAACTCTTCTGGAGACTTAATCGTTGTGTATTATGGATCTCCGACTGGACCTGGGGACCAATATCCTTTTTGGTCTACGGGCGTTTTTCGACGGGACCTTTTTGGTCCAGGTTTGCCTGTGATTTCTGAAATCAACCCACCTGTGATTTCTGAAATCTCTAGTACAGAGACAGTACCGGTGACTACCGCTTATCACTTTACCGTCCCTGCCGAAATGGCCCATCTCACAGCTACTTCGAGTGTTCCAACTGGGTTTACTGCGGTTAGTCTTTCTCCCATCAACACACCACGAACGCCCAATGTCACTCTGACACTTCCACCCGGATATCGTGTGTTGAATGCTTCCATTCCTACTCCTGCGCAAACTCCATCCGGCTCTCCTGGTGGTCCTTCTTCTTCTGGGCACTCTCTTCCCGGTTTTATTCCAACACTCCCTCAATTTCCTTTTGGAGGACCTTCTTCGTCTTCCACTGGCAGTCTTAATCCTAGTGGTGCTATTCCATCATTCACTCCAAATTACCAGTTTCCGGTTGGTGGACAATTTCACCAAGGTGGTATAAATCAACCCCTTCTCAGCGGGCAGATTTCTTTTGGGACGCAAATCCCATTTGGAACACAACCCCCAATTGGAACATTACCCCCAACTGGAACACCACCTTCAATGGGAGGACCGACCCCACCCTATGGGCAAAACATACCTCCCTCCTTGGCCCAGTATTGGAATCAGTTGATACAACATCCTCCTCAATCGACTTGGGGGCAGCAGTTTCCAGCTGCGTCCGCAATACCTCCTAGTATGGGCCAACTATATCCAGGTTCGTGCAATCCCATTTTGGGGGAAAATGCTCAAACTCAAGCCCCTGTTCCAGGGTATACTCCTATGATATACTATCCTCTCCAGCCACCACCGAATATGCCTGGGTCTTCACATTATATGCATACTGCTTATGGTCCTACTGGTTTGCCAACAGGTCTTCCTCCCCAAAGCCACCAGTACCTGCAGGTGAATCGACAGTTACCCTTTCTTGCCACTTTGGATCTTCCGTATTTGTCAAGGATTTTAAATGATCCTATTCATCACTCTCCCCAATGGCCTGTTATACCAGCCAATATTCCCTCGGACATTCCTAAATTCGACGGCAAAGCGGCAGAGGACCCCAACAATCAAGTTGTGACTTTTCACCTATGGTGTTCATCCAACTCGTTGATGGATGACTCTATTCATTTACGTCTTTTTCAGCGAACCCTCACAGGTTCTGCTGTGAAGTGGTATATCAAATTTCCACGAGGGTTCTTCTCTGACTTCAACACCCTAGCTATGGATCTCCTTACGCATTACCAGTTACTAATCTGTTATGATACCGTGACCAAGATTTTGACTTCCTTCAAATAGAATAAAGTCACTCATATATCCGATCATATCCATGAGTGGCGAAGGATACGACGTCTCATTAAACTTGAGCTCCCCGATTAGTTGCCGGCAGAGTGGTTCACAAAATCATTTGTGAACGACATCGATAAGGACATTTCCATGGGTGGTGTAGTCATGGAAGAGTAGGCTATAAGTCGTGCTCAATATCTTGACCTCGTTTACTCACAAACGGGAACCCTTTACGATTTACTACCTGACTTACCTCGTCCTAATACTTCCAGCACTTCAACTACTCCAGCTGCCTCGCATGCAGCTGACGGTGTGATTGGATATTCCCAAGCCCAACCACATTCTGCCTCAAGCACAAACCCCAAATCTGCTTCTTCTAATGTTCAAAATGCTCTGTCTCCTGCCCCTCCCACCGGCAAGACTTCTGAGGTAAATGCGGTCCAATCTACCCCAGCCGGTAAAAACAAATCTAAAAAGGGGAGAGGTAAGAATAAGGAGGGAAAAAATAATTGTCAAGCAGAGCAAACCAAAACTACCCCTGTTGATGATCGAGATAAGCACAAACCACGATACCCTTGTCTTATATGTGGTGATGATCACTACACAAAGGGTTGTCCATGACGTGTCGAGGTCACTAAGTTCCTTCAGGGAGCTCCAAAACCACCTGCACTGGTCATTTTGTCCCAACCCTTCCCGTCTCAACAACAGGCCCAGTTGGTCATTCATGACCAACCCTCCTCTTCTACTACATCATATGTTTTGATGTGTACTGGTGATTCTAAGCAGAGCAACGTTGCACTCACTACTCGTGCCAAAGATTATTCTCCCTCTAAAGAGAAGGTTGATGATCTACCGCCTTCCTCGGCACAACCCTCTCCAGTGACTCCACCTACCCACGGTCCTCTTCATCTCGAACGACCGAGCCTCAACATAGTTTTGTGACCCCCCCCAAAGGGCGTCATTTGGAAATCGGCTTTCAATCCTCATGCTCGTGTGGCCTAGAACTACAGCATTGTTGAAGATCTGGCCCAAGCACATTCTGCGATGTCAGCCCTTGAAGTCCTTCAAACTTGTCCCACACAATAGAAGGCGTTGTTGAAAGCTATCGGTGGAATTGACCCGACGGATACGAATTTAATAATCTTTGACTTAGAAGATCACATTCCAAGTGATTGTCTCTGACAAAAACATTTGCCAAACCGTTATCGATGAGGGTGCCTCGACATGTGTCATGTCTCTTGTTTGCTGGAAAGCCATTGGCTCTCCTTCTTTGAATGAATCCCAGAACACTCTTAAAGCCTTCAATGGCTCTGGTTTTAATCCCTACGGTGTTCTTCCTTCATTTCCCATCACGTTAGAAGGTAAAATAGTCCAAGTCTAAGTGGAAGTCTTTGACGCTCCCCTTGATTACAATATTCTGCTTGGCCTCAGCTGGATCGATTCCATGCGCGCAGTTGTGTCAACTCTTTTCCATGTGGTACGTTTCCCACATCAAGGTAAGGTTTTCACCGTCGATCAACTAGCATTCTTCAATTCCGATACCCGTACTGGAAATGTACCGTTTATCGCTAAAACCCCACCGGGTTATGGGAACATCTATGTAGGCCTTTTAAAAGACTCTTCGTTAATGGGTACTTTCCCCATTCCACCGCACGATGTTCCACGCTCGTTTGTTGCTTCTATCAACATGATCTCCACTTCGCCTCACGAAATTCCTGCGTCTCATGACCCCTGGATAGTACCTGACCCTGGAGATCATCTTCGTTTCGGCGACGTCATGCCGTTAAGTCCGGTTTAGTCCGCCTATCAAGCCATTCAATCGGCGATGCCTTCTGCCCCCTCTCTTGGTGAGTTGTCTCCTGATCCTTTTCATGTCATTTTTTCCATTGACAAGATGATCATGTCTGTCATGGAGGACACCCCTTGGGACGATGGACATCATCGTTCCATCCTCTTTCTGGAGCAACATACCATTGAGAACTATCAACGGATTTTGACTCCGTCGACCGTTGTTTTCATCTCGATCGTTCCCGAGTCTGCACACGATGTGTTTTTTGAAGGGAACTTAAGCAATATCTCGCCCACTATTCCCCTTGACATATCCATCAAACCTGGGATTGTCGAAAATGTCCACATTGGAGCTTCGTGTTCTTCCGATGAAATCGTCACCTACACATCCCTATTCAAAGAGTTCAGTGACATCTTCGCTTGGAGCTATGAAGAAATGTCGGGTATCGACCCTGAGATTGTGATACATGAGATCAAGACATACCCCGACACTAAACCCATCTGGCAACGCCTTCATCTAGTTCACCCACGTAAAGCTGCTGCTATCAATCTCAAAGTCGAGAAACTTCTGAAAGCTGGCTTTATTTATCCGGTGGCTCTCACAGATTGGGTTTCCAATCTTGTCCCGATTAACAAGAAACAAGGCACCATTCGTGTATGCGTTGATTATAGGGATATCAATAAAGCTTGTCCCAAAGACAACTTTCCTACCCCCTTCGTCGATCAGATTGTCGACGACTGCGCCGGAAGTGAAATCTTCTCTCTCATGGATGGTTTCTCCGGATATAATCAAATCAACATTGTTCCCGAGGATCAACATAAGACTATTTTTATTTGTCCTTGGGGTACTTTTGCCTATCGAAAACTTCCTTTCGGTCTCAAGAACGTTGGCACAACTTTTCAACGCGCTATGTCTTATGCTTTCCATGATATCAAGCACATCATTCAACCATATTTGGACGATTTACCCGCTCATTCAATGCACCGAGTCGATCACCCAACCCACCTCTGAGCCATTTTCGTTTTCTGTCGATTCTATCGTATACGTTTGAATCCTCATAAGTGCGTTTTTTGCGTGGAATCCGGCCGAATTCTAGGTTTTATCATTTCGCGTCAAGGGATCCAGGTGGATCCTTTAAAGGTTGAGGTGATCCTTAATCTCCCTCCTCCTTCTACACTTCACCAGTTGCAAAGTTTGCAGGGGAAATAAAACTTTCTTCGTCGTTTTATCCCAAATTACGCCGAGATAACTCGTGGATTTATGCAGCTATTAAAGAACGATTCAGAGTTTGTCTGGGATACCATTGCCAACAATGTTTTTGAAGCTTTGAAATTGTGCCTAACATGTGCTCCGCTTCTCTTTCCCCCCGATTACGGTCATCATTATTTCCTCTATCTTACTGCCTCGGATTATACCATTGGTATGGTTCTCGTTCAAGAGGATGATGCTAACAACGAACATGTTATCTACTACTTGATTCGATGTCTCACGCCTACTGAAATTAAGTATTTACATGTCGAGAAACTGGCCTTGGCTACCGTTCAAGCCGTCCAACGCTTTCGGCACTATATCCTCTCACGCAAGACTACGGTGATTTCTCATTGCAACCCTATGCAACACATTCTGACACGTCAATTGCTAGGGTGAAAATACTCCAAATGGATTGTGATACTCCAGGAGTTTGACTTGGAATTCCAACATGCCAAGTCCAAGAAGTCCTTAGTTTTTGCTGAGTTGATCTGCGACTTTCCCCATTCTACAACGGAAAATGTAGCAACTGATTCATTACCCAATGAATCTCTTTTCCTTATTAGTACTAGTGATATTTGGTATGGGGATATCATTATATATCTCCAAACCCAAACTTTTCGGCCAACTTTTTCTAGTACTGACCGACATCGCATACACTATCAAGCTCGTCAATACATTATCCTTGGGGATACTCTTTATCGTCGGGGGATTGACTCTGTTTTTCGATGTTGTCTAACGTTAGACGAAGTCGCGAAAGCTCTGAATGACTACCATTCTGGAGCTTGTGGTGGTCATATGTCTGGGTATGCTATTGCCCAGAAGATCTTACGAGCATGGTATTTTTGGCCTTCTTTATTTAACGACTGCATCACCGCTGTTCAAAAATGCCATGCTTGCCAGACCTATAATAATAAGATTCAGTCACATCCTGCTCCTCTTCACCCTATGGTCTCAGTTGGTCCCTTTGCGAAAAGGGGCATCGATTTCATGACATGTCACCCTCACTCGGCTGGGGGGCATGGTTACATTATTGTAGCCGTCGATTACTTTACGAAATGGGCCGAGGCGATGCGTACATTTGACAACACTGGAAAGACCGTAGCATTATTCATTTTTAATCACGTCATAGCTCATTTTGGTGTTCCCCAAGCTATCGTCACTAATAATGGTAGCCACTTTAGGAATTTTATGGTGTCCGAACTTACAGAAAAGTTGGGTCTTCGCCATGATAACTCAATGCCCTATTATCCACAAGCCAATGGAAAAGTCGAAGCGATTAACAAAGTTCTCATAACTATGCTCCGACGAATGATAGGGATTCATAAAACAAGTTGGAACACAATGTTATTTTCAGCATTGTGGGCGTACCGGACATCCGTCAAGTTCGCTACTAGGTTTACACCTTTTTGGTTAGTCTATGGTGTGTAAGCCATTCTCCCGATTGAATGCGAGATACCCTCTTTAAAACTAGTTGTTGAACTCCTACCCAACACTTCTACTGAGGAAGAACGCCTATTGTATCTTATGCGATTAGACGAAACTCGACACGATGCCACCCTATTCATAGAAGCTCAGAAAAAGCGTGTCAAGGCCCAATACGACAAACATGTCAAGCCTCGCGTTTTCTTGGAAGGAGATCTCGTTCTCCTATATGATCACGATCGAGATATGCTAGGAGATGGAAAATTCGAAGCCATGTGGCGAGTTCCTTATATCGTTCGACGAGTTTTGGAAAAAGAAGCTTATGAGCTAGTAGATTACAATGGTATCCCTTTGAGTGAACCCAGGGATGGGTTGTACTTGAAGAAGTACTATGCATAAAATCATATGTGCACAAGTACTTGTATTTTTATTGTATCATACTTCTTGTGTGTTACTATAGCTTGTTTTTGTCATTATCTGGTCTCCACCCTTATGTGACGTTGTGTTTGATTTCCAGATGTTGGAGTCTTCGCTACCCTATATTGGCTTTGTTGATGGCGCTAGCCATAGTACTCAGAACCTTGCTTCCGCTACATGGGCAATTTACGCCCCCACAAACGAACTTGTCTCCTTATGAGGTGTGTGCCTCAGTCGTGCGACCAACAACATTGCAGACTATAGCGTCGTTATTGAATTATTGGTTGATGCTATCTCGCTCGGAATTCGTCATTTGGTTGTGTGACTTGATTCGCAGCTTGTAGTACTACAGTTAAGTAATGTCTATACTATTTGAAGTCCTACTTTGTTACGGGTGTATTTGCGAATTCGCCTCTTGGAACGTTATATTGATTATATTGAATATCAACATATTCCTAGATGTCTAAATACATTAACAGATGCATTGGCTAACTATGTATTAGACAGACATTTGAATTATTTATAAATCAATCACATCAATATTCACACAATACAAGGTAAACCGGTAGAAGTCGTCTGTATATAAAACGATCAAAAGAGTTTTTTACAAAAACTTTGTCCGAAGACCAAAATGTCAAAATCTAAAGCTCATAGCTTCTACAAAGTGACGTCATGGATGACGTTCACGGTAACACATGACTGCCCGAGAAACTCTATGGAGCAGTCAACTCATGGAGCCTGACACTCCTAGAGTATGACGTCGATCGCGTCGTGGAACCTCTTCAAGAGGCATGTCTGGAATATCTACAGTTAGGCCCTCTATATTTTGTTCCACTACTTGATAATCCTCGGCATATTGTGGCACTGCCGCTACCTCTCCTCGTCGTTGAATGGGAGAAGTACCAGGAGGTCGATAAGGTCCAACATCTGTGTCATCAAAATGAATTTTGTATTTAGTCTTTGGACGAACTCATAAAACAAAAACATTTGAATATGATAAAAATTCACAAAAACATTTAAAAAGAAAAAATGTGTGTACTTACCAAGTTCCCCCCATTGAGCATCCTCTGGCAGTACTAAGTCCGGATCTCCTAGAAAATCCAACCCAGCATAAGCATAATCATCAACCATCAACATATGTGGTTGAAGCCAGTCAAAGAAGGTATCATCATACTTGATGATCGGTCCAGCTACGTGCCGGGCCATAAGCTGACACCATCTCAGCATCCTTGGATTCTTGGGAGCTGGTAAATTCCACTCAACCTGCAGCCTCAGTAATGGAACCCTCTCAAGGAAGAAGGACACTAGAAAAGATCTGTACCCGAATTGCTTCAGGTTGCCTCGTTTTCATTTGGTCAACTACCTTTTTATGCTACGAAACATTGCATCTGCCCAATTGAAAACCCGAGGTTCAGTACACTCGATGGCATACTGGAAGTAACTCTGTAGCGCCATGTGAGGAGTAGAACTCCCATCCATCCGAGCTGTGGTTAATAGGATAGTACAGAGGGTCAAATATCGTACCCCCAAATAGCTACTTTTCCTTTCTTTCTCTCTGCCTCGGGAACACAGTGTAAACGGCAGTACTCACTCATGGGAAGCCCACCACCTCTGCTACCAGTCAGGCTCACATAGTACCCCCACCATGACAATCCAGTCAAAAAGTAAATTTCCTCAATATCTAAGGACAGTGTGTGGACCCCCACATGAAATACCTGCTGATCGGGATCCCACATACGCACCAGGTACTCTAATAACCTGACTTGGGCCCTCATGCCCGGGATACGAAAGTACTTTAGGAGGCCACAGTTTCTCAAAGAAGCAATAGTAGGTGGATGATTTCCGTCAATTGCATTGTCATCTTTGTGTTCCCTTTCACGCCATTCAAGAACCATTTTGATGGCCAATTATCTGCATAAGTAGCACAAAAAGAAGATTAGCAACTATATTCATGTTTTGGTTCTCTTTCATTGGGTAAATTTTTAAAAAACTTTTGATCTTTGTGGTTCTCGCAAGTGCCCTTTGTGCACAGTGTGAGAACCTCGCAGGCTGTTGTGGGCTCACCTGCGAGAATCACCCATTCTCGCAGGTCTCGTGTAGCCCACCTACGAGAATGGTTGAGCGTAAGTAGGGCTCATAAAATCAACTTAAAAATGGATTTTTAACCTATGAAAATGAAAATTTAAACCATGAAAGAGAAGAAGACAAAGAGCCTACCTTACTGTCATTGATGGATCGATGAATGGACGCTCATAACTCCCGCAATCTGACGCCGAACTTCGAGGGTAAAAGAGGGGTTTTTGGGCTCAAATAGTGGAAAAGTAAAAATGATATGGTAAAAAGAGTTTTTACTCATTTTTATTTACTTTTACTATGTCATTTGGTTTTTTATGATTATTTATCTATTAAACCCTAATCCCTAATGTCCTTTTGAGTGTAACTTTTGCAGGTGTAATGACTTCGATGTTCCTAAACAGGGATGCGGACATATTTTTTCTTTGTCATCACGTGTTTTGATTTTTTTTTATGGTTTTTTGTATAAAACCTCGAGCGTGGTCTTTGTCCGTTATTGCGCTCGAAAATACATGAGAACGCGATCGAGCATACTTTTATCACTTTTTCGGGCTCAACAAGGTTATACGAAAAAGGAACCCCCCTGGAGTCCTCTTTAAGCTCTTTTCAGACTCTCTAAACAT
>ML781025.1:2919-55268 GCA_009831015.1 Picea engelmannii | reverse complement strand
AATATGATACAGTGGCATGTCCCTTTCCCATAAAGCTATTCTCACTTTATTGTGTAATTCCTTGATCATACACATAAGTTGACTGTTGAATATATTTTTCTATCTTCACTTTGGTTGGTTTGTGTTGTCTTGGTCTTGACTTCGCGAGAGCACCGAAGTGAAGCGGGAGCAACATAGACCCTAGGAAGCAATATAAAGGTATGTTACTTGTTCCTTCCTACTAGCTAATTCAATGGTCAAAACTTAGGGAAAGAGTCATGTCATGTCCTGTTTTGTTCTAGATCCACCTAGATCTAGAAAAAAACACAACAGAACATGACGCTTTCCTTACGTTTTAGATATTGAATTTACTAACTAAAGAGGGATGAGTGACATACTGATTAAATGTCGCTTCCTCTCGCCATCGCCATCCTAGCTCCATTCCAATGCTCATACAATGATGATCCTGCAAAAGAACGCAACCAACCAAAGTGATAGTAATAGCATAAACTCAATATAAACCTATGTATGTGATCAAGGAATCATACAATAAAACACAACAAGATTTATAGGAAAGAATCATATTATTGTATCATATTAAATATGAAAGAGAGATTACAACCATGGCCTTGATGTCATAAGGTCCCTTCCAACTGTCCTTCGTTCCCCACACACTTTCACTCCAAGAATTCTGAGAGCATAGATCTGATGATATTCACAATCTATCTTGACAAAGAAAATCCCAAAGCCACTCCAACCATGCTAATAATTCCAAGCCAACCAAAGCTAACAAGCTCAAGAACCCCTTCTCCATGAGAGCTCCTCTTCTTTTATAAGTTGAAGAGGATAAGGTGAGGAGGTTAGGATGATCCCACTTAATCATGAAAGCGAGTAAGATCCAAACCATTCGGATGCCACCTCACCATGGAAGTTTCTCCTTCTAGAATATTCGAGAAAACGCTTGTTTTTCCCACGTGTAAGCATTCTCGCACCCTGCTTATAGTGCAACCTGCGAACTGATCGCACCCTAGCTATGATGCAGCCTGCGAGAATCAGGCATTCTCGCACCCTAATACATAGGCAGCCTGTGAACTTCCTTTTTTTATAAGGTTTTTACACAGGAAAATGCAACTTCTTTTCTCAGGAAAAGTTCTTCTCCCTTCTCTCTTCAGGAACTCGGGCCACTGACCCCTATGAAGGAAACAGATAGGTTTACATCATTAACGGTCATAGGAATGATGAAAATAATGTGTGACAGACGAAAATAATGTGTAACACCTATGACTCGTCACAAGTCACTCTGATCTGGGAAATTCCACTTCGAATGCCTCAAGCTTGGCTCGAGCTGCCTCGATCTATTGCTTCGCCAGGGCCTCCTGCTCAGTGAACTTCTGAATGAATTTCAAGTTGACAGGTCCTTCCAAGCATTGTTCCACCGAGGTGACCACTTTTTCCAGCAGTGCACCTTGTCCCTCGATCTCCTCAAAAAGTGTGCAAGCTTCATCCTCTACTGGCTGGAGTCTCTGGGTCACTTCCATGACTTTACTCTGGATGGCATGGACTGGTTGTTGAACTGCGTGATATTCTTGTGACCGTTTCATCTTCTCGACCTTTGAAAGTAGTTTCAATTGTGCTTGCATTGTCGATGTTTGTTGCTTTGCCTCCTGGAGCTGTGCTTCCAATGTTCTTAGTTTTGGGTCCTCTGTAAGGTGCTCATAGGTCTGTGCACTTCGGTTACTGAGTTGTTTGCATTTTAATGCCAATGCCTTGATTATTTCGACTGCACTTCGGCAAGTTTCTTCCCTTTGATATCGCACTTCCTACAGAGTGCTCGGCACTGTTTGCAATTCTAGTTCTGCTACTCTTGCTTGGAGCTGCTAAATGGCTTCAGCGAGCTTTTCCACATTATTCTCATTTGTCTCTTCTTCCATCTGTGCCAGGCCTGGCATAGAGTGAAGTCCCCTAGTGACTACTTCTTTAACTCCCATCTGCTTCGTGAGTAGCTGTTCTTTTTCTTTCTGGAGTTTCTCTCTCTCCTCTGCAAACTTCACCTGGAGGTCGTCTTTCGCTTATTGCGCAACCCGATGTTTCTCTAGTTCTTCCTCCTTTTCTTTATTCAGAGCCTCTATGGCATGTTCTTTTTCCTCCTGTACTCGACAAAGGTGAGCCTCTGTTTCATCTTCTAATCTACATAGTTGGGTAGACTCATCTCCCAGTTTTGTACCTTTTGATGATGATGGTGCAGTAGACACTACGTGACTCGAATAGAGGGCTTGTTGTACCCCTTTCAGATCTACCTCAATCCTATCATAAATTGTCTCATGTTTGGCTTCGTTTCACTACAAAATGTCCTCCGAGGTGTCTACTATAGTTGTGATGATGAGGTCAATATCATCCACCGTAAGTACAGTATGTAATTGAGGCTTATTGGCTCGTGACTTCTTCCGTGCTGAGGGTTTCTTTGGAGAAACCTTTCTTTTCTCCGACATCTTTGCCTTTGTAAGGGGATATTTCGATAGTGTTACTTCTCCCTATTCCTGCTTGTATTCTTCCCCTTCTTGGTCTACTTCATCACCCTTCTCCTCCTCCAGGTGAATCGGGCGTAGTTTCCTCCGATGAGTTGTTTAGTTCCTGCACCTCTTCTTTCTTTTTCTTCATGTTGTTGTTGGGTCCATCATACTCTTCTCAAGTGACTACAGGACTTCCAATGAGGTCAGGGTCAGAGAGAATTATCTTCTCAACTGGTACAAGGAATTATACAGGCCATTCCTTGGTTATTTCCTCCATTTCTTCCTCGGTGAGTTTGTAATAGGATTGGAGCTCTTCTTTGTGTTCGTCTCCATGTGAAGTGATATAAATGAAGTGCCTATATACGTAGAACTTTGCTATTGGCCTGAACCTATGAAGTGTATTCGGCGTCATGTGAGGGAAGGATTCAATGGCCATCTTCAACTGCAAGTAATAGGTGTGGAACACTACATTTGACTGCCATTGCTTCACCATGTTTCTCGAGTACCACGGGGTGGTGAACCTCGCGGCTAGTGGTTCGGACGACTCAACTTCAGGGAAGGTCATTCCCTCTAGAATCTCCCATGTGACAAAGGCAACAAGAATCAGACACCAGGTGAAGTGAAACTTGTAGCCCTGGTCCTATGCTTCTCGGTAGTCCTGCTCCAACTGGTTGATGAGGTAGCTCACCCAATACATCTGCATCCCTTCAACGCACTTTCCTGCAAGGTCGACGACGAACCCCGTGACCTGGGTTGGTCTATTCTTCCTAATGATCTTGCCTGCTATCAGCTAACAAGATAGGTGCACTGTGCCATTTTGGATGGAGGCTACCTTGTATCCCCGCTTCCCTTTCTCTACATCATCATAGGTGTCCTTTTATTCGATGCGCCAAGGCACGATCTACAGCCTTCCCTGGGTAAAAATCCTGAGGGTTTGGTCCTTTCATGCTCAATCCAGTGATATAGTGGATCAGCGTCGGATCTACAGTGATGCGCCTATCCAACCACACGTACCCACCATGGAAGCATGACAGGAGGAGTTTAACGCACGCATTAACCTCTTGATTTCTACCGAAGTGTGGTATCTTCATAACATTAAGGATTGTTGATCTCGTGATGTCCATGGTCCATGGTTGGGGGCCTATCTTCAGCTTCTTCCCCATTTTCTTTGTCAAGTACTTATGTCGTGCGAGAATTCCATAATTCTTGTGGTCTCCTAAGTTGAAATCACTGATCTTGAGCGTCAGAATTTGTCCCAATTGTGGTCCAACTACACGTATCCCCTTCAGGAGGTACGCAGTGATCAGTGTATAGTCAAAATCTCTCAGAACGTTGTTGCAACTAACCGCTCTGGCCAAGGGTGGGATGTAGTCGAGAAAGACCGATGGGATGAGATTTGTGTTCGCTAAGTCATCGTGATGCTTGCTCTATTTCTCTGTCATAGTTCAGGAGGGCCCAGATCGACGTCCCATCGATGGGGATGCTTCCAATCCTCTTTTCGACCAATCTTGTGCACCTGCAGACATGACCTTTTCAGACATAAGGTTTATTAGGATCTCCTCCAAAGACTTCTCTATTGCACTGTGTTCGCCTGACATACACGCTCAAGATCAGATATCTCGGGTAGGCGGACAAACACTCAAGGTAGAAGAATGGGTGGTGAGGTCTCAATAAGAACTACGCTATACAAATAAGTTCTTTGGGGGCTCGGATAATCACAATTTGCAAAAGTGTGCCCAGTGAGACATTTGATGAGTTAAGTAGACAATGTCGTAACAGATTCCTCCAACGGACATGAATGCCTCAAACAATACGATTCCATATGTTATGGTGCAGTCCCAACGGTCCAATGGCGATCTTTCTAGCAATAATTGCGTTGCTAGCCTTTCAAGAGCGTCGTTCTAATGATCGGGACACCTCCAATGGTCATATTGCTTCGTCGTGGTGAAGTGTCAGTCTGTGTTGTTCTGTTATTTCGACGAGCTTCAAGTTCTGTAAGCCTTCTTTCTATGAAGTCCTTTCTGGAGCTTCCTGCAATTTTTCTAACTTTTCTTTCTTCTTACAGAGATTTATGGCCTTCTTTCCTGTAATCTGAGTCACTGGATTCCTCTTTCCATTCTTGTTTTTATCTTCTCTTAGCATAGTAACTTCGCATTGTTTAGGTTCTTTCAAAGGATTCGAGTGTAGTACTTCTTCTCTTATTATTTTTGGGGTATATGCTCTTCTCTCCTGCATGGATAGGGTTTTCAAGTTTTCATGTGTTCTTTCAACTTTGACGGCTAGGTCTCTAGCCATCAGTTGCTTCGACTTGTCCTCTTGTTCTTCCATTAAGTGTGTTATTCTCCTAGTCATGAAATCCCTTAATTCTTGCTTTTTCTATTCTGTAGCTTCTTTCTCTTCTTTCCTTCGGGTCTAATCTTTCTCAATCCAAGTCCTTCCTAACAAAAGTGTAAAAGGAGTGATGTTCTCAACAAACTTAATGACCTCAAATTCTTCTTTCGTCAATGCTCCACAAGAAGTTATAGGTACATGGGTAAGGCTTCCACATAGCGTTATCATATTTCCTTTAAACAATCTTATTCCTCCCAATGAAGGAACCATAGCAAGCTTTCCTAAAATTTCCCAAGTACTTTCTATCATGATATTTACCTGTGTTTCTACGTCCAATACATATTCTATGTCGAAGTCTCATATTATTGTTTCTATGCATTGTTTCTCTTTTAAGATCTCTGGTAAATTGATGTCTCTGTGATCATTCAATGTTTCTTTTATCTGCAATAATATAGTCTCTGATTCTCTCTAGTGGTCTAGCATATTCTTAGTCTTTTGACTTTTCTCATGGTTTTCTTGTTTCATATTCATCTTTCCAACTTTAGTGATCATTCTAGAGAAATCCAAAACCTCATCATCCACAGCTTTACAACAAAGACAACTAGAACCTATACCAAGGCATTCTTTAGCAAGATGTCTCAGTCTCTTGTAAATATAACAAAGATTCAATCCTCTTTTTCTCTTAAACGATCCCCAACCTTTCATGTACTGCGCACTAGGATCACAGTGATGAAACTGCAAAAAATTCTTTCTAGGATCCTACATCCACTTGTTAGTCCAAAAATCCTTTCTATGCATAGGAATAACATATCTTTCATTATTTCTATCAGGTCTATTTATATCAAATCTTCTTTCTTCTGGTTGTGCCCTAGTTTTCAGACTAGGAAAAAATTTATCAAGTATACCTAGATCCATTCTTTCGAAACAAAAATTTATACTTATCTTACCTTTATCAGAGCACAAAGCTTTTAAGATCTTACCTATTTTCTTCAAATCAGACTTATTTTCTTAGCACGGAGCTTCGCAAATCAAGTAGAATATTGTTCACTAGAGAAACAGATATATGCACAAAGCTTTCTCTTTTCTTCAGTTCCCAGCAATCACAGTTTCAGGTCCCAGCAACGAAACCATTTGTTGGTACAAGGGTAGACCCAGGGTTCAATGCTTCAATAGCGCACCAACAAAACCCTAACTATCGACCCTTTCGAAAACACCTGTGAAGAAGATGAAGTCTCACATGAGGTAGAGGCAGGGGGGGTTGCAGGACTCAAGTGTCTACAACCTAGGTGGGACACAGATCTGTGATCACAATAATTAACAGAGCACTTAGCAATTAACATTCATCATTTTTTTACCCTTATTCACATCGCAAGAAAAAACCATAATTACATAATGGCACAGTATTAATCAAGATCTAAGCACATCTAACCATTCATCACATAGTATTAATCAAGATCTAAGCACATCATAAAGCACCAAGCATTCATAGATCTATCTATCATAATAGTGCACTAAGAAAATACAAGGGAAATATAGCACAAAGCACAATAACATAGGATATATGTGGTTCACCCCAGTGTGGGGATACATCCACCAACTCTTCTTCTTCTTTATTAGTCTCTTCCAATCTCCTTACATGCACTAAGCCACACTGCTAACTCCACATAGGAAATGAGATCTGCACACCTTGCTAGATCCTCCTTCCCCGAGTTAGGTCAAGGCACAAATCCAACTCCTATCAAGCACAAAGCCTTACACAGTCTCTTACAATCACTTGCACTTACTAAACGCTTGCACCTATATCTACAATCCTCAACACATTCATGCACAAAGCCAACTAGCCATGCACTAAGCCGATCAATGACTAGTAACTCTACATCTTTCTTACATCGCCTAGCCACTTATTTATACATTACAAAAGGGTCCTAAACATGGGTAAACCCATGGTCCGACATCCCATACTCATTACATAAACCCTAAAACCCAAAAATATCACAAAACGGGGTGAGATTCTTCGATCTCCACTTCGCCTGGGCGCTTCGTCTTTGACCATCCTATGGAAGTCCCAAAAATTGGTCAAACACAACCAAGGTTGTCCAAAACTTGGTCAATGGCCAACACAAAGACAAATACCAGAATTTAAATTTTGCAGAGGATCCATGTAGGTGAAGTGATTCGACTATAAGTCCCTCATTTACGAATCACTTGGAGTGCTCATGATAAAAATATTGGCTTTGTCATGTGAGTAATGGGTTGCAATGAGAAATATTAGAATCTTGTAGGAGATGTGTTCACCCTAGAGGTATCATTCTTTGGATTGGGTGTGAAATCCATCTTTTATTCCTACAGTTGGGTGATGAATCACCCATCATCATCTAATTTGGTGGACTTTGTTTATAGATAAGTGTACATATCTATCCTTATGTGAAATGAGCTATGTTTATCTTATGTTCAGTATTGATTAAATGTAATGGGAAATGGATTTTTTTTTAATATATAACATTAATTTCATTGTTTCTTCCTCTCTACATATGAATTCTAGATTATATTCTTGTTATAGGTTGAATTTAACCTCACAATGGATTAAAAGAAAAAAAAGTGTATGAAGTTCCTTGATGGCCATAAGAGATATCTAGGTATGTTACAAGAGGTGGGGAGTTAATAGTATGAAAAATAGATGAATTTTCAAGCTTAAAAATATATGGTCAATTGAAAATCCTTATAACTTAGGAATTTTTCCTAAACAAAATCTATCAAAGTTTTCAACTAAAAAAATGATTTGTAAAATCTAGTTTCACAAAAGTTTGTGTCCTCTATCATAAAAGGAATTTGTTAAACATCTCTTTTGGAATTGTAGGGTAGCCAAGAATATTTGGAACCTTGTACTTTGCATATTTCAAATTATATCATTGATATGTACACTTCCATGGATGTTCCACTAAAACAACTCGTCAAAATAGATCTAACAATATTCTGTCATCTCTTATTATGCAGTATTTTACTTTAAATTTTAGATTTATCATTACTAGCTTATCACAAAAAATATTGAAATAAATGGATACTAAAATGAAAGAATCTAAGAAAATAACACACCATACACACAATGAATACATCATGCACCCTTGTAAAACCCAACAAGAAAAAAAAAAAAACTATCTAGAAGTTTAGGCCTATGCCTTGTTCTTTTCTTCTCCATTATGAAATTCAAATAAAAAAAAAGTGCATTCACTATGCAGTTGCCATGAACATTGTGGCCTATTTAGATGCTACAAGATCTTTTGCTTCCTATGTTCTACTTCAATATCCCACTCCCATATTCTTTTCTCAACTATGGAACAATAAACAACACAATAATTGAAACACCTTCCTTTACTAACGACCCGATATTTAACATGGTATAATAGTCATCCAGGATTAGAGTTAGGTTTTTTGCATGCCTTAGCTCCAAATTATGGTTATGGTTTTACACCCTCTAAAATATTCTTAAAAGTCCACACATGACTAATTCCACATGTGTGAATAATGGGAGCTGACATGGCATATATTCGGTATCATGGTGGTCAACAAGATAGGTCAATTTGAAGAAGGCATAACTTCCTAATATGAACTCCAACTAAGGTTATCTTCATGTGGTTGGAAATATCTTGATGTGTAGAACAACTCGAGAGGTTGGGAACTTCATTCTCAAATTTTTTACCTCAAAAAACATCGTTTGATGCCTCAAATAGGCCTCAAAATGTTTTGGACACTAAATCATCAAAATGGGACCTACCCCTAAAATGATCCCTACAATCCATTAGCTCCAATTTTTGCACCTAAAAAGCACCAAAATAGATGCCAAATTATATAATGATCCATTTGTACCATACCTCCCCATTTAGAGATTTTTTTGGTCCCCTAAAGCTTTTACTTAAGGAGGTGAAAAAATATTTCCTCTACCTTCCCTGGAGTACCATTTGGCCTTCCTTGGAAGTCGTCCTTTTAACCCAACCTATGAAAGTCCATACTGCCCCTGTCTAGTTGTTCTAGACTTCTTTTACAAAATTGTATCTTATGTTAACTCTATCTAAGCTTCTGATGCTAATTCCTCTATGGTAGGTAATACTTACTCATTAGTTTCTTGGTCCAACAAGGCTCATAGAGTTTTAGATTTTCCACATTCACTATTGAGTAAATGCATATATATGGGGGTAGACTGAGTTTGTAGGCATTATCACCCACCTTCTCCAACACTTCAAATGGGCCATACTATAGATTCGTTATCTTCTTACCAAGATTTTGTATCCTTTCTTTATTTAGATGCAACTAAACTCTATCTCTCACCTTGAATGTTTTCTCATTTTTTTGTTAATGATGCTAGGCCTTGTACTTTTCTTGTAACTTATTCAATATCTCATGTACTTTTAAATGGATATCCTTGAACTTATCAAAGAATTTTTCAACCTTTAATATGTATCCTATGGTGTCTTCCTCACTCCTCATTGCCATACATATACATCATGTAAGGGTGAATGTGGAAAATACCCAAAGCAAGTTTCAAAAGGGGACTTACTAGTAGAAATATAGACTACTATGTTATAAGAGTGTTGAATATAAATCAAATGTGTGTCCCAAGTTCTTGGATGCTTTTGATCGTAAACCCACAAAATTTGAACCAACGTCTTATTCACTACTTCTATCTACCCATCTATCTATGAATGTAAAGTTGTTGATCTCTTCAAGTTGGTGTCCATATTCTCCCAAAGAATAGGCTAAAAATCACTAAAAAATCTGATATCTCTATTTGAGATAATGCTCTTTGGTATCCCAAAGTGCACCTAGGTCTTCTCAAAGAAAATTTTTGTAGCATATCTTTCCTCGATGGTGTTTTTAGAAGGCATGAGAATGTGAATCTTGCTAAACCTATCAACTACCAAAAACAAATAGTCATGTCCCTTCCTTATTCTTAGAAAACCAGACATGAAATCCATGGAGATTCTCTCCCATAGTCTAGTAAGTATAGGTAAGGGATGTATAAACTTTTTTATTATTATTGGGCTTACTAGTATAGAAAAATATGCATTTTGTAATACATTGAGCTAGGTATTCTTTCATTCTATGCCAATATGCAAACCTTTGTAAGTTGGTAACCCTCTTTCCAACACCAAAATGCCTTGCAACTTTGGAGTTGTCAATCTCTTTTATAAGCTACAATATTTCACCTTTAGGAACACAAAGATTGATAATCACTTGTATAGAAACCCATCTTGGAGATGATAATCAACCCTACTTTACCTTCTCAGTGCATGGACTTGGCATTGTAACAATCCAAACACCACTTTTAAGTTTTCATCTTCTATGTATACCTCTTTGTATGCATCATGGGTGAAAGGATCCATGTGCATGTGAGTTCCCAAAGTTGAAAAGTTGCAATATTGGATGTGGGTGGCCTTGAGAGCATGTCTTCCATATTATTAGTGATACCCTTCTCATATTTGATGATAAGATGAAATTGATATAAAAAATCCATTCACTTGTCGTGTTTGGTTTGTTGAAGCCTCCAAATACTATAGTGGTTGGTGATCAATGTGGATGATGGTCTCCTTTCCCATCAAATAGTGCTTCTATTTCTTAATATCTTGAACTGAAGCATAGGTTTCCTTGTCATATGTAGGGTAGTTTAGGGCTACACCATGGAACATTTCAGAGTGATAGCATATTGGCGTACCTCCCTACATCAAGAACACCCCATAACATATCCACTTGCATATGTATCACTACGAAATTATTATGCGGACTGGTAAATGTAAGAATTGGTGATTGACCAATATTTCACTTTAGCTCTTCAAAAGATTTCAATTGATTATTTCCCCACTATAAATCTTATCGCTCATTGTTATGGCATAAAGTGGTGCAGCCACAACTGAAAAGGATGATATAAACTTTCATATGTATTGTGTTGACCCCAAAAATATCCTAACCTAAGTAGAATTAGTAGAATTTGGCCACTTGAGGATGCCCTCCATATTCATGAGATCTATTTTGAGTGCCCTTCCACCAATCACATACCCCAAATACACCAATGATTTTTTATCAAATTCACATTTCTTAAGGTTTTTCTGCAATTGATGATTTTTCAAGGTGTTTAACACCTACATGAGATGTGAGATATGCTCTTCCCAAGGAGATATATAAGCCAGTATATCATCTAAGTACATCATTACAAATTAATCTAGGAAAAGACAGTACATTATTAAAAATGAATATAGAAAGAGACACAGTACATCATTCATCAAACACATAAATGTCTCTACTGCATTACATAAACCAAAAGGCATTATTGATGATTCATATAAACCTCGCCTTATCTTGAAGGAAGTATTCCATTTATCTTATTATTTAACTTGTACCTAATGGCATCTTGATTTGAGATCCAACTTGGTGAAGTACATGGCATGTTGCAACTGATCTAGCAAATCATCAAACTTGAGAAGTGGGTATCGATTCTTGAAAGTGATCTTATTTAGATTCTATAGTCGATATACATTCTCCAAGAACCATTCTTATCTGGTAATATGATTATAGGTGACCCATAAGGCGATGTATTTGGTAAAATTACTCCTTATTCCAATATATGCTATAATTGTTTCTTTATTTCATCTACTTCCAAGATGAACTATCTATACAACCTAGTGTTTGGAAAAGGAGTGTCAAACAACTATATTTCACATGCTTCACTCCCCTCTTAGTTGCTTACCTTTATGCCCCTTGAACACTTATTTGAATGCTCTTTAATACATCCCTCTAACAATGCGTTTACTTTTACCTATTCATCTCCTAGTGGATTATCTCTTAAGAAAATATATACAAAATTTCTACTTGAACTTATTAGTTTCTTGACTTGGTTATCACTTACCAATGAGATATTGGATTTACCTCTATGTGCATTGATGATGAAGGAATTCCCATCATTGATTAGGAAGAACTAATTTTCTCCCCTCGTGAATATTGCATCCCTTATGTACATGTAGGGGATTCCATACACTACACCACACATATCAAGTGGTACTATATTTACCTTCACTTCATCAATTGCACTTATAGAAAATTTGATCTTACACTGCTTACTGACCCTGAGCTCTACATCCTTATTTACCCATCTGAAAGGATATGGTTGAGGATGGTCAGAACTTCGATTGCATGCATGATTACCATATCTTCTTATATGGGGTTGGCCTGTGAACGAGAATCAAATAGAGCACCCACCTTTGTCCTCTTGACCTGGATCTTGATATGGAAGAGTTTAGTCGTCTCCTCTCATTGGGACGAAGGTTACTCAAGTTTTCCTCCTTATACATTGTAGTGCAAACAATATTTTCATATAAATATGAGTTGATGTCTACTTGATTGCTTGAATCCACAACTAGCACTTTCTTCTTAGCATCCTTCTTATGGTTCTTTAGATTTAGCTCTAGATGTAGCTTCCAACACTTGCCTTCGGTGTGACCATTACAATGGTTGTTCAAATATTTACACTGATGCATTGTGGTTGTTTCCTTATTATAATTTATTTTCCACTTATTTTCCTTCCTGGAATCATCTTGGTGATCTTTCTACTTGAAACCACTTGGTTGTCCTTTATTCTTGTCCATGTTCTCTAGATATTATTCTTGAATTCGAGCCTCATCAACTTTCCTAGGTTTGAAGAGCATCACTTGCCGCCTTAAATGATTATGTACACCTCCCATATACTTGAAGAGTACCTCTAGGTTCTTAGGATATATACACAACATAATGGCTTGTTTTCTAAACTCGATGGTGTACTCTTGTACACTCTACGATTGCTTCTATTGAAAGTAATGCCAAAGAACCCATTGGTCATATTCATAGCCAATATGGAAGATTTGGGACTTAATGAGGGTTTTAAACACATCCCACTGAATCACTAGAGGATCATCGTCCAGCCTAAGCATATGTGTGTGGCTTTCCCACCAAGTTTGGTTATGGCCCTCTAACTTCAATCGGGAAAATGAAATATTTTTCTCATCACATATGTTATGAACATTTTAATAAACTTATACCTATTGCAACCATTTATTCAATTTAACAACACCAATCTCCCCTTGTTAGGATTTGATGTCCAATTTTGATTTCACTAGAAATAGATATTGGAAAGAAGTGACAAGACTTGTTACGAGGAAAATCTCTCTATAAACAAATATGCTAGAAAGACAAGATAAAAGGCCTACCTCGTCCAGACGTTTGATGAAGTCCATCGTTGAGCACTTGGCCCAAAGCAATATACCTGCAACTAGTCCTCAACAACCAAGAAAATCAAGCATATGGTGATAATATATGATGTTAGAATATTCAATAGCATAATCCATTAACATTCATAACAAATACGCCCATGGAATAATAATTAAAATATTTGCAAGATATCAATTAGACGGGAAAAGATTATTTCTATTAAGATATGATCAGCAGAAGTGAATGAGTTACAAACTACCATGTCGGCACGGTTCGAAATCGAGAAACTAAGTTCTGTCTAGTTGGACCTCCACCACTTCAATCCTCCACCAAAGGTAATCTCATGTAAGAGAGACAATGGAGTCCTCACTCAATAAGGTAAGAGCTTGGGGACTGAAAAATGTGTTCAAACTTAAAGGAAAAAGGGATGCAGACTCAATGTGAAGTGAATAATTCCTCCAAAGTAACTTTACTCTCAAAGTTGAATTATTTCTTCTCTTTTCCATAGCTCGTGTTTGGCCCATTTATAGCTTTCAAGTGGAACTAAAAGGGCAAGTCGGGACATTTCTAGTATATGGAAGGCCAAGGATCATTGATCTCATGTCGTGACATGGAAACCCGACACCATTTTTCATTTTTGGGCACATTTCCCGATGTACACGAGTTGTAGTGGTGCAACCTGCGTATACGCGTGTTGTATAGTACGAAAGGTGTGTATATGTGGAAAAATTGTATTTTTAGCTCTGAGATTTGCAAAGAGGGATTAAATTTTTGCATGGGGAAATGGAAAAAGGCCTTATGTGCAAGATTGCATGGGGTGAGGAAAATCTTTCTATAATAGATGCCCCCTAATGTGTGAAGTCACAGGAGTATCTGCGATGGCCGAAATACATTATAAAAACCAAGAAGTCGAGTGATGGGGAACCAGCTGGAAGAACTAGTTGCTCATTACAATCTGTATTGACTTTGCATACATGGCTGCCAATTTGAATTACACTGCAGATCCATGAGAAAATATACCAAACAATTGTTTGTGCCCATAAATAAGAAAATATAAATGCGGTTACATGCCAAAGGTTGTCATAGTCATGAACAAGGCCCAGTAGAAACAGTCTCAAAATCAATCTGAAGATATCTCTATACAATGGAGTACAATCTGATCTCCCATGATCACTGAAGTCACATAGGTACTGGTCAAATGAAAAAGAAGCAACAGCTTAGGAAATTTGTAGCCACATACTAATGTATTCAAGTCTTCTACACAATCCGCCAAAGGTGCAAGTCTACATCGTGTGAATAAAAGAGTTGAGGTCGAACACAATGAGACTTCGTTTGATTATTGGTCATTGAGGTATACCATTAAAAAATGTGAGACATCCTACCGATGATGAAAGTAGGCATCAAGGCACTGAGTACATTCTTACAAGTGTGAATAAAGGAGTTGGGGTCAAACACTTGAAGAATCCATCGATCAAGAGACATAGATGTATTCCCAACTGTCAATGGCAAGAGAACCTAACACTAATTATTGCAAGCCTCTAGGTACTCATAGGACTCTAGATCTTGTTTCCAGAATAGATGAGTTGAATTCGATGGAAGGAGACCCATTGAAAGGAGAGCATTAAGGAATCTCTCATCATTCAGCATGAGGTACAAAATAGGAGCTTCATGATTTGGAGGAAATAAGACGAAGAACATGTTCACGAACCAATGACCCTATGCGTCTTTCACGTGTTCAAACTGAAAGCGGTACATGAAAAATACCCTCTGAATAGCAGCCAATGAGGAAAATTGATGACAAAGGTGAGGAAACCACCAATAAGGCTAATGGAATCCAAGACACTGCATGAATCCCAATGTGTGAATAGATGTCGTTTCGTCAAACACAAGGGAAACCATCCAGTCAACGACCAATGATGAAATGTTGATTGTTGGGTTCAAGGTTACCTACCAATGAGGGAAGTATGACCAGGGTGCGTAATAGGACTACAGCATCATGTGATTCTGGGACAAACTGAGGGTATGTCCGACATGAAAATTCAATAGTTCTAAGGAATGGCCGACACAGGTTGATAGACATCCTTTGAATAAGATCATTAGACATATGGAAGACTCTGACAGCATAGACTCAATGATGAAACTGTGAGATGCAAGAGGCATCAATCAAGTTCTCCATAGGGACTAGAAGAGTAACCAATTTGTGGAGAAAAGTCTTTGTACGAGCTAAGCTTCCTAAGTTCATGCTAAACCAAAAATTATGATGACAAATTGATTCAACAACTTTGTGCTCTGTTCAAAGGAGACACGATTGATGCCAATATAAGATAATGCTCCCTTCTCGCCCGTCTTCTTTTTTTTTCATAGTCAAATGAAGGTTATGATACAGAGGAGGAAACGAGTGTCGCAAGTAAGAAAAACTAGTTCTAGCAGTGGAACATACCTATGCTCAATGCAAGGAGGTGCATGTGGGAGATGGACACTCAGGGGAATGTTCCCTCCTGAGTATAGGGTGTCAATTTGAAAAGGATATAAATGAGGCTCTACTTGGTTGAGGATGAAAAATTGTTGAGGCAAACGGTTTATAATGCAAAGCGAGAACCGGTTATAGGCTCAATACTGCAAGTAAGGGCATGAGATGCAATCACAACTTAAGGCCAAAAAATATCATTTTTCATAATATTAGTCTACTTGGTTTGCAAAAGGGATAAACTTGTACCAAATAGGCATCCTATCAAATCCAAATTATGAGTGTGACGGAGACAAGTTCACTCGGCAATCTTTTCTCTTTTTGAAAATGAGTCGGAAAAGAGCTTAAATCAAACTCGGATGGGAGTAATCTAGGTATAGGTTAGCATGTTTATGAATGAGAAATGAGGTTTAGGATAAAGTCATGTATTGGCTATAAGGGACTCTCGGTCCTACGGAAAAAATCTTTGCATGAGCACCAAATGGACCAGAGGATCTAACTAGGGTACCCATGTTTGGTAAGTCTCTACCATTTGATAATGACACGTCTTATAGCAGATGGAGGGTTTTGTGTCTCTAAGAAATGGGTTCATAGCTAAGTCATATGAGTGACAATTATAGGACAATGCAAGTGTGCATGATGGAATGGATACCTATCATATATGTTGGGTAGAGAAAATACCTGCATGTAGTTACGAACGGTCAACATAACACTAAAAACCGCAAGAATCCCTAGTGAAAACTACAAAAACCAACTCAATCCACTAATGTATTATTCCATTAGGCGAAAATACGATCTGAAACTATATAAAGTGGGTAAACACTGCTATAAATAGTAACAAAAACCAAATTTCACTATGTCATTTTGACTTTTTACCCAAATAGTAAAAATTGGACCAAATTAACTTTGATCTTAAACTGGTGATTGCAAGAGCGTCGAGTGACAGAATGAGAGACCTTCTAGATTAGGTAATTCCTCTTTCCCTCCTCTTCCTTTCTAGTGGATTACATTTTTTATTTAGGTTTCAAAATTTGAGTTATTTAAGGTGCAAATTAGGTATTTAGGTGTACGTGGGATACCACTCATCGGGTCGTGTATACACAAGGTTATACGCGACTGTGTAAAATACAGACTACATGTACTCATCCATGTACAGGACTATGAGTGTTGTAGCCCGCATGCAAGTCTGTAAACAAGGTTTTTGATGGTTGCTAACTCAAAAATTGATGTTTCTCTGGCAGGATGGTGCTAGAATGGAGGGAAAGGGAACATGAGGAGGTAGATGTTGTTGTGAAAAGAGATACGAGGGCCAAAATGGCCTTGAAAATATGTGATTTGTACAAATTTTGGGCACTCAATGGGATGAGGGCCCAAGTGAGGTTGTTACAGTTTCTCATGGATTATTGGGATCCAAACAGTGAGAGCTTCTACCTCGATGGGAAACCATTGAGGATTGAAGTCTAGGATATATATTTCTTGACGGGGTTGTTGTGTCGGGATGAGTTGGTGAACCTCAAATCCCAAGGAGTTGGGAGCAGTATGAAGATAGAAGAGTACATAGATTCTCTCTATATAGCAAGGACCGAGAAGTTCAGGAGTCAAATCCCCATCCAAGAAATAAACAATCTCATCCTCAAGATTGTTGTCCTAGTTTTGACTAGGATCATTGGATCGACTTCGTTGCACCAGGCATCGAGGTCGCTCATGTTCTATTATGTAGAGTGTTTGAGACCCACAGTGTACGATTGGTGCACCTCACTACTAGATAATATGAAGAGCCAGTTGACAGAATGCAAACAGGGTGACAAGAGAAACTTTGGGTTTGCATCTATCTTGTGTAGCTTTTTCTTCGAGTGGGTTCCAGGTTTGGGACCTAGATTCAAGATCATTCCTTGAGGACCTCGCGATCTATCCATGGCACGGTGGACTGAGGTAATGAGACGGAAGGGGGAGGTAGGGTTCCCACACCCTACAATGATGATTTCTTTTACTAGTGGAGACGAAGGGTCATTTCTCTGGATGACTACCCCTATGCAGGGATCGACTTCAGAGGGGACCCTAACATGCCACTGCCACTAGGGACCGCCTAAGGGGACATAGGTATGTCAAAGTTTTTAAATATTTAATTTTTTTGTATTTTGTATCGTAAAACAAAAATATTTTTAGATGATGCTTAAGTAATAACTAGACACTTGTGTGACATAGACGTAGGTCCACGATGGCTAGACGAGCTTTCGCAACATCATCAGAGGCACCGGGGAGATCAGGTGATGGAAGGAGAAGCAGAGAGAATCCTCCAAAATGTGCAGGGAAACCGGTCTTGTTTGGCACATAGGATTCTGATGGTTCAGGTAGAGGATCTGTCGGAGGCCATGTAGCAACAAGTGGTTGGTGTGCCCAGAGCTTGGGTGCGACTCTTTCGTCATCTCGCAAACATTGTAGTTTGTTATTATAACACACATATGGTGCCACATGCGTAGATGTCATGGATTTTGTATTATCGGCTGTATATGTGTATTGAGGGTGTTGGCCCTAATTTTGTACTATAAACATCATATTTTTTAAAATATATATAAAACAAGGTTCTTCGGCTTTACTTATATTATAATGTCTACACTGATGAGATTGTTTTCTTTGCTTTGGTTATGTGGCAAATTCCAATCTAAAATGAAATTAGCATAAGCATCAGATACATGATTAGAACTCCTAGGTATGTGATGATAAGTAATAAAATCAAACTGTCGCTCTAAAATGCGTACCCGTAGGAATCATCGAAGTAACATAGGATCGTGCACATGGTAACTTCCGTTCAACTGACATACTACTAACAGGGAATCCAAGCGAACCTTCAAAGAGAAAATACCATGTGAAATGGCATCGCGCAAAAGTTCTATAATGGCACTATATTCGGCCACATTATTCATGGATGGCCCTAGGCATACACCACCTGAAGACACCAGTAGACCCTCGGGTGAGTAAACCCCCCAAGCGGTGGAAGCCAAGTTTCGTGTATAATGAATGGCTCCATTTTTGAATCCTAAGTAGACCAAAGACTTCGTTGACATCTACCAACCAAGGGAAAACTCGATAAGCAAGTTTAAGATAAAAAGTAAAGGGAAAAGATGTATACACTAAATTACATTAGTATACAAAGAGTTACACCCAAGCTTGGGACTCAAGTGTAATATCTTTTCAAGTAGAGCCCATTCCTAGGCTCGACCAACATGTTCCCTTCATAATATTCTAACTCATAGGCTCCTTTTTCTAAGACACGCCGCACGATATAGGGACCATGCCACATGGGTTTGAACTTGCCTGCCCCCAGCGGTTCTTTGGCTTTATCATATAAAAGGACCAATTCACCCTCAGTGTACAACCGAGGACAGACAGACTTATCATATTATACCTTGACACATCTTTTATTCATCTCGATAGTCATAGAGGCGTCTCGACGCTACTCGTCGAAACTCTCTAGGTGTACGAGGCGTCGCTCGAGATCAGAAGTGTTAGGGAGGAGTGTGACTGCCAATATAAGAGAAGGGATTTCACATTCAATAGGTAATATTGACTCCACACCGTGTACTAACTGGACAGGAGAAAATCTGGTGGCAGTATTGACCGAGGTTCGATATGCCCAGAGTGCAGGACATAGCATAATATGCCAGTCATATTTACTCTGGCTGACAGTTTTCTGCAAAATGGTCTTGAGAGACTTGTTGATAGCCTCTACCTGTCCATTTTCCTGGGGTTATTAAGGGGAAGAATGACCATGCTTAAACCCTAGCTTGGATGATATCTCTTCCATCATTTCGTTCTAAAAGTGACTTCCATGATCAGTGACAATCTCACTCGGGATACCAAACCTAGCGATAATTTGAATGAATACGAAGAAGGTGGTAGTCTTCCCTTCGGATTTAACTGTAGGCATGGCCTCGGCCCACTTATTAAAGTATTCTATGGCCACGATGATGTGTTGATTCCCCCAAGACAAAGTTGGGTTGCAATCCACGAAGTCCACCCCCCATTTGGTGATGACTGGGTGAAGAGGGATTGGATGCGAGCGCATTTTCCGATTGAACACCTGGCAAGGGTGACACTTATTAATTGCTTCAACACAATATTTAAATATAAATGGCCATAAATAATTGGCTTGCAAAATTCTTTGGATTATTTCAAGCCCCGATAGATGACCACCATAAGTCCCATTGTGGCAATTGTTTAGAACTGACTCGGCTTCTTCGTGAGTTAAACAATGATGCAGGATATTGTCTATTCCTCGACGATACAAAGTGTTGTTGACGATAATGTAATTCTTATCTTGGTATCATACACATCATCGATCATCTTGGAGGAGATGTTGAAGAAACTTCAAAGTTTGAAGATAGATAACAATGTCTCCATACCAGGGGTCGGATGACGAGACAAGGAAAATGTGTTCGTCCGCAAATGAATAGACATGGTTAACATCCTCGTCCAATTGGGGGAAGTCAGATATTAACTCTGCAAAGACTAGTGATTTTCTGGATTTCACAGAAGCGAAATCGAGATCAAATTCTTGTAAAATGACAATCCATTTATTGTATTTTCCCCCTATGATACACCTGGTAAGGATGTATTGAAATGGATTGACATCGGAAACCATAGTAGTCTTGCAAAGAAATATATAATGGTGTAATCGTTGGACTGCGTGAATGGAAGCCAAAGCTAGCTTTTCAACATGATAATAATTGAGCTCAGGACCGACTAAGTTTCAACTAAGATAGTAGATGACGTGCTCACGGAGCTCATCATCCTCCTGAACCAAAACCATACCAATTGTCTCTTCGGACGCAGCGACATAAAGCAAGTAATCTTTATTATAGTCGAGAGACTTTAGAAGAGGCGTCGATACCAAGGCTTTCTTCAAAGCATGGAAGGATTCTTGGGCTCGCTCATCCCAGATAAAAGGGGTGTCCTTCTTCAAAAGATGCATGAAACCATTAGTAATATTGGCATAGTTTACTATAAACCGACGTAAAAATTTATCTTTCCCTTGTAAACCTTGAAGTTGTCGAATAGTGTGCAGGGGAGGCAACCGAAGTATTGCCTCAACCTTTAACGGATCTACCATGATCCCGGTCTCAGAGACTAAAAATCCAAAAAGATGTCATGACCTAACGCAAAAGATTCATTTATGAGGGTTCAATCGGATTCTATAATGACGACATCTTTCAAAAACTAGTCGAAGTTGCTTAGAGTGATCCACTCTCTTACGAGAGTGAGCAGCAAGATCGTGAAGATAAGATTTGACTTTATGCTTAAGATCGTGGAATGCGAAGGTCATAGCATGTTGGAAGGTTTCTCCGACATTTTTAAGGTCGAAAAGCATATTCCGGTATGCGAAATTACCCTAAGAACAAATAAATGTCGTCTTGTGTTGATCCTCGGGTTTAATTTGAATTTGGTTATACCCTGAAAATCTGTCCATGAAAGAAAAATCTTTGCTTCCCACACACTCGTCGAGAATCTGATCGATGCTAGGTGTCAGGAAGTTGTCTTTAGGACAGGCTTTGTTCAGGTCACGAAATTCCATGCATACATGGATGGTTCCTTGCTTCTTATTCACAAGAACGGGATTGGATACCCATTCAATTAAAGGAACTAGGTAGATAAATCCATCATTAAGTAGTTTCTCTATGTCTACCTTGATAGCAGGGGCCTTTCGGGGATTGACATCTCTAAGATGTTTTCGAACAGGCTTAGCATCCGGATAAGTTCTAATCTCATGCTCGAAAATTCAAGGGTCGATTCCTGGAATCTCCTCATATGACCAAGCAAATACATCTCGAAATTCCTTGAAGAGCTCGGTGTAGATCAGGATTTCTTCTGGAGAACAATCTGCACCGATGTGTACATTTTCAATCTTGCCAGGGGTATGAGAGATATCGATCGTTACGGTAGGAGAGATACTTGCCATGTTTCCTTCGGCATAAATGTTGTGTGTATCAAGTGGAACTACGGTGTGACCGACTATCTCGCTCAAAGTAGATCGAAAGTCACCTTGTTCGATTCTAGTGAGCTCTGGGAGAAAATAAGAGCGATGATGCATATCATCCCAAGGTTTGTCAGAACCATTCATGGCTTCGATGATAGCTTCATCTGAGGTAAAATTATCATCGAGGCAGTCGTGTGAACAAGACGACGAAGTGGCCCACACGGTCTTAAGAACAGGATCCTCCTTGTCCGTCGGTGAGGTAACAGGATCGGGATCGGCAAAAGAGTCAAAAACAGCTTGATATGCTATCTTTGTTGTTGATAGTGGCATGGCCATTCTAGCATGCGACTGACCTTCACAAGACGAAGTCGAGGAAGGTAGGGTCCAAGGATCGTTAAAATAGGAAGTGTGGAAAGGAACAGACCTCTCTGACGAAACGGGCCGACTGAACATGGAGTAAACATGGTGAATCAGTGCCATGAAGTCGAAGGTACCCATAACGGATGAATACATTCTGACGCTGATATTCTCAGTTTCCAACTGAGAATTGTCGACCACATGGATCGACGTTCCAACAGATGCACTGGGGATAGCATGCGCAAAGGATAACTAATCGACCGTCACGATCTTCCCATCGTGAGGAAAATAAAGAGTGTGGAAGACGGATGATACGACGGTATTCATAGCATAATTCCAATTGCATACTAGTAACAAGTTATAATCGAGTGGCACATCAACCACCTCGACATCCACCTCTACCTTCTTCCCACCTAACTGGACCGAAAAGGCAGGAAGAATACCATGAGGGCAGAAGGAACGACCGTCAAAAGCAGTCAACATGGTCGAAGATTGAGAGAGAGTCGGAGAGTCGAGGTCTTTCTAATAAATCAGGGATATCACACATGTAGCAGCTCCTTCATCAACAACCGCACATTTGATGGTATACTTCGAGTAACCCACATGGATTTGGAATGCCACATGGTAAGGAAAACGAAGCTTCACATCTATGATGTCAAACTTGATAACTTTTGAGCCACTGGGGTCTAGAGCTCCTAATGTAGATACCAAGGCATTCCTTTGTGAAGGACATGTCTGGAGTACCTCTAGGGCCGACATCGCACAAGGGGTTTGACCCAGGTCCTCAATAATAGAGTAATTATGGGAAGATCTAGAATTTGGATTGTGGGTAGAGCGCTTTAGTACTCCTTTCAGAATACGAGGTGATGGCTCTAGTTTTTCAATCTGTAAAGGCATCTCCAGAGGAGGAGGAGGAGGATATTCTAAACCAGGTACATTCTATGAAGAACTGTAATTGCGAGACCAGGTGGCTACATTAACCTGAGAATTGACCATATTGATGCACAAACGGTCACCATCTTGTGTCAGAGGGTTTTGTCTTCCATCGACCACATTTTTGGCATTTGAGGAGCTTGAGGCCATGTGCTAGTTATGTGGGAAAGGATTTGTCAGTGCGGCAGGCGGTAGAGATAAGACCCTCACAACTTCCGCAAGTTTAGGGCATAAATGAGTAAGATGATCGTCTGTACAAAGCTTATAGGGAAATTTTTCCTTACGCCTTTCTTTCTTTCCCTCATAATCATTATTATTCATCTTCTCATTATCACCATTTTCATTGGGTTTATTATTATTCTTCCCACCCTTACGATTATTATTACGTCCTTTCTTCTTATTCTCTCCTAGTTCCTAGTTTCCATTTGGGTCAGTCGACAATTGCACGGAATGTACATTTGTCGACTAAGTGGGATTGGAAGATACAGACGAAGTTGGCCCTCCTACAGAATGGTTTAGAGACAACTCTTTCAAATGGCTTGTCACCGAGTCTGCGGATTTCACATTGCCAGAGCCTACAATGTCATCGGCATGAGGTCAGGGCTTTTGTCTAGGGTCATAGTTTGACCTCAGTGCATCCGGAAGAATCTGGTATAACATTCCAGACTAAGCGTATATAAGGTCTAATTGTTGGGCTTTAAAGATTGCTTCTTCCTCAGATGTAACCCCGGATGTAGAAACATCCTTCGAGATAGGAGGTTGCAACGACTTAAGGAACCATTCTAATAGGAAATCTGGGGGTATGCAGGTTGTGATCAACCTCTTTCATCTACGCCACTCATGGATGTGATCTGAGATATGAGTGGTTGTGTCCTGGCATAAAGTCGACAGAATTTCTAGGCCAGCATCGTAATGAACCTACAATTGAAAGTGGTTAAGGAAGACTAGCACCATCTGACTAAAGGTCCCATATTCCCCCCTAGGTAGCTCGATATACCATCTCACGGAAACCCCTATGAAGGTGCATTGAAATAATCTTAACCAAATGGAATTGTCATTAATGGAATTTGAAGAGCACCATAGGTGAAAGGTGGTCACGTGATCACCAGGATCCTTTCCATTCTTACCTTCAAATTTCATAATATCCGAAGGAAGCTTGGTGGGAACGGGAGGGCATGTAGGATCATGACACATAGTTTCATTCATCAACTTAGACAAGTCTGGCAGATTGAGCATGGCCATAAAAGGGAGACTGGATTACGACATCTGGCCCCAAGTTCCCTGGAAATATTATGTTTGGGAACTGTAACCCATCTAGGGTTATGGTAAGCACCATGGCCCTATCAGGGATTGTAAGACCCTCCTCCAGGCTTATTCATAAGAGTTTGGTTGGGCATCATTCTAGTAGGAATGTTCTGATGGGGGTTATAAAAATTTCCCCCAGCCGGAGTGGCTCCGGGTTGGGGGTTGCCTAAGGTGTGAAACCAACCTCCTCCAGGTGTGAATCTAGAGGATAAAGGTGGATTCATCATGCCAAATGTGTTGGTTGGAATCGACATTGAGGAGGTGAGGGTATAGGACGGAACTTGAGAAAAATTATGTTTGCTAGGTTGGTTTCTCCACCCAGAAGAAACAGGATTAGACTTGGGGTTAAAATAAGGAATGCCTACCATAGTAGGAGTCGTTTGAGGGATCTGAGAGCCACCAAATGAGAATGGAGTATAAGGAGGAGTTTTTCCCCCAAGTCCAATGCTAGCATTAGGGCCAGCAGCTGGGATGGAGTTTGAAAACTACGATGTAAAATTTGGCATACCATAGGAGAAAGGACTAGAGGCCATAGAGATGGACTGAACATTATAGCCTAGTGAGTGACCAAGAGACCCAAATGGGTTCGTGGCAATAGGTTAATAATTTACTATAGGACGAGCATCGATGATGATAGGTGCCTCCGACACTACAACCATTGTGGTTGTAGGAGTCGAAGGGGTGTCATTAACTATAGTAGTTGTGGGAGTCGATGGGCTCCTATTATTCTGATGACTCAGTTTAGTACTCATCCTTGTAGAATCACAAGTCTCAGAAGTGGAGGTGTGTGTACCACGTCTAATAACTCTACACCTTTTAGAAGGAAAAGACTTGAAATCCGGTGGTAATGGTAACAAGCGGTGAGACCGGTGGGGAAGTTGGTCCGACTCCACGATGACTTAAGACTCAAGATATAAAAACAAATCATAAGGTCAACTAGTAATCAAAGAGCACACCAAAAATAATCAAACAGCCAATATGCACACAAACAAGATAAAGTGGTTGAAATGGGCCTCCCTCCCTAAAGCAGGTATGTCTCGCCCAAGAGGGGCCTGAGACTCCCTGCTAAAGATTGGAGGTAACAGAATCAGTTATAAGGGCCCTCGTGGGATTAAAAACTAGTCAGTCAGATCCCCCCAAAGAGGTAATTGTCCATAAATATTGTGTGTTGTTTGACCCTTATCTGACACAAGGTACCTTTATAATAACCCTTGCAAGTAACCTATGTGGTACCTAAGTCAAGCAACTAAGAAACCACTGTATAACTGATGCACAGGCGACCAGTCGTAAGTCAGCTCCACCGTATGGGTAGGGTGGCAAAGCCCGAAACCTTGAAAGCACTGCCTCTCACAGAGGTAAGGGCACTAGAAAAATCCCCAGATATGAATAGATCCCCAGAAATATATCTGACGCTAATAAGGTATCAGGGGGATATCCCTTCAACCGACCTCGCGCGACCTCGTTATTAACTCTGGTGTAAGAGGAACCTCCTAATCTTACCAATTATACAATGGATTTCTTGACTCCCTTAGTTAGACACATATGTTGATTTAATAGCCTTGGAGAAGTTTACTCACGAAATACTATTCCAAGGCACTAAATCCTAAGCTAGTTTGTGCACCCTAAAAATAAAATCGTTACTAATCAATTTTAAATTATAGCATTAATTTTAATGGTCGTACTTACTCAAAAGGTGCATTCGTGAAACTAGTGATGTTATGACTCAGCAAGTAAAGTAAATATGAATACAATGCAAAGCACTAACTTCAATTTTCCATAAATGATATGCTTCTTAAAAATGCAATTTTCAATTCAATTCTGCAATTCTAAATAAAAATGCAATCTTTCTTTACATGTACTAAGATAAATGGCGAAGACTCAAAAGATCAAAATGTCAATCAATGCAAAATGCCTAATATTTTTGTATTTTCAATATAATAAAAATGAAAATGCATGGAATGAACGAAAGCTTGATATATAAAGACTCTACTGTGTATAGAAAGAGACAACTCAAATAGGATACCAAGGAGCAAAACACCCAGCCCAATGTACAAGGACAATCAAAATGAAAATATTATGAGAAAGGCACCGCCCAAAAATTCAACCAAAGACAAGTTTCCTATCATCCCACATGTTAGCGACATTTCTTGTCCTAGGCACAAGAGTATTCGGGTCTGCAAGTTGCTCGAGAAGCACCCAAGCGCAGCATGGAAAAATCTCGTTTTAAGGCTTCCAATCAAGCGAGCGGATGAAATTACGTTGTCAACGGCCCGGATTCATCCATAAAATAAGATCAACAGTCATCGGGATATCTGGGCTACCAAGTTGACCGATGTATAGCGTCAAAGAAAGCGACTATATGCCAAGATTGATTATGGGTCGTCCGATCCAGCAACACATAGTGCAAGATCTAGTCGGCATATCGACATTCGGGAGTTCGAAGGGTGAAAGTCCCTCATCATCTCATATCTCGAAACCCCAAACCCTGGGGTGCCGAAAGCACCCAGAGTCGGGCCCGCAGTATCGTGAAGCAGCCTCAACCGTTCATCCACAGGAGACACCTAGCGCGTGATTAGGCTCCTCGCCTTTTCGCCCATCGCGACTTTGAAATGCAAGGAATAGCCCCGTCATATTCGCGATGCGCGAGGCACCGGGAGTGTCCAGACCCCAGGCCCACAACATCACCAAGTGAGTTCAAGGCCGTCAGATCAGAGAAGGATGTGTGGCGCCCAATTAATCCATCTCGGTGTTTCTCTCATCGTAGCTGTGAATAAGCAAGGATTAACTCCTTCTATTTGCGAACGTCGAAAGCATTTTGAGAATAGACACAGGATCATAGCCCGTGGTCACTTGGGAAAGAAATGAGTTGTACAAAAAGGGGCCAAAGGTGCCGAGGATAGTCGTCGAAAGGATCATCATGAGCTCCGTGCGCCATCTGATCCGACCTCGATCCTGGTTTTCTCATGGAGTAAATGAAGATGAGAAGGGGTGGTTGAAACCTCTCCTCAGGAACTAAGTGTAAAGTATGGATAATTTGGCAAGCGATCTGCTCGAGGGGGTCCTGTGTACCCATTTTTCTAAAGAAGCCATGCCGAGTCCTCGACCAGCCGGAGGAGGTCTGCACATGCTATATCGGCACTTAATGGCTCAGCTACTCCCCTTGCAGGAGCCATACGCAGTTAAGGTGGCGTCTCACAAAGAATACCCGTCTGAATTTGGCTGAAGGGACACTAAGCCTGGATAACTGAGAACGTCGATGTTAGGTCGTTTTCTCTGAGTATATAAACTCAGTCTTTGTATTTTGTAATGGATCAATGGTTGAGCAAGGCTCTCGATGGTAAAGTTTTGATGAAGCGTTGGTCGCTCTGGTTAATGTATAAGGCATTTGAGATTTCTTACTTTATGGATGTCAGCTTCTCTTCCATCTCTTTGTTTACTATGTTAGAACAACTCGGAATTGGAGGATCCAGTCAAGTTGCAGCTGTTATAGGATGATGTAGGTTGGATCACTGTAACAGTTACATTGTTTCTAATCGGTTACTGTGATTTTCTTAACGTTGAACGAATTGGAATTGGAGGATCCAGTCGAGTCACCCCTCAGCTCCTTGAAGCTCTGTACCAAGAAGATCTTGGCTTATGATTTTTTCATCCTCAAGCTTCCGAAGGCCTGTTGCCCGAGGCAGTCTTGTTCACCCTTCTCATAAGTATTCCATGTACCACCCTTTAATCACTTACTGACGGAAGTTGCATCAAGACCTCCCTTGTTGTCTACATACCAAGCCCGGTTTCCTGAATTAAATCTATATCTTCTCGGGTCTTTACCCATTTGATCACCCCATTAAACAAATCGTGACATAAAACTGATGGGTGTTGGGCTCTGCTCCTGCAAGCAATCCAGGAGTGACTTCTGATGCTAACATTTATGGCGCCGTTGTCGGGGACGAAGTTGAAGATTTTCCCTGGGCAGAACGACATTGAGCCTCTGATTCTGAAGGTGCATCAGACATCAGAGCCCTTCAAAATTTCTACTGTGCACCTAGCGACTCCACTGTGGCGACTCCAAGGTTTCCACATCACTGTTTCAGTTGTGGATACTGTTAGCACACCTGAAAGCCGACCCTAAGGAGCTTTCTCGAGAAGGTTTTAGTAGCTGCTTTCTCATCCTGAGAAGCTTCCTGGGGTAACAACAACGTTAGGATCTGGCCTTTGATGGTGAACAAGGACCAAACACATTCGAAGTTGCGCATCTTTCACCTAGCGACTCCATGATTCAAGGATCGATTGGCGACTCCACTGGTTCGATATGGAGAAAATCCTTGCTCACAGGTTTGCTCCTTTTAATTTTTCTGTTATTCCTGGTTTTCCTAATTTTGTCCCCTCTCTGAATGAATGGGGCGATTATTTGCCCATATTTGGAAAGCGTGAATATGACAACCCTACTCAGCACCTCAGTGAGTTTCATGAACTCATGCGTCAATGGGAGATACATCATGAGGATGTATTATTGAAAATGTTCATGTTCTCGTTAGCAAGGGATGGGCGTAAATGGTATCATTCTTTACCCCCTGCTAGCATTTCTTCACTCTTGGAGTTTCATGCAGCTTTCATCGCCTATTACCAAGACTTTTTTCCCTCTGTGTTAGTTTTTCATAACTGTAGTGAGGGATACCACAACTCTATACTAGATGAAGTTGTTTCGGACGTAGGCTATGAGGATGATCCTGATGACCTGGATCAGAGCTCTGTCCTTTCTCCTCCCCATTCGTCTGCAGCAGGGGGGGGTTATGAGAGTGATGAAGTTCCCAGGGAGGAGGATGGCGCTCTGAGTGAACTAGTGGTGCAGGCGATATTCCCCACTCCCCAGTGTGCAAAATTGGAATCTAAAGGCAGCAAAAAGGATTTTCCAGTCTTCGAGGCAGATGATCTAAGCATCTCTTTTGAAGAGATTATTGAAGATTTTTTGGATGTGTTAGCATCTGCCCCCAATGAGACTGTTGTCTCAGATTTAAACAAGGAATCCATTGTGGAAGAGGATCGTTCTTTCTTCCTTCATGAGATTCCCCATGATGTATTTACATTTGGGCTTGAAGAGAAGGATCGGGAGACCGTTCCCTTTTTACAAGATGGGGGAGTGCACGGAAAAGAGGAGGAGGAACCAGAGGAACAGCTGAGTGTGGATTTCATGTTCTATCTGGAGCCAATCAACGAACAGCCACCGCCTGAGATCAGTGAGCCTATGTCAGTTGTCCTCCTACCTGTGCTTATCAGAGATATTCAGCCACAGGTGGACAACTGTGTAGCACAGGCGGCTGTTTGTCGCCAGTTTTCTGGGATTGGCCACTCATTCTATGACCCTATCAGCAAGTACATGGAGTGGCATTTCCCCTATGCCTTGGAGCCGCCCTATTTCATCTCAACTCCAGCCTGTAAGGAGGAGTTGAAGAGTGTAACCGTCTTGCTGTCACGATTACACCATCTGTTGATGATCATTGATAGAAGGAAGGAGATTCTATCCAGGAAGCTGCTTGAATGGCTATGGTGGAAATCTTCTTTCACCTAGCCCCATGTAAAGTGTTTTATTAATTTAGGATTGTATATAAATAATCTCCTTTGAGCATGTATCTTTATTTTATTGCTTTTATTTTTCGGCTTGTATTTTTAGCAGCGGGATGTTTTGAGCCTGACTCCATAGCCCAACAGCAAGACACTGGATCTGAAAAAGGAGTCCTTAGAGAATCACAGGGATGACTCTATCCCCCATGGAGCCTAATGTTAGCGACATTTCTTGTCCTAGGCACAAGAGTATTCGGGTCTGCAAGTTTCTCGAGAAGCGCCCAAGCGCAGCATGGAAAAATCTCGTTTTAAGGATTCCAATCAAGAGGGAGGGTGAAATTACGTTGTCAACGGCCCGGATTCATCCATAAAAGCATATCAACGGTCATCAGGATATCTGGGCTACCAAGTTGACCGATGTATAGCGTCAAAGAAAATGACTATATGCCAAGACTGATTATGGGTCGTCTGATCCAGCAACACATAGTGCGAGATCTAGTCGGCATATCGGCATTCAGGATTTCGAAGGGTGAAAGTCCCTCGCTATCTCATATCTCGAAACCCTGAACCCCGGGGTACCGAAAGCGCCCAGAGCCGGGCCCGCAGTATCGGGAAGCAGCCTCAGTCATTCATCCACATGAGACACCTGGTGCGCGATTAGGCTCCTCGCCTTTTATCCCATCATGACTTCGAAATGCAAGGAATAGCCCTGTCATATTCCCGATGCGCTAGGCATCGGGAGTGTCTAGACCCTGAGCCCACAACATCATCGAGTGAGTTCAGGGCCGTCATATCTGAGAAGGACGCGCGACGCCCAATTAAGCCATCTCGGCGTTTCGCTCATCGCAGCTGTGAATAAGCAAGGATTAACTCCTTCCATTTGCGAACGCCGAAAGAATTTTGAGAATAAACACAGGATCACATCCCATGGTCACTTGGGAAAGAAAGGAGCTATGAAAAAAGGGGCCAAAGGCGCCGAGTCTAGTCGTCGAAAGGATCATCGTGAGCTCCGTGCGCCATCTGATCCGACCTCGATCCTGGTTTTCGCCTAGATTAAATGAAGATGAGAAGGGGTGGTTGAAACCTCTCCTCGGGTATTAAGTGTAAAGTATGGATAATCTGGCAAGCGGTCTACTCGAGGGGGTCTTGTGTACCCATTTTTCTAAAGAAGCCATACCGAGTCCTCGACCAGCCGGAGGAGGTCTGCACATGCTAGCTCGGCACTTAATGGCTCAGCTACTCCCCTTGCATGAGCCATACGCAGTTAAGGTGGCGTCTGACAAAGAATACCCGTCCGAATTTTGTTGAAGGGACACCAAGCCTGGATAACTGAGCACGCCGATGTTAGGCAGTTTTCTCTGAGTATATAAACTCAGTCTTTGTATTTTGTAATGGATCGATGGTTGAGCAAGGCTCCCGATGGTAAAGTTTTGATGAAGCGTTGGTCGCTCTGGTTAATGTATAAGACATTTGAGATTTCTTACTTTATGGATGTCATCTTCTCTTCCATCTCTTTGTTTACTGTGTTAGAACAACTCGGAATTGGAGGATCCAGTCGAGTTGCAGTTTTTATAGGATGATGTAGGTTGGATCACTGTAACAGTTACATTGTTTCTAATCGGTTCCTGTGATTTTCTTAACGTTGAATGACTTGGAATTGGAGGATCCAGTCGAGTCACCCCTCAGCTCCTTAAAGCTCTGAACCAAGAAGATCTTGGCTTCTGAGTTTTTCATCCTCAAGCTTCCGAAGGCCTATTGCCCGAGCCAGTCTTGTTCACCCTTCTCATAAGTCTTCTATCTACCACCCTTTAATCACTTACTGACGGAAGTTGGATCAAGACCTCCCTTGTTGTCTACATACTAGGCCCGATTTTCTGAATTAAAGCTATATCTTCTCGGGTCTTTACCCATTTGATCACCCCATTAAACAAATCGTGACATAAAACTGATGGGCGTTGGGCTCTGCTCCTGCAAGCAATCCAGGAGTGACTTCTGACGCTAACACCACAGACACTTAACAGTCACTAAAGAGACCCAAGAAGACTCATTAATCATCAAAACCTACCCAACAACCACCAAACCCGGCAATCAAGCAAAAGAGATTGATCTACACGATTGTTCAATGGAAAAGAATGTATGTACGTAGCTTGCAGAAAGACAGCACGCGTATATACACGACTATCAAGAAAAAACCCGCATATATGTGTCAAAAACACAACTAGGCTAAGGCCAAGGCTGAAAGACTTAGACCCAGAGTGAACAGAGGCTATCAAGAAATCATACGACAAGAAACTCAATATGAACAAGAGAAATCTAAGGAGAAAAACACTCCAAACCCCAAGAAAGAAGATTCAATCCCCAGTATGGTCGCCAATTATGTTACGAGGAAAATATCTCTATGGCTAGGGGAAAACCACAACAGATGGAAATGACTGCAAAAATCAACTCTATTCTCAAGTATGCTATATAAAAAAATATGTTAGAAAGACAAGATAAAATTTCTACCTCATCCATACGTTTGATGAAGTCCATCGTTGAGCATTTGACCCAAAGCAATATACCTGCAACTAGTCCTCAACGACCAAGCAAAGCAAGCATATGGTGATAATATATGATGTTAGCACATTCAAAAGAATAATCCATTAACATTCATAACAAATATGCCCATGGAATAATAATTCAAATATTTGCAAGATATCAATTGGACGAGAAAAGAGTATTTCTACTAAGATATGATCAACAAAAGTGAATGAGTTACAGACTTCCGTGTTGGCACGGTTGGGAACCGAGAAACTAAGTTCCTTCCAGTTGGGCCTCCACCACTTCAATCCTCCACCAAAGGTAAGCTCATGTAAGAGAGACAATGGAATTCTCACTCAATAAGGGAAGAGATTGGGGGTTGAACAAAGTGTTCATACTTAAAGGAAAAAGGGATGCGGACTCAATGTGAAGTGAATAATGCCTCCAGAGTAATTTTTCTCTCAAAGTTGAATTACTTCTCCTCTTTTCCATAGCTTGGATTTGACCCATTTATAGCCTTCAAGTGGAACTGAAGGGCTGAGTCAAAATGTTTCTAGTATATGGAAGGCCAAGGATCATTGATCTCCTGTCGTGACATGGAAACTTGACACCATTTTTCATTTTTGGGCACATTTTCTGATGTACGCGGGTTGTAGTGATGCAACCTACGTATATGCATGCTATATAGTAGGCAAGGTGTGTATATGTGGAAAAAAATGTATTTTTAGCTCTGGGATTTGCAAAAAGGGATTAAAAGTCTGCATGGGGAAATTGAAAAAGGCCTTCTATGCAAGATTGCATGGGGTGGGGCAAATCTTGCTATAACAACACTAGAACTTTGTCTATTTTTCTCTAGATATTTTTTCAACTCCTTTTCCAAGTCTTTGTTGTCTCCACATTTCATGTCTGAGTTAGCATCTCAGTTAGAGTTACCAAACCTCCCAAAATCTCCAAACTTGTTCCCTAGCACTATCGTGAGGATGGCTATGTTGCTAGAGATGTCAATGACTTGTGCTTACAGTGTTAAAAATCTCTCCTCTAACTCATCCTATTGATTGTTATTGTACTCATTTTCCATGGTCAAGGCTTTAAGACATCTTTCTTTTGCTAATTCTTGGATCCTACAACTTCCGATAAAAAATCCCAAAGAAAGCTACTCTAATACCAATATGATCTTTAAACTTTCATGGATATTCCACTATAACAGTTGTTCACTTCAAATATGACAATATTCTATAATCCCTTATTATGTAGTGCTTACTTTAAATTTTATATTTATTAGTATTAGCTTAACGCACCAAATATTGAAATAAATGTAAATTGGAATGAAAGAAGTTAAGAAAATAACACACCATCCACACAATGAACACAAGATGTACCTTGAGAAACCCCAATACAAGAAAATCCTAGCTAGAAGGTGAGACCTATAACATACTATTATCTTCTCAATTATGAAATGCAAATGAAAAGAAAGTGCACTTACTATAGAGTTTCCATAGACATTGTGCCATGTATGGATTTTACAATATCTTGTACTTCCTATGTTTGGATTCAATATTCCACTCCCAAATGTTTTGCTCAACTATGGAACAATAAACAATACAATAAGAATGGAGTCCCTTCCTTTCCTAGCGGACCAATATTTAACTTGGTCTGATAGTCATCTGGTGTTTTAGTTAGGTTTTTTGCATGTCTCAACTCCTGATTAGGCTTGGGGTCTTAGACCCTCCAAAATATTCTTGAAAATACACATGAGTATCTCCACATGTGTGAGTAATGGGCACTAATCTAAAATCTACTAGGTATCATGGTGGTCAACGGGATATTTCAACTTGTGGGAAGCAAAACTTCCTCATACGAACTCCAATTGAGGTGATGTTCACATCGTTCAAAAGATCCCAGTGTGTAGAACAACGTTGATAGGGCCAAAACTTTGTTCACAAAGTTTTGATCCCCAAAAATGTCAATTGATGTTTCAAATAGGGTTCAGAATTTTTTGGACCCAAAACCACCAAAGCATAACTTTCCCATAAAATGAGCCCTACAAGCCAATAGCCCCAATTTTACCACCCAAAAAGTGCCATAATAGATGACATATTATACAATGATCCATTTCAACTCAATTATATTTCTTATTCAAATTCATTCAACAATTGCATTAGGGGTTCACACCTTCAAATCAAATGTGTTAGGGATATGCTATTTCATCAACATGGTGTAATGTCCCCTTCCAATTGATCATTATGGAGGATGACCCAATAGCCTATACGACTCCCGTAGGCTATAGTCAACAAGGAAAAAGGGAGTCAAGGAGATTTATTTGGTGTCACTAGGTTAAAAGAATGACAAATCCTAAAAGTGACGTTAAATAAAATAAATAATTATATTTAAATGGAATTTGAGGGAAAATAAAGTGAAGGTTTGATTTGGTCAAAAAGGGGAAAGATCTAGAAGGTTTGAAGGAAGGATAAATAGAGGGGTAACCCTTCTCTTTAGCATTATGATTTGATATCTCATTTTGGAGTGCTCTTGGAGCCATAGTTTCATTAGGGTTTAGAAAAACCCTTCCATATTAGTTTAGCTTCGGTGGTGCAATATCCACCCTATCTAAACAAAGAGGAGGATTCATCTGGAGTCATCATTTGAGTTCATTATGGTGTTGTGTTTAATCCTAGAGAGATCTTGGAGGTATATCGGCTTGCGTAGGGTATTTGTGGCATTTTTCGAAGGAGGTTGATCGTCAAATCTGTAGGTGCCAAGAGGGTTTCACGTAACTATGGAAGGAGACACCCCCACGATTTGAGCACAATTTGTCTCGCGAGACCCCGCTAGACATCTCGTAGTCATCCTGCAGGGACCTCTGTGAATCATGGATTGTAGTAATTCCCTGCATCGGGTTTGCGAGGGTTTTAGGAGAGATTGGAGAGTTGCTTGTAGAGAAAACATTACTAGAGCATAGCAGTGTAGGGCTTGGAGAGCCTTGGATCAATGGACATCATAGATTGACATCATTCCATGTTTTCTCGTATTGTTTATGTAGTAGATTGTGTAGCTGCCTAGCAGCGATTAGATTTGTGTGCTTAGGACTATTCACCAGTTGTCATTACAGCCATTAGATATCATTGTATTGATTTTGGGAGTTTTCATCCATAATAAGATTCCATGGCTATCTTCTCTATTTTCTTTGTAATGGATGCATGCAATATGTTTTAAAATATTGCTATTTGAGAAAAGTGTTTGTAAGAAGTTAACAATGCCATTATACAATTGTTTGGCACTTTCACATAAGAAGAAATAATAATTTTAGGACGGAAAGCATAATATTCCCAGCTAGCCTAGTTGGGGAAATTACAGTGGTATCAGAGATAGTGGTTATGCCATCCTGTGACTACATTGATGCCTAGGAGAAAGGGGTGTGGAGGACATTCCTCTCAAGAGTCACTGGAAAGAGAAACATAATCAAACGAAACAGAGTCAGATCCAGAGGGAAGCATGGGAGACAACCATGAAGGGACTATTCTCCAAATATTAAAAGATTTGGTCAAGGGACATAATGAGGCATCCCAAAGACATGTAGAGATGGAAAGGTTCTAGCAACAAGCCCTTGAGTTTCTCACACAAATAGTGGGCCAAAGTGGGAATACCAATGGTGTAGGTCAGGGTGGACCTAGTGCATCCTATTGGGGTGATAGGATACACACGGAGAGTATAAATAACCGTACCCTAGCTTAGAGCGGGAGCCTAAGGATCCATAGGCCCTTATTACCACAGTTACTGACAGGGAATCTTACAGGAGTACAAGAGAAATCGAATTAGGGTCTTGATATTAACACCTCATATGGGGAGTATGAGACGATAGATGAAGATATCCATGAGAAAGTTTCCTATAATGACTTTTGCAACCTTAAACAGCAGTACAGACCTAGGGAGTGGAATAAAGGAGCATGGAGCCAACAGAACTTTGACCTCATGCGCAAGGTGGGAAGGTTGACTATCCCACCATTCAATGGGTCTGCCAAGAGCACGGCTAGAGCATGGGTACATAAGTTGGACACTTACCTCCAACTTAACCCAATGATCAAGGCAAAAGCAATTAAATATGCCACCCTTCACCTGGAAGGAGAAGCTCACAAATTGTGGTATCATGGGCTGGTGACATTAGGGAATGCCAGCATCACTTCATATATGGACTTGACTCAGATTTTGATGGACAAGTTTGACAATAAGGACCATGAGATACACTTCACAGAGTTGGCGTAGTTGAGACAGACAAGTACACCAGAAACATACATCGCATATTTTCAGAGGATGGTAGTTATGGTGACAGATATTTCTCAACAAAGGTTGGTGATGTTATTCACAGAGAGTCTAGTTGAACCCCTGAGAGGATGGGTGATGGCCTTTAGGCCAACCACATTGCAAGATTACATCATGAGAACCCAGTACATGAGGGACACAGTCTCTAAGAAGGTGCCAACAAAACCCTTAACCCCTCAAGGGGGTAAGGAAACGAAGTTTCCCCATAAGCCATGGACAATGAAGAACAAGATGGATGAGGAGACTCAGAGAGAACTAAGGAGGAAGAATCTTTGCTATAGTTGCAAGGAGTCATGGGAATCGGGTCACCAATGTATGGGAAAAGGTAAAGTCCATTATATTGAGGTAGTTTCTAATGAGGAGGATGACGGTGATGATGAGGGTATTGAACAAGACAGTGGTGAGCCATCGCATGCTATAGAACAGGTGCCATTATAGGATAGCCCCAAGGGAGTGGCCATTGCCACACTTTCAAGAGTCCCTAAATATTACACCTTCAGGGTCATAGGTATTGTGTAGGGGCAGAGGGTTACAACATTGGTTGATGGTGGAGCCACCCACAACTTCCTTGATGTTGCACTTGTCACTAGGAGACAAATCCCTACAAAGGATTTCGAGGGATTCAATGTGGTAGTAGTGGATGGGTACAACATGATGTGTACTCAAAGGATCATGGGATTGGAAGTAACATTAGGAAACTATACATTGATCGATGACTTTTATGTCATGGATTTAGAAGATACTTATGTGGTGCTAGGAGTTTAGTGGTTGTACTCATTGGGATATATTTGCATGAATTATAGGGACATGAGGATGGAGTTTCAGGACAAGGGTGGATAGGGATTCATCCTAATAGGTATTTCAATAGGTGCCCCCAGGATCATGTCTAACTAGTGCATGGAGGCCCTTTTTAGACATTGGGACATGGCTTGCACAGCAGAGTGTATGATCGCCAACATTACCCTATAGATATACAGGCATTACTTGGAAACCATGAAAGAGTGTTTGATCCATTTCCAGCAGGGAGACCACCTGACAGAGAATTTGAGCATGGCATTGAGCTAGAAGAGGGGTTGAAGCCCGTGATCACCACCCCCTACATGCATCCAAATAGATTCAAGGATGAAATAGAGAAGGGCATAAAGGAATTTCTAGAGATGGGACATATCACACCTAGCTCTAGTCCTTTCTCTTTGTCAGTTGTACTGGTGAAGAAGAAAGATGCCACTATGAGGAGGTGCATAGACTACAGGGCACTAAACAAGAAGACCATCAAAAATCGATATCCAATACCTAGGATTGATGAGATAATTGATGAGATGCATGGGGCAGTGTACTTTTCAAAGGTTTATTTACGATCAGGATACCACTGGATTCGAGTCAGAGAGGAAGATATCCATAAAACAACATCCAGGTGTCACTATGAGCATTATGAGTTTCTAGCCATGCCCTTCGGGTTGACTAATGCACGAGCTACCTTTTTGTCATGCATGAACCATATCTTCAACAAATAGTTGAGGAAATTCTTACTGGTGTTCTTTGATGATATTTTGATCTACAGTAGAACATGGGAGGAACATCTGAAGCATGTGGACGAGATTCTCACCACTATGGAGGAGCGGTGGCTTTTTTCCAAGGAGGCAAAGTGTGAGTTCACGTTCACAAAGATCCTCTATCTAGGGAACATGATTGGTGTTGAGGGAGTAAAGGTGCATCATGAGAATATCCAGACCATATTATACTGGCCCACCCCCAGGACACTCGCATATCTATGAGGATTCTTTGGGATATGCATTTATTACAGGCGCTTCTTGAAAGGATTTTCGCAATTGGTTGTTCCATTGAAAGACCTCACCAAGAAGGGGGTGTTTCGATGGTCAAAGGACACACAGGTAGAATTCAAAAGAATGAAGAGGGTGATGAGCACTTGCCCATTATTAGCGCTCCCAGATTTCACGCAGCCTTTTGTCCTAGAGTGTGACACATCCAGTTTAGAGGGGATAGGACCAGTATTGATGCAGAACCGACACCCAATAGCTTTCAAGAGAAAAAATATAAGGGAGGTCGATAAGCTCCATCTGATCTATGATAAGGAGATGTCATCCATCATGCATGCATTAGCAAAATTCAGACAGTACTTGATAGGAGGATGCTTTGTGGTTAGGACTGACCACAATAGCTTGAGATATTTCTTGGAGCAGCGGGACCTGAATGAGAGGCAGCGGAAATGGGTGAATAAGGTGCAAGCATATGATTTTGGCATTGAGTATGTAAAGGGGAAGAATAATATAGTTGTCGATGCCTTATCCAAGAGACATGTAGCCTTCTCCATGACAGAGATATCAACAGACTGGAAGTCCATTCTCTTGATGGAATACTCCAAGAATGCCTTTGGTTGTGAGCTGATGGAGGACGGTGTTTAGGATGACAGGTACAAGGTAGTGGATGACATCATCTACTACAAATACAAGATCTATCTTGTCCCTAATTCCACACTCAAGGATAAGATTTTGATGGAAGTACATGACGCACCACTGGCAGGGCACCAGGGGTATCTGAAGACCTACAGGAAAATGAGGAAGATATTCTCATGAAAGGGTCTCAAGGGGGATGTACTTCGTTATGTGAGGGATTGCATGACTTTCTAGTAGAACAAATCAGAGTTCACACATCCTGCAGTGACTTGCCAGCAAAACAAGTCATAGTTCACACATCCTGCAAGACTGCTTCAGTGATTATCGATTCTGGAGCAGAAGTGGGATAGCATTTCCATGGACTTCATCATAGGATTTCCAAATATACAGGGCATGAACTATATATACATGGTAGTGGACATATTGACTAAATATTCACAATTCTTTGTCATTCCTACAAAGTACATCACATCTCAGGTAATAGATATATTCTTCAGGGAGGTGTTCAAAATCCATGGTCTTCCAGGGAACATAATCAGTGACCGGGATGGTAGGTTTCTCAATTCATTTTGGAAGGACTTGTTCAGGTTATCCGGGGCAGAGTTGACACCTGGTACTAGCTATCACCCCCAGACAGACGGGTAGACCGAAATAGTAAAAAAATGGATTGAGGGGTACCTGAGGAATTATGTGTCAGGGAAACAGCAAACATGGATAAAGTCATTGCATCTTGGGGAGCATTGTTAAACACCACTCATCACATGTCCATCGGAATGAGCCCATTCAAGGCATTGTGTGGCTATGACACTCCATCTTTTGTGGATTTGGCATTTGGAGAGAGCAAAGCTCCCAAGGAAAAAGACTGGTTGCAGGAAAGTCAAGACACCTTGATATTCATGAAGGATAATTTGTAGGCCACTCAGAATCAGCAGAAGATGTATGTTGATAGGCACAGGGTAGAACACATCTTTGAGGTTACATCCTTACATGCAGTCGTCACTAAAGAAGAATGGTGCAGAGAAGTTGAAGCCTCGCTTTTATGGACCCTAAAGAGTGATAAAGAGAGTTGGGGAAGTATCATACGAGTCGGAGCTATCAGAGGGTAGAAATATCCACAACACCTTCCATGTGTCATGCCTCAAAAAGGCATTAGGACAGCAGGTCACCGCTTCGGCAGATCTTCCTCCACTAGATGAGGAAGGACAGTTGGTCCTAGCTCCAGAGAGGATTGTTGATGTCAGGGAATGAAAGTTGAGGAGCAAGAGCATTCAAGAGTACTTGGTTGTATGGAGAGGATTGTCCGCAGAAGATGTTACCTAGGAAGGAGAGCAGATATTACAACACCCTGATATGGATTTGTTTGAGGAAAAGCAATCTTGGGAAGGGAGGATTGTAATGTCCCCTTCCAATTGATTGTGAGGGAAGATGACTCGATAGTGTATACCACTCATGTATTCTATAGTCAACAAGGAAAAAGGGACTTAAGGAGATTTATTTGGTGTCACTAGGTTACAAGAATAACAAATCCTAAAAGTGACATTAAATCAAATAAATAACTATATTTAAATGGAATTGGAGGGAAAATAAAGTGAAGGTTTGATTTGGTCAAAAAGGAAAAGATCTAGAAGGTCTAAAGAAAGGATAAATTGAGGGGTAACGCTTCTCTTTAGCATTATGATTTGATCCCTCATTTTGGAGTGCTCTTGGAGCCATTGTTTCATTAGGGTTTAGCAAAACCCTTCCATCTCAATTTAGTTTCGGTGGTGCAATATCCACCCTAACTAAACAAAGAGGAGGATTCATCTGGAGTTCTCATTTGAGTTCATTGTGGTGTTTGATTTCATCTTAGAGAGAGTTTGGAGGCATATCCGCTTGTACAGGGTATTTGCGGTATTTTTCCGGAGGAGGTCGATCATCAAATCTACAGGTGCAATGAGGGTTTCGTGTAACTGTGGAAGCAAAAACCTCTTCGGCTTTAGCACAGGTTGTCTCGCAAGGCCCCACTAAACATCATGCAGGGACCTCTACGAATCGGGGATTGCAGTAGTTCACCGGATCGAGTTTGTGAGTGTTTTAGGAGATATTGGAGGGATGCTTGCATAGCGAACATTACTGGAGTAGAGCAGTGTAGGGCTTGGAGAGCCTTGGATCAGTGGGCATCATAGATTGGCATCATTCCAGGTTTTCTTGTATTGTTTCTGTATTAAATTGTGCAGATGCTTGGCAGCCATTAGATTTGTGTGCTAGGAGTATTATGTGATTATTATTACAGCCATTAGATATCATTGTATTGATTTTAAGAGTTTTCATCCATAATAATATGTCATGGTTATCTGCTTTATTTTATATGTAATGGATGCATGCAATATGTTTCACAATATTCATATCTGAGCAAAGTGTTTGTAAGAAGTTAAAAGCACCATTATACAATTGTTTGGCACGTTCACATAAGAAGAAATAACAATTTTCGGACAGAAAACATAATATTCCCACCTAGCCTAGTTGGGGACATTACACATGGTGAATTTATTTTTTCTTTGGAAATATGGGTCACATAATTTTTATTTGGTCACCATTTTGTGTATTGGCTTATGGGAAAACTTCTTGTCTAAATTAAATACTATATTTTAGGAGTTTAAGGATAAATTCAAGAGATACAGATTATGCATTTATTTTATTTAACTAAAGTAATTTCAAAAATAAGAAATAATTTTAAAATGGTTTAGATTAACATTGGTAAAACAATCAGATAAACAAGAATGATATGATATGGCTTGTGCATTTTTTTTTCTGCGTTTGTGAGCCTAATCGACAATTATAAATGAGATTCAAATTCGTAAGAGAAGGAAATTTGAAATCCAATGAAGTGGTTACCTTATTGTTGGCAGAGAAAGATCAACAAATATGCCACATTCTAGCTTTAATAGCCCTATTATTTTGGCCACAACGATGTCATGGTTTTTCTTTTCTAAGTTTTGATAAGATAGTGTTTTGAAGCATTTGGAGGTCCTTGTGAGCATGTAATCATTTCTCAATTGAAAAAGGAGCAAATCTACTATGATATTTCATTTAGTGACCATTGTCAGTAACATTAAAATTGGTGCAATATGGCCAGCCCTTTGGTGTAATACGCCATGCTTAATACTCAAGGTCACTGAAAGGAATACCCGAGAATCTAGGAGAATGCAACTTTGTTCGAAATGAGGATGAGGGGCTTTGATAGAGGCTAGTTTAAAGCAATGGAGATGAAAATTTGAAAAAACTAATTTTTATTTGACATCCACAAATTGTGTCAAGCCCTCCACTCTAGAAATGAGTTTACGCCAATCTTAAATAAATCAATTTCGATTTAGAGTGGAAAATTTATTGGAAAAATTCCTTAATCAAATTCATTGGAAAACTGCATGATAGGGTGATTACACCTGTGTAATATAAAATAAATCAATTTTGAGAGGTGGGGTGGGGTGTTTAAGATATGAAAAAAAAAAATAGTATTTGAGCTTGGTAAATTGAAATTTCATATAGATTAAAAATTTATATTGTTAAATAAATATATTAAGATAGCTTAATGGGTTAGTTTGAGAGGTTGAGTATTGTGAATTACAAGAAAGAGGTTACAGGGTCAACTTCCAAACTGATTGTTTTGTAGATAATATTAGGCCTCACTCAATGTCTCCGCGAAGTATCTGAAGGGTTTCCAGAGATGTGCATTCCATCAAAAATAATAAAAAGTTTATCGCCATATGCAATCCATCAAAAATAAAAAGTAACTATATATATATAGTGGCATTCATTTTTTGGTTTTGCAGGTTTGTGGTTATATATAGTGGCAGATTTGGCTGTGTCTTAAAAAAGAGGGGAGCAATCCATACTCCCTTTGCACAGCTCAAGATTCAAGGAGACCAGACCTCAATTTCAGGACAGTGGGAATTCTTTGGGCAAGGTTAACCGGACCGGAATGGTTGGTGAAGAACTCTGTGAGCATAAGAAGATACTGCACCCGCATGAGGAGGTGACCCAAGCCAACAGTACTGCCATATTAACTCTCTCCTCCAAACTAGCAGAATTAGAGCATGCTTGTTCTTCCTAAAGTGTCAACCAAATAAGTCTGCTACTCACCCAAAAATGCAAATTCGATAATCTAGAAGTAGCATGTGAAAGGTTGAAGGTTTTTAATTGTGTCTCAGCGTTTGGAGAGTCTCGCCTTAGCATCAAACAATCTGGGAATGAGAATCCTTCCTTAGCATCAAACAATCTGGGAATGCAAAATTTTGTGCATGGAGGGGAAAATGAAGCAGAAACAGTATTCCAAAGTCATGTACCGATGGACATGGAAGGCGCGGGCGTTCAGCACACTGGCGAGGAGCAGGAAGATCAGGGTAGTGTACAAGTTTAAAAGTATGAATGTTTTTTTTTTTTAAGAGTTAGTTGTTTTTGATCAGTTTCTTAGGAATGCAACATGTGAACTTTTCTGGTTCATCTCTCTATTAATAGACTAACCGAAATGTGTTGTGTTTTGGCAAATGTAGAAGCAGAATATGTAATCACTGCTTGCTTCGACAGAGCAATGGTTTTTGAAAATTAATATAATTTCAATTTGAGTTATAAAAAAACATTGTGAAATGCCCTAGGATGAAACACCAACCCTATAAGGTAAGAGACAAACTAACAACAAGAGGTCCCTATTGAAGTGTTGAAAAAGATAAATGCAAGCAATATATGACTTTGTTAAGAAAAAAACTAGATTAATATTTGACTTCAATCTAAATATGTTCTTACAAAATAGGGATTCAAAGAAAAAAGAAAAAAAAATCAAAAGCTAGAGGGAAGAGAGTTTACAACCCTGAATTGAATGGTATAAATAATGAATTGTATGGTATAAATAAGGAATTGAGTTGGTATTTAGTGTAATAATTCAGATAATTTGAAATTATCCTGATAATTTGGTTATTTTGCAAAAGTGAGATAGAGTATTGAATGTTGTCAAACTCGGATCCCTATGGACGGTAATGTTAAAGTAAAAGTTGACATTTCTTTTATCTTTCATTCTTATCCGGACAGTAATGTTAAAGTAAAAGTTGATATTTCTTTTATCTTTCATTCTTATCCTTTTACTTAAAAGTTGACGTTTCTTTTATCTTTCTTGTTTATCCTTTTGCTTAAAAGTTGACATTTCTTTTATCTTTCTTTTTTATCTTTTTATTTAAATTTTCAACATTACCATTAATCATTTCATGATGTTTGAGAGTGGTTTCAACCTCATCAAACTTCATATGGAGAAAGTAGAATTTCATATCCCATTCAAAATTCAAGAGAATTAGAGTTTTGGGGATTTTAGGATTGGTACGTTTGCAACATTTTCGTTAGATTCTATCACATATGAGGGTATGGGATTGGCATTTAATCATGAGAACCAAGCCCATTATGTTCCTAGATGTTGGTGGTATTGATTGTTGAACTATTTTTTCATGGCCTTAGCAAAAATGTACCCTTCAATCAAACCAAAATCATTGAATAAGCATGATCGTATAAAGGAAATATGAGAATAAGAGTAAGAGGGTGATATCTACATGAGTTGAGTGTATACATTGACTAAGGCATGAGCATGAGGATTTTGATACCCAAGCAATCTATGTACATGAAATACAAGTGTGAAGGGCTTGCCCCAAGTCAGGAAGGCCCTTAGCAACACAAATCTCATGGAAGGACAAGGAGCGAGCAAAGGCGAGGGAAAGAAGTAAAATGCAAGGGACAAACAACTAATGAAATAGAAGTGATCATATTGTTGCAAGGTACAAGATGCTACCACCAAAGCCAACATTTCAAGGAAGAGATCAAGAGAAGTGAGGATACAACCCTACTAGGAAGAAGTTAGGCATGAATAGGGTCATACTCGAGATAACGCCCTAAAGGGAACCAAACACTAACTATAGGAGGAATAAAGAGAAAAGAAACCTCATAGACAAAGGGAAAAGAAAGGAAGAAGGATGTGCCTTGCCTAAAGCATCCCAAGGACAATGATGAGGAAGGGGTAAATAAGAAGATATGGAGAGGAGGTGTTGCCCCAAGTGGGTCAAAGTGGAAAAGGAGATAGGGGTCAATGACTCAAAGAGAGTCATTGAATGGCTAGGTAGAGGGTTGGAACTACACCAAGGAGGAGGGGGATGTCCATGTCATCCTCAAGAAAGGAAAGAGGAAAAAGGGGTGGATGCCCAAAACAAGGTTAAGGCTCAAGTGTAGGCCTTGTTGAAGGAGGAGAGGAAAGGGAAAGGCAAGATCTCTTGCAAAGGAAGAGGATCTAATATAGGAAATATGGGGTCACTAGGAGACTAGAGGACAAAAGAAGGGGGATAAGGCATTGATGCAATCTTGGCATCCAACCACTTGTTTCTCCTAATCTTCCCCTTTTCCAAATTGCTTTCAAGAATAATTAACACATCTAAACAAGCGTAGGACAAAATTAAGGTTGTGGTTAAAAAAACATAGGTCACATGATAGGAATTTAGTATGTTAAATCTAATCCCCTTGCCTTAGAGACCATAGATCAACTTTGGAACCATAATCCAAATGTTTTAGATCAATATTTCCCTTCCCAAATATCACACTAACTTAATCAAAAGCCCTTTCCCGAGGTGTAATTCCCACCACATTATTAATATTCATCCAAGTTGGTCTCAACATCTAATCTAGGTTAGTGTGTGCTCAAGGTAAATTTGTACTCATCATTTGTCAATGAACTTTAAAATTTCACGAAAGAACGTCATATTTTACCATTTGTTCCATAAATGATATCAACTAGCAATGCACTAAACATGTAACTGATTCAACAATATACCCTATCAATTGATATAAGCAATCATAAATATATATCCTAACAAATAACAAGCAATTACATGAGACAATCAAAAGAAATTAGTAAACAATCACAAATATACATCCCAATAAATGACAAGCAATTGCATGAGACAATCATATGATTCAAGTTTACCAAAAATGATAATGTTCACCAAAATTAATAAAATCTCAAAATGCATGAGTTAACAAAGAGATCCATTATTTATAATAAAGAAAATTACATAATTAATATGCGCACAATGATGGAGTATTAAATCCATTTAGTACAAAATTAGCCATCGTAATTATGGTCGAGTTAAGAATTATGGAAACCTACATGATTCTAAAAACTTGACACTTGTTAGAGTCGTGTTCTTAAAAGTGTCGTTTAAGTTAAAAAATTAACAATTTGGATTAACATTGATAATACACTCAAACATCCAAGGATGGAGATAGCAACAAAATATGCTTAAATCATTAATTTACCATAGCCCAAAAAATAAAATGGTTTGTGAAGCACTCAATAATTATCAAACAAGTAGGCAAAATCTCATTATCCAATAAAAAAAAAATGAAACATGGTTTACTATGTCAATTATAACCATAAGGTATCTTAATTCTACAAGAAGGCATCATATTTTATCATTCAATCAGTAACTAACACATAAATTATTCAAATAGCATTCCACTAAAGTTTTCTGCTCTACCAATCGTAAAGGTGTTTATGATGTGCTTGCTTGGTTGTCTCATGGCGTCCAAGCAAGTCATGAGACAACCAAGCAAGTCAACATTCTTACGCCTGTTGGACGGAAGCTTTTGAACGTGTTATTCATTTTTCTTTATTTTATAGACAAGTTGATCCATGATTTTATTTCTATGATGCACTGTTATTGAAATTTGTGTTGATTGGGTTGCAAAAGCCTCTCAATGTGGATTACATTTGTTTAGTAGTTGTTATTTATCATCATAATAATAATTAATTATGTTCCATCATGACTTCGTCTTCCATCTTTCATGGTTACTCCCGTATAATTCCCAATATTTATTGAAAGGAGGTTTTATTCAAAGCCACATTTGATAATAATATATCCAGCTATAGGATCCTAACCTAATTATTATGCATCTTTGATATGTTCATTATATTCTCCTTTGACCTATGTTTACTAGTCTTTTATGTAATTCTTTTAATGGCTTCCCTAGCATGCTATGCCAGCTAAGTAGGATGGATTCTCACTATTGTTCCTATCATGCCTGCCATGCAATGCCTGCCGAGTAGGGATGGAGAATAGTGCTCATGCTATTGTGCCTGGTTTTTATGGTATGCATTGTCTTGCAGGCTCTGCCCTCTCGATTCCGCAACGTATGTTTGTTTATGGATGTGAGATCTCCCTACCTTTCGAATTATCAACGCCACCAGGCCCCTGTTGGACTCGGATTCGGTTCATCCCTACAGTCTGCAACTGTTCATCTTTCACGGTTTTACGTTCCGATTATGATGGTTGTGGGTGACCAAACATGTATTCCATGAACCCACGATTGCCCATTGTCAAAATAAGAGTTCATGAATTCGGTTTGTAACAATTAGACCTCGTTTGTTTTCCAGCTGATATTCTAGTCTTAAATAAAAGAGATTTTTCTTTTGATGAAACCCCAGCAACGGACACCTCTCAGATGGTGAATCAGTGCTATGACGGCAAGGTTTCCGTCAAAAAATGCAGAAACTGCATATCTAAGAAAAACAAAGCCGTAGACATGAAGATTTTCAAAGATAGGCACAATAATGAGAGCAATAACAGTGATAATTAACAGTTATTTGTTCTAGAGGTTCTCATAACGACATTCAGGCACTCCTTAATTGCTTACCGAGAAAACCGAGAAGAGCCTTCGAATATGGAAATAAGTTGGTCGACGAATGTAAGGCATGTTGCACATGTGACCTTCGACCATTTTAATGGATTCCTGGGGTTTCTGGTCAAGTTCGAGCTCGAGATCCCCTGAAGAGTTTCCAGTCCCAGGTTTCTTGCTCGTTTCTGGTCCTCTTTCTTCATAATTTTAGAGGCCATATGAGTCACCGTGAGGTTAGCCAAGGATATTTGAAGAATCAACATCACCGTGAGGTTAGCCAAGGATATTTGGAGAATCAGCCAGTGTTGTGAGGTATTGACAAAATCCAGGGGGACGTACAACCTCTATGAGCCTAGTCAAGCCTTGTGAGCCATCAGCAAAAGTCAAGGCATCTAGCAAAAGTTAGGTTGAATATAAATTTCCTATGAGCTAGAAACAAACGATATTCCTAATATTGCAAATGATATAAATGTATTGATCTAGTGCGTTGGCACGTGTAACATTATCCACCATGAAGAGAATTTTGAATTGCCTTGTAAAGAGTTGAGTTGTAACTAAAGTCTCAAGTCTAGTTCTATTTTAGAACTAAAGTGTAATGTTGAGTTGTAACTGAAGTCTTAAGTCTAGTTCTATTTTCGAACTAAAGTGTAACGCTGAGTTGCAACTGAAGTCTTAAGTCTAGTTCTATTTTCGGACTAAAGTGTAATGTTGAGTTGTGACTAAAGTCTCAAGTCTAGTTCTATTTTCGAACTAAAGTGTAAAGCTTAGTTGAAATGAAGTCTCGAGACTACTTCTATTTTCAAACTAAAGTATACCAGTCTCAAGTCTAGTTCTAAGTTCGAACTAAAGTATGAAGCTGAGTTATGATTGAAGCATGCAAACAAGTTACTATTTCGATCCTCTCCTCTTCTCCTCTTCAGCCTATATAAGCAAAGGTTGACCCCTCTCTTCAACACAATTTCTATGAAGGTTAAGGGTGAAGCAATAAGAGGCGCATATCATTGATAAATAGGAAGCATATCAGTGTTGTATATCAGCAATAGAGATTGCATATCAGAGGCATATATCAGCAGCATATCAGTGTTGTATATCAACAATAGAAGCAACATATCAGAGGTGTATTTTAGAAAGATCTCTTAGGTCTTTGTCAAGTCAGAGTCATCTTGGCAAGCTCTTTAAGATCAGAACATTCATGGTGGATATTTGTAACTGATCATACATTATTAATGCAATAAAGGAATATTGTTTGTTGGGGTTTTTCTCCCTGTACAGGGTTTCCCCAGGGTATATGTGTTGTTGATGTACATGCTTACTTATCTACATAGTTATTTCTATTTGGTTATGATTTGGTATTATTGAAGTGTATTAAGATGGAATCAAAGTGTTGAAGAAAATAAAAGAATTAATTCGCATAAGAAATCAAGCTCATAATTTAACATGGTATCAGAGCTTAGGGTGTGTTAAACGTGTTGAAGTGCAGCAGTAGGTACACACAGATCCAAGATAACTTGATTAAGTTTCTAGTTTGAGGTCCATGGCATCCTCCATTTCAGTCAGGGCCGAGGATAGGTTCGAAGGAGTTGTCAACTTCAATGTGTGGAAGCTCCGGATAACAAATATCTTGCAGGAGCATGATCTTGAGCAATATGTGACCACAGTAGTGGAGGAACCCACGAATAATGCAGGAAGAGCGGTCTTCAGAAAGAGTCAAGCAAAGGCCCAAATATTCATCTTTGACTCAATCAAAGACAATATAATTCCTACAATGACTTCATTAATGACTGCCAAGGATTGTATGGATACCTTGGTGAATCTGCATGAGAAACAGGCTCCGAGTTAAAAGATGACACTTAAGCACCAGCTTAAGTATTTGAATATGGAGAAAGGTGAATCGATGGCATCTTTCTGTTCCAGGATAGCCCAGATCAGAGATCAGCTTTTGGTCACAGGGGTGACAGTGGACGATGATGATTTAGTGCAAGCCATTTTTGGTGGTCTTCCTTCTTCATGGGAGACCTTATCTAGTGTAAGTGGGAGAGAGATTCAGCGCACGTTTGAGAGGTTATGGCATAATTGCCTCCAGGAGGAGAGTCGCACAGCAACCAGGAGCAAGCCAACGAAAGAAGAGCACTCAGCTTTAGCATCAAGATTCAAGGGAAAGAAGAAAGGAACTTTCCAGAAAGGCTCTCAGAGGAAGCCAAACACCAAAGGTACATTCAAAGGCAAGAATATTGATACATCTGAGATTAAATGCTTTAGTTGTAATAAGTTAGCTCATTTTGCTAAAGATTGTTGGTTTAGAAAGAAATATTCAAGGAAAGGGAAACATCATGCCTGAGGATGATGAATCCAAAAAAAATCAAAGAAGTCTTTCTAATGAGAAAGAAAATAGAAAATAATATTACTTAGTTTCTGCCTTATCCAGTTCAGTTTTCATGGGGCCGAAAACTTGGTTAGTATACAGTGGTGCATCAAAACACGTGACAGAGTACAAGGAGATCCTCTCATATTTCGAGACAAAATATTTTGCAGATCATGTTGAGCTTGGGGATGACAAATGTTGCAAGATAGAGGGAGTAGGCTCTATCTCATTCAGATTGGAATCTAGGGCTAGACTTCATGTTGATGAAGTATTATATGTTCCAGGGCTCAAGAAGAATCTATTATCATTTGCAACCCTTGAGGACAAGGGATATTGGGTGATTTTCAAGGACAGGAAGGCACTACTATGAGCTAAAGGTAGCCACTTAAGTAGAGCAGAACCCATTGGAACTCGCAGTGGAGGACTGTACATCGTGTCAGCACGGTCAGTTCAAGCATTGGCTCATGATACAACTAGCTCCAGCGAGTAGTGGCATAGAAGACTTGGACATCTTCATTACAAAGCTCTTCCAGATCTACAAAACATGGTATGTGGCATGCCCTCTATTTATCTTAGTAAAAATGAAATTTGTAAGGGATGCATGCTAGGTAAAAATATAAAGAAAGCATTTTCTAGTAGTGACAACAGAGCTCAGGGCATCTTAGATTTGGTTCATTCTGATATATGTGGTCCCATGTCATCTCCCTCACTCAGTGGTTGCTTGTATTATGTCATATTTATTGATGATTACTCAAGAAAATGTTGGATATATTTTCTTAAAGCTAAAAGTGACACATTTGATAAATTCAAAGAGTATAAAGCCTTTATTGAAAAGAAGATAGGGAAACACATCAAAATCCTTAGAATAGACAATAGAGAAGAGTTTGAATCTTTTCAGTGTGAGGATTTCTGCAAGTCAGCAGGAATCAAGAGATAGTGGATCGTGCCATATAACCCTCAGCGAAATGGTGTTGCTGACAGAAAAAACATGACTATTTGTGAGACAGTGAAAGCAATAATGTTTGACCAGGATCTGCCAAATTCTTTATGGGCAGAAGCTACCTCCACTGCCGTGTATATTCAGAACAGGTGTCCACATGCTATCTTAAAGGACAAGACTCTTGAAGAGGTATTCTCAGGGATCAAACCTGAAGTAAGGCATCTAAGGATATTTGGGTGTCCTGTGTATAGTCATGTCCCTAAGGAAAAGAGGACAAAGATGGAACCCTCGGGCAAGAAAGGGGTTTTTGTGGGGTACAGTGAGAACTCCAAGGATTACAGGATTTATGTACCAGGTCAGAGGCAAATAGAGGTAAGAAGAGATGTGACTTTTCATGAGGAAGCCACATTTAAGAAATCCAGAGAGCTTAAGCAGGAATCAGAAGCAGTTCAGTCAACTTCACCCTCTTCTGAAAATGAAGAGTCAGAGGATCAGAGGGAGGAACCTTGTGAAGGGTCAAGTAATGAGTCCCTAGAACCTGTTGAAGTGTTAGAAAGAACTCTTGAACAACCTCCAGCCAAAAGGAAGCCAGGGTGGCTTAAAGAAATAGTGCAAGAAGCAGAAAGGATCGTTGCTCCCAAAGGAACTTCCAGGGAAAGAAAGAGGCCTCATAGGTTTGGAGGCTATTGTTAAGTACCTATACCAGATCTGACAATATACTTCAGAAATAAACAATAATAAACCATAAATCATTCACCATAACATGAACACAAGAAATAGAGAAAACCCTTGAGGTAGGGTAACACCATATATTAATCCTTATGGAAAGATAAAACTCCTCAAGCAATCATTGCTTGTACAATCACAATATTCCTCACTATGTTTCATTACATTGTCTAGACTTCTTTATATAGCTCTCCCTATCTCATAGGAACCTTCTAGAGAGCCTTCTCACATTTATTACATCCAACTACCATAGTGGGCCTTTATTAATATAGTGGACCTAGTCCACCTTACATTGAATGACTACATTCCCATAATATTAAATGACTTCCACTAATAACACATAACTACATTTTCATTGGGTACCTCCCTAGGTACCCCATATTACCTCCTTAGGTATACCACATTCCATCCCCCTTCACATGTTTCGTCCTCGAAACATTAGAAGAAACCATACAATATGACCGGCTAAGCAATGTAGCCAACTGGTACCAAGTACGACCATCCATCCATCCCAATGAAAGTCGAACATGATGTCTATCTGCTACCTTTGCACCCTTATCTTTCTCTGCATCATGTCGCGGTTGCCCTGCCTTTATCTGTATCTTTCCTGGCTGGTGCCCTGCTGGTGCATAAATGTGTTCATGCACATGCCCTTGCCTTGATGACTTTTGCATCTCTATATGATGTGGATGGCGATATACAACAACTGTAGGAATTTGTTCTTTTTTCTTCAAATCTGCAACACTTTGTGCC
>ML781024.1:487600-501778 GCA_009831015.1 Picea engelmannii | reverse complement strand
GGTATTTGATTTTGCCTCTTACTTATCTTAATTTCATGCTCAAGTTTCATGGTTGAAAAAGTTTCAAAATCGTAAATTCCCAAATTATTGAATTCTCTCAAATTCTTGAATTCCAAAGTCATAAATTTTCAAATTCTTGAATGCTTAATTACAAGGTTAGAAGTAAGGTGGTCAAGGACCTTTTCCATTTTCCAACAATTTTGAAATCTAACATTTCGTGTTTTTATTTGAAATTTCATTGTGGAGTTGTTTATTATTGAAGATTTAATTTTCAACTTTTAAGTGCTTCACCATCTTAACATTCATAAAAATTTAAGTTTCAAGTTTTGAGTGTCTCATTATTTCAACACTCTATATTTAAGGAGTTTACTTTCTTAATAAGTTTTTATTGAAAATTTGTCAATTAGGTTTAGCTTGAGTGGTTGGGAGGAATTATTGTTAAAAACATAAAACACAAAACTTTTGTTAAAAAATTGACACTCCAAGAGGCCTCACCATTTAGGCATCCAAAAGTCATGGAACAATAGATCCTTTTGATAAATCCTTATTCTTGAACCAACTTAGAGCCATAGAATCGTGTTTGAAAGATCTTTTAAATTTCTCCAATCTTTCTTATTTGTTTGTACATTCAAAACATGGAGATCAACTCTCATACAATGTTATCGTTATTTAACAACTTGCTTACACCAACAACATGTATACACATCTAAACACTTACAACATGTATAAAGCTAATCAAATAGTAATTACAACCCCACAACCATATTACTCATCCTTTAAAAAAGTAATATTGTTGTTGAAGTATTTCCTATAATTTGATATTTTAGAAACGTTCTTTAAAATTTTCTTTCAATTAAGTTAAGAGTTGTTTTAATGAACACTCATTAATTTAAAAGTTAATTAAGTCATGAATTTATTGGCTTATCTTAGTGAGAAATAAGAATACAAAATCATTAATTTCACCTTTTTTTTGTTAAAATTATTTGGTGAATTTGTAAATTAATTTTTAATTTTTAAATGTGTGTTTTTTAAATTATAAATTTGAAAATGAAAGTGATAGGTTATGTAAGTCTTTGTAAATTAATTAGTAAAATCATTGCATGAATGAAGTTCCTTCTCCCTCAAACAAAAAAATCTCATAAGTTAATTTAAATCCTAACTAAATCCTAACCTTTAAATTGGATTAGTTTTATATATATTCTATACCTTATTTTATTGTGATTATTGTTATATCACAAGTTTGTTGAAATTCTTATAAAAAGTACAGTTAATGTTAAAATACTATTATTTTGTAGTTGTGATATCCCCTAAAGTGGAAAGATAAGTATGAAAATAAATTTTATATTGACAATAATCATTTCATTTTAAAGATATTAAACATTTTACAAAATAAGTTTATTTTTTTTTTTTTTTTTCTTTGGAAAAAAACGTAATTTTATTCATTCGAAGAAACAAAATTACATTCTGTAGGTGCTTCAAGGAGCACTACACCTCATGGGTGTGATATATGTTTCAGATTTACTGAATACAAATTTAAAAAGTTACAGATCCCTGATTCTTGATCATGTAGATAGTTCTCAGAGTATTGTCATGTTTATTTACATATCTGTGCTTCCATTGATGCTGTGGAAATTTCTTCAAAATGTGGGTCTTTTGATTCTTGGTCTTTGTAGTGCTTCAAAAGAGTATTTATGTTGCTTGTTTTTAGAAAAAAAATAAAAATTGCCTCTGATTCTTGATGTTCAAACTGTGCTTACTGTGCATCCTATTGTAGTGTAGTAGGATCTATAAATGACCGATGGTAAAAAAATTTAGAGTCTCCATTTTTGTGCTTTGTTATGTCTCATTGTCCAAGTGTAAGTTGAAGTCCATCTTTGGAGAGTGCATCCACTACCATATATCTGGTCCTGTAGACACGGGAGATAGTCACAGAGTCAAAATTTTCTAAAAGTTGATAAGTGTTCTCCAGAATGGGGAGGAGAAAAATGTTGTGACATTTCTGAATTTTTCTTGCCCAATTCACCACAATTTGAGAGTCTCCAAAAATCTGGATGTCTCGCAGGTTATTTTCTTCGGCGAAGGCAAGTAGAAGTTTTAAGGTTAACAATTCTACATGGTTGTTTGTGCCCTGTTCCAGTCCCAATTTTGTGTGAAAAAAATGGGAGTTTGTGAGATGTAAAGTGAAACCACCTCCGCAAATATTATTCTGTGAGGCTCCATCGAAGTAGGCCCATGACTTTGTAGGATCTATTTGTTCTAGAGTGGGAGTTTTTTGTCCTGTTCTAGAAGGATTTTGTGGGTAGTGTGAAAGTATTGACAGGCTTTGTGCTGCGGTTATTTATGGAGATGTAGCTTTTTCTTGGAAGGTTGTAGAGTTTATGGCCAGCCAGATGCCCCAAAAAACGATGGGAGGAAGGGCTTTAAGTTCTTTGTGCCTGATTTCTTGAAGCCAAATTTTCCAGGCTTGTTCTAGAGTTGGTCCCTCCCATACAAAAGAAAGTCTTAGACTGTGTGAAATTTCCTTCCACACTCTTTGAATGAAAGGGAAAGTAATGAGCATATGTTGGATTGTTTCAACATTCATGAGGCAGAGTGGACATATGTTGGGACCTTCGAAATGTCGCTTTTGAAGTATTTCCCAAGTGGGGATCTTTTGATTTAGGGCTGCCCATAGGAAGAGTTTTTCTTTTTGTGGGCACTTTAATTTCGAGAGGCCCTTCCACCACTAGATGGGTTGTTGTTGAAAGCGGTCTAGAGAAAGTGCGATGTAACCCAGTTTTGTGGTGTATGCACCTACTGGATCATTTTGCCAAACTAGTTCGTCTTCTCTGTCTGAAAGTCTAATGTGCACAAGTTGTACATCTTTGATATAGTTTCTGTAGTGTAGCGCAGGAGTTCTAGTAATCCCTAGATCATCCGCTTTCTTCCAAACTTGAGACCAAAGAGTAGTTGTAATGGGGTCAGCCAATTGTGAGAGAATAAATATTTCTCTCATGTAAAGAAAAGATGATTTATGTCTGGAGGATATGAGTATCCCCACTTCCTGGCCAGGGGTCCACTCCTAGACGAAGATGGTTCCCACATCCTACTTTCCAAGAAAGACCTTCTCCTATAACTAGGAAGGAGGAGGTGAGGGCTTTGCAGAAGATGGATCCTTTGGAGGATTTTTTTGGGGATCTGATCCAATCTTCTAAGGATCCAATGGTTGTATATTTTTTATGAATAACTGTGGACCAGAGATTTTTTGTGTTGAATAGCCTCCAACATATTTTAGCGGCCAGTGCTTTGGAGAAAAGGAAAATGTTTTTGACTCCCCACCCTCCTAGAGCCTTTGGTCTTGTTATGGGATCCCATTTTTACCGGGGTTGAATGGTTTTTTCTCCTGAGCCTGACCAGATGAATCACGAGCAAATTTTTCAATTTTTTTCTAGAATTCCTTTTGGGATCCAGGCTAGTGACATCTAGTAAACTGGAATGGCTTCTAGTACTGCTTTTGTTAGAGTGAGTCTCCCCGCTCTGAATAACCACCTAAAGCTCTATCCAAATAATCTTTTCTCCAATTTTGAGATGAGCCATTTCCAGTCTTTTTTGCGATAGTTGTTTGGTTTTAGATGAAAACCAAGGTATTTTAATCCAGCTGAGAAGTCCAGAGGGGTGAAATGGAAGTGTCTTTTGTACAACTCTTCTTCCTCTCTTCCCAATTCTGAAAAGGAGAGGGTGGATTTTTGAATGTTTATTTTCATTCATGTTGTTGATCGAAAGAGTGTAAATATGTTGAAAAGTATTTCAGCATCCTAACTGTAGCCGCTGCAAAATATTAAAATGTATTTTAAAAAGTATTACTCAATTTTTATTTTATTTTATTATATATTTGTTAAAAAAAAAATATTATTTTGATGAGAAATTTTATCTTTTTCCATCTAAAAAAATTATAAATATTAAAATCTCAATCAATCAAACTAGAACCAAAAAATTCATAATAAACTTTACTTTAAAATAATATATTCGAACCATTTAACCTCACCCATTATTAAACTATTTTAACTCTCCTTTTACTTATTTATCACAAACATGTTGAAAATTTCCACTCATATGTCATTATTTAGATAATACTAAATTATTTAGATAATACTAAAATTATTTAGTAAGATGGATGATAGATGTCATTATTTAGATAATGATAAAAAAATTAATAAAATGAATGATAGATGAAAATGTGAAACACTACAACCAACCATGTCACTCGGGTAAAATAATAGTAACCACAACAAATACTTTGAATAGTTTGGAGGCCACAAAGAAGTTAATACCTTATTAGAGAACATATTATTGAAAATAACTAATGAGTCACGAGTAGCTAATAAAATGTCCTCATTTAAAAGAGATGGGATGCTTTTGGGAATTGATATACATATCAAAGAATATCGAGGAAAATAAGGAGAAGCATGTATCATGGAGAGACTATAGGAATATCATTGTTTTTAAACTTATTTAAGGGAAAGTGATAACTAGAAAGGCTTACAATTAAATAACAAAACACTAATAATATGATATTTTTATAATTTAATAATAAAATTAATTATTTTAAAAAGTTGGATTTGTTTTTATTATATTATAATAATAATAATTTAATTATAGTTTTTTGTTTCATATAAGATGCGTCTTCACTATTCCACCAATAAAGCAACTTTAACTCCTTTAACCATAGTAAGCAACTTTAACCATAGTTTGTTCACAGTATTAAATTAATGTCCTTTGATTTTGTAAATCCATTTATCATTCATTTTAGTGAAATCCTTAAGTTATTAAAACAACTTTTTGAGCAACTTTAATTTCCACACGAAACCCATTCAAGCCAATGGCGGGCGATACAGCGATTTTGAAAATGGAGTTTGCAGGTTTGGCGCCCTCGACAGCCGAGACATCACTTGCATCCTTTTGAACCACTGAAGACACCTTCGATGCTCAGACACTGATCTGGTTGACAACATCCTCTCTGAGAACATTCGGAGCTTGACTCGTTTCTTTCTGGAAGGTCTCTTTCTCCTCGGCTTGGACAGACATTCTCGGAGGTTTACACATAGAACTTTGACTGGGATGTAGTACACCAACCGGCGGTGTCCTCGGTCTGTTCCCGCTCCCACTTACCGGCTACAAAACATCGGTATACCTGTTTCCGTTTTCGGACTTTTGCCCGTTTATTCTTATACTCTGTTCTGACTTTCCAACTGAAACGACCAGACTTTGTTTAATCTATCAGCTTGCACTCTTTCCTATTATTTTGCTGGCCTCCAACGGCTTGAACTGTCTTTCCTGCGGATATCACATAGTTTATTGACTGGGATGAAGTGCAACTCCAGTGTTGACCCCGGTTTGCCTCCACCTCTCCCAGTCCTATTATAATAGGAATACCTGACTCTGTTTCAGTCTCTTTATCAGTTTTATTTTGCACTCAACCTTGTTTTGAACCTTCCTGTTGATTCGACCGGCCTTATGCTTAATCTTCCAGTTAGCACACCTTCCTACCTCTCCTTTGCGTTGGGTTTGCTGACTCCCTATCTTTATCAAGACAACAGATCTGACAGTTTTATATAGGGACCAAACTGCTTACTGCTGCAGGATCCAGTTACCCTCTGGGTTCCAAACCTGTCTCTGACCGTTTGTTTTTACTTCAGAAGTTTTGTTTTTACTTCAGAAGTTTTTTATAAGGTGACTTCTCAGCCTGGATCTCCCAGCTGGAAACATGGGGGACCCATGGGACCACCCGAAGCTGCTGGCTTCGATTGACGAGATATGCTCCAAACACTTCAGGACAAAATTGAAGACAACCCAAACAGGTTTAAACCCTGACCCCACTGACCATGCAGCTACTTCACTGACGAGCCATATGCCCGTGTTTACACATTTCAGTGGTAACTCAAGTAAGACTTTGTCCACAAGAGAACCAACAGAGCTGACAGACTCTGTCGAAGGAACAAAGGCCTCCACAGTAAGGGCTAATCCAGCCATTGTACAGAAGCTCAACTCGACAGGTTCTATCCAGAAAAGAGACAGACCAGAGGCGAGGTTCCAAAACATTGGTCCTACCTCTCAAAATCCTGGCTTAACAAAACGAATTGCTCAAGTCTGGAAGCCCAAACAAAAACATCCAAAACTCATACTGGGCATGGATGTGGGTCTTACAGATCCGTGCAACCTGGCCCTGTGTGCCCTGGTTGGAAGACTAGCTTACAAAGAAAAATGTAAGCAGAACTTGGATGACTGGATCACTAGACACTGGAAGCCTATTCTGGGCTACTTACCCAAGACTCTCATGCTGCAACAAGGCTGGATAGGATTTATCTTTAATAAGCTGGAGGATTCGTCTCTCATACTGGACAGATTCTGGCCTATCAATGAAGGCAGCCTCATGCTCAAAAGATGGAGGCTAGGATTCAACCCTTCTACTGAATTCTTCAGCCACAGACATGTCTGGGTCCTACTGCCCGGGCTCCCTCTACAACTCTAGAATCACCAAGCGCTTGAGCTGATTGGGACCTCCTTAGGGCGATTTTTGAGGGTGGATGCAAACTCTCTTGCAGAGGCAGACAGAAGAATGGCCAAGGTTTATGTGGAACTTGACATACAAACAGGACTTCCTGAAGTCTTAGAAATTGATTGGCGTAACCATCTGATCACTCAACGCCTGGCCTATCTGGGCATCCCTTTTCGATGCTCCTTTTGCCGCAGAACAGGGCATTTGAGGAAAGACTGCCACAGATTCCCGCCACCAGACATCGATTTGGATCCAGCAGAGGACCCCAACTTCGATGGATACATCTCCTCACCTAACCCGTTGATTGAAGATGAGACACAGTTCGCTGGCCGTGACTCATACCCATCTGAGGACTCTTTAATTGGTAAGATTCACCAACTATGCCCTTCACTCTATAACACTTTTTCATCTTGGGACAAATTGTACATTGTTGAACAAGAGGAAAAGATTTTGGGTTTAGACGCAAAGGCTATGTCTCCGGACTTGTCTGACCCCACTTCTCTTTCCCATATAGCTGAACCTTCTCCTTCTGGCAGCGCCTTTCTCCCTTGCCCTACTCCTTCTTCTCAACCTATACACACTGCACCTTCCACCTTGGAGACTCTTCCCCCACCTACAGTAGTCTTAACTGATACTCCTGAACCGATTATTTTACCTGGCTACACTGAACCTAGCCAATCTGATATACAACTGGAATCCTTGTTTCTGAATAATATTACAACCCAATCACTTCCCTTTGAATCCATACCTATTCATACATATCTTGGAAACTCAATACATCCAAACATTCCAACATCTAATCACCCATCCACATCAAACTTTCCTTCGACTTCAAAACCTGATCCTCATTGGTCTAGAGGCATTGGGCTTGAACTTTCTCCGCTGAAAACCCGAAGTGCACGCAAGAAAACAATGATTGATCTGAAAGCATCGGAGAACTCTGCATCGACCACAAATAAAGGGGCGCTTAGAGATTATAAAGCCCTTGCAAGGGGTAACTCATGATTTTACTTTCCCTCAACATAAGAGGGGTTGGAGGAGCCTCAAAATTTGCCTCCTTGCGAAGACTACTGGAGAATACATAGCCGTCAATTATATTTCTGCAAGAAACACTCGTAAATGCCACAGCTGCAAGGCACTTCATGCATCGTCTCAGACCAAACTGGTTGATTTGTGCGGCCAGCTCGGTGGGCACCTCGAGAGGACTACTGACTGCATGGGACCCTACTTACTTTGAGCTCAGTCCGATGCTTTGCCCCGGGGGGATTCTTCTCACTGGACACTGCTTTGAATTAAGATCTTCACTCAACCTTCTTAATGTATATGGCCCTTGTACAGATCACAAGGCATTTTGGGAGCGCCCGGATGATATTGGGCTTTTAGCGGCAAAAAATCTTATCATAGCAGGTGACCTTAACTTAACTACAAGCCAAAGGGAGATTTGGGGCGAAAAAGCTAGCATTGACCCACACATGAGCTTCTTCAATCATGTTTTCTACAAAAACAATATGGTTGATGTGAAACCGGCAGAGATTTTACCCACTTGGAGAAACGGTAGACAAGGATCAGACAGCATTGCTAAGCGTTTAGATCGATTTCTTGTCTCTGATGAAGTGATCTCACCGGCCAGAAGCTCTCGTGCCTGGGTAAACCTTCCCTTTACATCTGATCACACGGCCATCTGCCTACAGATTGGAATGAGCCGATTTGGGAAGGGTCAGCCCTTCATATTTAACCCGCTGTGGTTAAAGGAAACATCTTTCAACAGTTTGGTCAGATCATCATGGGAGGATTTCAAAGATTCGATGCCCAGTGACCCACAAGGAAACCTGATAAGAAAATTAAAGCATCTACAGCAGCAAACTACTAGATGGCTAAAGGAGAAAAAACATGAGGAAGAGGCTGTCATTAACAAGATCGACTTGGAGTTGGAAGCTCTGCTCCGATTACAATTCCAGAATCCTGACATTCCGGACATCAACTACAGAATCAAAGAGCTAGAGAGAGACCGATCTACCTTCCTGCGTGAAGATGAAGAGAGGTGGAGACTAAAGAGCAGGATGCTTTGGCTCAATGGGGGTGACAAAAATACTAGGTTCTTTCATCGATTTGCAAGTGCTCGTAGATCAAAAAAACAGTTGTGGGACATAGAACAGGAGGATGGCATTACATATCATGCCCATGAATAAATCAAAGCGGCAGCAGTTAATCATTTTAATGATTTTTTTCAGGTACCTATTGAACCAAGCCTTAATGCACAGGTGGAGTTAGCGGGCAGATTTCCAAATATGGTGATAGCTGAAGAGGCACTTGCCCTGGAATCCCCCTGTACAAAGGAGGAAATTTTGTCAGTTCTCAAGGGTTTCAAAAAAGAGAAGAGTCCTAGCCCCGACGGCTGGTCGGTTGAACTATACCTTCATTTCTTTGACATTATGGGGAAGGATCTGCTGGACATCATGCAGGATGCTCGGTCGAGGGGGGTGATCAATCCTTTGCTAAATAGTACTTTTTTAGTCTTGATTCCTAAATCAAATCATCCTAAACAGTTCAAAGACTTTCGTCCCATTTCTCTTTGCAACTTATGTTATAAACTAATTTCTAAAATAATTGCCAACAGAATTCGTCCCATACTTTCCAAAGCACTTTCAGAGGAGCAGCTTGGCTTCCTAAAAGGTAGACAGATATTAGATGATGTTGGGGTCGCACAGGAATGCATTCACACTTTAAATTCGAAGAAGCAACAAGCCATCCTTCTCAAGCTGGATCTCAAGCATGCTTTTGACTGTGTTAATTGGAACTTTTTGCACCTTATTCTTCTGCAGAGTGGCTTCGGGGTGGCAACTACAAACTGGATTTTAGGCTGTATCTCCTCGGCTACTATGGCGGTTCTGATCAACGGGGAACCCACAAAATCTTTTCGATGTGAGAGAGGGCTTCGACAAGGATGCCCGCTATCACCTCTCCTTTTTATCTTCACCCTTGAAGCGCTCAACATCCTTCTAAAGTCTAGCCAAGCAGAGGGCCATCTAACTGGAGTAAACTTCTCGGGGCTGTCAAACATCCTACATATTCTCTTTGTAGATGATGTACTTATTTTGACAAAGGCCAGTCTTACGGAATGGTCTCTGTTACACTCAATCATACATACTTTTTGCACAACTTCGGGACTGGTGATAAATCTACAAAAGTCTCTTCTCCTTGCTTTAAACACACAGGAGCCTATCTTAACAAACTTGAAAAATATGTTCGGAATTGATACAGCAGATCTAAAGAAGGAATTTTCCTACCTTGGTTTTTATATCAAATCCACCAGATACACTAAAACAGATTGGCTTTGGTTACTTGATAAATTTGAAAGCAGAATCCATCACTGGTGTAACAAGCATCTCTCCTTGGGTGGGAGGTATATTCTCATCAAAGCAGTTTTGGAGAGCCTTCCGGTCTACTGGATGGCTCTAACAAAATTCCCGGCTACTGTTCTTAGCTCAATTCGCAAACTGATTTTCTCTTTTCTTTGGACTGGCAGCAAATTGACAGGATACCATTTATGCAACTGGGAGGTTATTTCAAAACCTAAGAAAATGGGCGGCTGGGGACTTAAGCATCTACCCTTCTTCCAGAGGGCACTCTTGGCAAACACCTTTTGGCGCATCCTCATGAAGCCCGGTCTCTGGAGTAAGATTATAAAAGAGAAATATTTTCCACAGATTCCCGTTCATCTCTGGCTCAGATCGACTACTGGGAGACGCATTGACGGATCTCATACCTGGAGAAATCTGTTAACAACCCTTCCCATCATCCTCCATTGGCTCTCGTGGCAGCCTGGAAACGGCTATCAAATTGAAGTGGGCAGGGACGTCATGCTGGGATTAGGCAAGCTCGCCTTACTCTCAACAAAGCTGCTGGAATATCTTCATAGAAAAAACATTTTCTTCCTCTTTCAGATAAAATCGAATCAAAGCGGGGGTCATTTAAGTGACTGTTGGCTCAGGAGTGAAGAACTTGGTTTGGACGCAGCTCTGGCAGTTGAATGGATTGGCTTTACCCGCAAGCTCATGGAATCGGGTGTTCGCTTACAGAACAGACCCGACTTACTCTTGTGGACAGGTGGGGACAGGTCTGGAGCTCTTAACGCAAACAATGTCTACAGCGCTCTGGCAGCCAAGTACTGGTCTTTAAATTCTGAGCGTGGGCAGGGAGCGATCTGGAGGTGCAATGCTCCACTCAAGTTGAAACTTTTCGCATGGATTTTAATTGAAAACAAGCTTTTACTGTGCCCAAATATCCAAGCTCGGGGTTGGGAGGGACCCAGCCGATGCTGTCTATGCAATTCGAGTGGCGAGACAAGCGCACATATTTTCATAGACTGCTCCTTTTTCAGATCCGTTTGGAATCACATTTCCCCTGCACTCTCGCCCTCATTGGCTTGGACAGGTACCAGTGTATCAAATTGTTTTCAAAACTGGTCGAAGGCCTCCTCCAATCAGGTAAAGATACCAATCCTCCTTTGCTGGCTTATATGGAAGAACAGGAATGCAACTTTATTTGAGGATAAACCACCTTCAGTCCACAGAGTGGCCTGCTCCATTTGCGCTGAAATAACAGTTGATAAAAATCAAATATCAATTTCAACACCTTGCAGACCTGCCTTCACAGTTCCTTTTGATAGAGTAGTGGCCTTGTTCGATGGAGCGGCTCAACATGAAGGCTTACACTGCGGAGCTGGTGGTAAGATAACCATAAACCCTCAGACGTGTTACCGGTGGACACTAAACTGTGGGCAAGGATCCAATATGAAAGCTGAACTCATGGGAGCATGGGCGTCGTGTATTCTGGCAAGTCGACTACATATAAGTGAGCTTTTACTGCTTGGTGACTCCAAGATCACTATTGACTGGCTGAACGGATGTGTTGACTTCCATGTTGCGGACTTGATGAGCTGGAAAGAAATAACTTGAGAAGCCACCCAGCTGCTCAATCATATCACTTTCACCCACATCTACAGAAAGGATAATATGGAGGCTGATATACTTTCAAAAAAAGCACTCACTTTTCCCTCGGGACACATACTCTATACGAGATGGGAAGAAGGTAACGAGGGTCCCACCTCGAGGATCAATCTTTGAAAGATTGGACATGCGAGCAGCCACCCATGGGATTGTTTCTGGCAATGACGAGACTAGTTCTCCCTTTTGATTTGTGTAGAATGTTTTGATCTTCGGCAAAATGCTTGTATTTTCCCTGCTGTTTAGACTTGTTATTACAGACTTGTATACTTTTATATCCTTCTGAATATAAAGCGTATTTTTTCACGTTGAAAAAAAAAATCATCGCTTTAATCATAATTGTTTCACAATATTAAAGCAATTTCCTCCTTCAATCTTGTAAGCCCATTCATCATCCACCAATCTGGTAAATCCATTCATCATCCAAGATCGAAATCCTTGTAAGTTATTAAAGCAACTTTTAATGTGATCGAAATAGAATCTTGATCAAAATGGATGATGAATGGACTCCCAATATGGAAGGAAGTTACTTTAACATATGTGTTTAAAATCTTAAACCCATATTGTAAAGTAACTTCCTTCCATATTGTAAAGTAACTTCCTTCCATATTGGGAGTCCATTCTTAAACACATATGTTAAAGTAACTTCCTTCCATATTGGGAGTCCATTCATCATCCATTTTAATCAAGATTCTAAACACATATATTAAAGTAACCTCCTTTCATACTGGGAGTCCATTCATCATCAATTTTGTTTTTATAAGATTTTAAAATTAGTTCCATTACATCAAAATTAAAGCATTTTTAAATTTATTCAAATAAGGTTTTTAAAAAGAAATGATTAATATTATATTAAAAAGGGAGTTGCATCTAAACCATCCTACATATTAATACAAAATTTAAAGGATGAATATATTTTAAAGATTTTAAAATTTTAATCTGTATTGTTCTTAAAGTTCTAGTTCTACATTGATTGTGTGGCTTGTATATAGTTTTATATATTGATTTGATAAAAATACTATTTTGCAAAATATAAGAAAAACTCAAAGACTTTTTTCTCATACTAAGTAGGGGTAATTTGCTTGTTGCTTATAATTGATAGAGTGTTGTTTGAGTTATGCTTTTTTGCTTGCTCGATGATTTGTTAGACAATATCTTCTTCCTTGGCTTTCATTCGATCTTAATCAAGATAGGTTGTTGAGAGAGTTGGGGTCCTTGATTTCCTTAACTCCTCATAGCATAGATATTGCTCCAATTCCAATTTTATTACTTATCTTGCAACACTCCAACTTTCCCCTCAACTTCCTCCAATGTATCACTATTGTTTTTTCTCTAATGTCTAACCGAATGTGCTTTCCCTTTAATTTTTCTACTTAAGCCTTTTTAGTGATCAACTACCTTTGTATAACCTGCATTTCCTTAAAAAAATTGTGCTCCTAATCATTCCTTCAACCTTCCCACTTCCTTATATACATGGAAAGTTTTTATTGGGCATCATCATAAGACATGTCACACCTCCAAATTTCTCTTTTTAGCTCGGAGTTTTCATACAAGGCACACTTGTTTTGAATGACTGTGTGGATTGGCCATTATCCCAACATGAGTTCTCTGCATTTAGATATGGCTACTTTCTCCTTTGGTCAGATATACCTAATTTCGACCATATTAGAGATTCCTAGCTTTAAATGAAGAAAATGGATTCCAATTATGTAGATAAAGGAAATCACTTCCATCTTTAGGTGAGGATATGTTCTTCCCAATTTAGAAGAGATTCCAAACTTTAGACAATAATGAGGGCTTCCACTTTGACATGAAATTGCAGAGCATGGGCTTTGCTCAGACCTATGTTTTCGATGGTGGAGGACAATAATGAAGTATAGATGAATTAATCTCCATAGAAAACAAAGTTACCAACTTAATGAGAACTGTGACCTCAAGACATGAAAATCAATCCCCAAATCAAAAAGTGGTGCTACCGGCAACACCATTTTTTCAAAAGAGGTCAAAATTACAACATTTTTCAAGCATGGCTTTCAAAACTCGTATAGTAGTTCCCTATGCAAAAAAAAACCCAAAATTGGATACAAAATGGTCATTTAAAAAAAATATTAATTTTTTTAAAAATAAATAAATAAAAATGAGAAAATCTTTCCAATTTTTTTTTGTTTTTAATGAAGCAAAAAAACACATTTAAAAAATATATTCAAAACCCGAAGTAAACAAAAAAAAAAACATTAAAAAATGGATAGAAAAAAAAAACTTATAAAGAAATGAAAAAAAATTATAATTTCCCCAAACACAATATATATATAATACTTGGAACCTAAAAACAATATAGAAAACACTAAAAAAACAAAAAATTTAAACAAAATATTAAAAAGTGTTTTAAAATTAAAAAAATAAAATCACAAATGATACCTCCTGATGTACCAAACCACCAGTGGAGGCTTGGCATCATCCCCGTGGCCCTTACATCTGTCCTGGCGTCATCTTCGTGGCCCACACACACACACACACACATATATATATATGAGTTTTAAAGTTTTTTAATGTTTTTTTTATTAGGATTTTTAATTTAGGTTTATATATATATATATATATATATATATATATATATATATATATATATATATATAT
>ML781024.1:461429-479156 GCA_009831015.1 Picea engelmannii | reverse complement strand
ACCCAGTGTATAATTAGATTGATTAACATTGAATTAAAGTCTACTTAGATTTGTTTGTGTTGATTAAGGTTTCAAAATGTCTTATTAAAATGGTGTTCATTGTTTCATATTAGTAAACAATATTATAAGATTCAATTAATAAATTGTAATGCTTATGAATATTCATATGTCATATCAAACCTAAGGAAATACCATTTTATTATGCAAGTTAGCAGCCGCATTAAATACTTTAAAGTCCCCCAGTTTTCCTGAGGCACATTCCGTCGCGGAATACTTATAAGAACAAATTTTTTTGCTATCTAATTAATTCTTGTAGCTTCCAGCTATGAATTACATACAAGTTTAGCTATTGCTTTCTACCATAAATTGGATGCATCTACAACATGCTAAAATAGACATGAAATGTAGCTAATAAACCAACATAGCAGCATACAATTTTTTCTACAATACACAGAGTTCATGCACATCAATTTAAATCACAAATATAAACATAAAACAGATAAAACATTTATCTTTCAAATTATTTGTGCAACCAGTTGCTTGGGATGAATATTCCACCCAACCATAGACCTATTGTTCCAAATATCAACAACAAGTCACCCCCGAGTTGAGGCTAGTAATCCACAAAAGAGGGTGGTCTCTCACTTTCCACTCACAGCTTAGAAATACCACAACCCATTGATATTCTCCTAGAACTATATTGATTTTCCACCAGATCTCTTCCTCTTGACCTGCCCAACCCAAGGAATGTACCCCTTCACTGATCTCATTCCCTCGGGCATCCCATTCATTTATCAGGGTTTCTCTGGCACAAGTAACCGAGAATGTCTCAACTGGAAACTCAAGGGAACTTGCTGCTAGGAAAAACGACCAACAAACAACAACAAACACTTGTTGTTACAATGAAACTCACACATGAGTTCAGTCTTTAGGCTTGATGACCTGACTCTTCAATCTTCAGCTCCAACATGCTCTAGAATTTTCCCTCCATGTATGTTCCAGCTCCAAGCTCTCTTTCTTGCAATCTACTTGTTGTTCATGCAAAAACATTGACTATCTAAAACTATTGTCCCAACCCATAAAAAAATTCTCCCTTTGGATTGCCTTTTTTGACTCATGAACTTCCCCAAGCTTATATTACTCAGCCCCAATGTGCCCAATAGCTATGGGATATGAATTCTCACACCCACCCTCTTACATGTATTCAATGATTGGCTTTGGGAACACTCAATAAAAAATTAGAAGGTTCATATACCAATAACAAATTTAGGAAAATGGGTTGAATTAATATACATGGGTAATTCCCCCCTTGGACCACCTCTTATGCATTCTCTTACACCCTCCCCTCTCTTGTGGATTAATTCATCCCCCATCTCTTTCCATGTCCCCTTAGCAACTGGCATCAAATTTTATTATTAAAACATAGAGATACAATTCACATATACATCGCTTTGGCATTAGCCACACATTATATATACATTAAGCATTCATTAAACTGGGGATTATAGTGGGGATGTTACATTCCCCCTCCCCTAAAATTGTGTGTTTTCCTTGGTGCACACATTGTTGATATACCTATATGCAAATTTACATCACAATACTTAGAAAATAAATTCTGCAATTTCACAACTCCAACAACAGTTCCAACCATAATCTCTCATTCCTTTCAACCCATGGACCCAAGGAATGCACCATTCGTTTATCAAGGATACCCAAAGGAATGCACTATTCATTTATCAAGGATAACTCAAGGAATGATAAATTATTTTATCAGGTCCCCTTATGCATTTGGCTAGGACTCTGAGATGTGGTTCTTGAACTCTAGCTGCTCAAAATGGATTCTTGCATTTTTTTTCTTCAAAATTGTCAAATATTTGTGAGTATTCTTCCCACATGTTTTCTTCATGCTCCCATGTAGCACCTTCAGGACTGTAGCAGGTCCATTGAACCTTTACTAGCCTATGGCTTTGTTCTTGAGAACTTTGACTTTCTGGTCCATGATGCGTACTGGTTCCACCCGGAAATCCCCTTCGTGCCCCACCTGGATCACATTCCAATCAATCAGTTTTTTTAATAATGACACATGAAATAAATTATGCACTCTCATGGATGTAGGAAATGCTAGCATGTATGAAAATGGCCCTATCTTTTCTAAGATTTCAAAAGGTCCACAATACCTTGCTTCCAACTTTGGGCAACTCCCTAATCTTAGAGAACTTCTCTTTTCTTTCACTTTTAAGAACACATGTTTTCCCACTTTGAAATCTCTAAACACTCTATTCTTGTCTACATAAATTTTCTTCCTATCCTAGGAAACCTTTAAATTCTGCTTAATCCTTGCCATCTTCTCTTCCATTTCCTTTAACAAATCTAGCCCAACAACTGCTTTGTCTGCTGGATTAACCCAACTCATGGGTGTGTTACATTTTCTACCATACAATGCTTCCAATGGACTCATTTTCAATGAGACCTGGTACCCATTATTGTAGGCAAATTCAACCAAATGAATATAATCTTTCCACTTTGATGGTTGGTCCATTACATACATTCTGAGCATGTCCTCAATTATTTTTTTAGTCCTTTATGTTTTCCCATTTGACTCCAGATGATACGCTATACTGAGATTTAGATTTGTTCCAAAGCCTTTGAACAAACCTTTCCAAAAATTGGATGTAAACTTTGGATCTATATCTGAAATTATTTCCTTAGGAACTTCATGTAGCCTAGAAACTTCTTTCATGTAGATCTCTCCAATATTCGTTGCCTTATGTGTATTCTTCACTAGAAAAAATGGTGTTGCCTTAGTCAATTTATCCACCACCACCATGATGGAATCATGTTGCTTCATTGTTCTAGGCAACTTTGTAATAAAATCCACTTTAACAACTTCCTAGTTCCATTCTGGAATGGACAATGGCTGCAAAAATCCAGCTAGATATATATGTGTTTTTTTACCTTCTGGCACTCTAGACATCTAGCCATGTGATTAGCCACTTTTTTCTTCATTCTCGACCAAAAGTGTTAGCTTCTTACAACTATGATTGTCTTATGATATATTGGGTGTCCAACATATGACACATTATGCACCTCCTTTAACACTGCATTTTTCATCTCAATGGAATTCAACACATACACTTTGCCTCTATACATGAGAATTCCATCTTCTTTCAGCTCATAATAATTAAATTTCTGCTGAAAATTACCTTGTTGTAATATTTCTTTTATTTTTAGATATTGTTGATTTGAATTTGTTGCTGCAACAATTTGATCTTTCATATTAGTCTTGTACATGTCAATGGCTGCAATATGCATCTCATGATCTCTCATGTTGAGTGCATCAACCACTTGATTTTCTTTTCCTTTGATGTGCTTAATTTCAAAGTCATACTCACTAAGAAATTGGAGCCATCTAGTTTGTTTGGCATTTAGTGTTGGTTGTCCAAACAAATGTTTCAAACCACAGTGGTCTATCCTTAGATCAAGTTTCCTCCCCATGAGATAATGTCTCCACATTTTTAATGCATGTACAATTGTTGCTAGCTCTAGATCATGGGTGGCATAGTTCTTTTCATGCTCTTTTAATTTTATGGAATCATAGCATATCACATTATCCTTTTGACTGAGAATTCCACTGAGCCCTTCCTTGCATGCATCCATGCACACTACAAAGTATTAATTTGGATATTCAATCTTCAATATTGTCGCACTTGTCAATATGTCTTTCAGTTGTTGAAAGCTCTCTTCACATTTGGAATTCCATTCAAATGTCACTCCCTTCTTTTGCAAACAAGTGATTAGACTTGAAATATTTGAGAATCCTTTTATGAATCTTTGGTAATAACCAAAAATACCCATAAATGATCTAACTTATATGACATTATTTGGCATTGGCCATCCTCTAATGGCCTCTATCTTCTCAGGATCCACTATTATCCCTTCTATTGAAATTATATGCCCCAAGTAGTGAATCTTATTTTGATAACATATGCACTTACTTAGCTTAGCATACAATTTATGCTCTATTAAAACTTGCAACACCATTCTTAAATGTTGCTCATGTTCTTCTTCTGACTTAGAGTAGACGCGTATATCATCAAGGAACATAATTACAAACTTGTCTAGGTACTCCCTGAACACTCCATTCATCATGAACGTAAAAACATTTAGGAAGTTTGATAGTCCAAATGGTACTACCATGAATTCATAATGCCCATATCTTGTCTTGATTGTTGTCTTGTTGATGTCTTCGTTCTTTATCCTCACTTGATGATAACATGATCTCAAGTCAATCTTGGAAAACATTCTTGCACCTTTCAATTTATCAAACAAATCATCAATCCTTCACAAATGATATTTGTTTTTTATGGTGACCTTATTCAACTGTCTGAAATCAATACACAGCCTTAAGGTTCCATCTTTATTCTTTACAAATATCATTGGGGATCCCCAAGGTGACACACTTGGGCATATATACCCTTATTTAAAAATTCTTCAAGTTGCATCTGCAACTCTTTCAATTATGGTGTTCCCATTCAGTATGGTGTCTTGGACACTTGATCCGGATTTATGAGTGGAACGAAATAAATAACAGACTGAATACAATAACATAGATATCCAGTGAACAATAACTTCTATTGAATAAATAAAATAGATTGAAACTTTAAAGCTATAGAACTGAAAATAACTTGCTCAAATCGTGGTAGCTATTTATGAGAAGAGATGTGGTTGTTATGCACATCCATCTGAGAAAAATGATTACAATGGGGCTCTAGAGGGATTTTTAACATTATTCATGAATTCCAAAACCCTAGAAATCCAAAAACCTAACCCTAGGAGATGAAACACCAAAAGTTATGTGGGCCCCGATGGGTAATTTGGTACCCCAACTTCCTGGGGTCGTAACTTTTGCATATGACTTCCACTTTAGGCATGTGATAACCTATTGGAAAGGTATTTTCGAGAACTACATATTATGGTGTCAAAATTGACTTCGTCTATAATTTGATTGTGGAGAGAAAAAAAAAAGCAATGTTTAGGTCCCCAAAACGAACCTGGAAGTACAAAAAGATGTACTGACATGAAAAATTCCAAAATAATCCAGTTGGATTAGGTGGGCGGCCACCAATATCCTCCTAGAAGTTGTCGTAGGGCTTCATACAACCCTGAAAGTGTAGAATCCACAATTACAAAGAATAATAGAAGAACGTGGTGAACTAAAAACAGTTAAGAGGAGCCAGTTGGAATAGGTGGGTGGCCACCAATATGTTAGAATATGAATGAATGTGCTAATTTTACCATTGACAATATCGCTATTGTCACCCAACCATAGGCCGAAGCCACCTTCTGAGCACCTTAACCTTGACAGAGAATCACTCCGGAAGCAAAAACCTAGGCTAGATAGCCAAACAAAGGGTAGCGTACCTTTCCCCAAGGATAGTGCACCAACAAGAGCTGATCAGAGAGTCCAAACCCTAACCAAGAGATAGTCCAATCCAAACGTGATTTGCTAGCTGCAGCAGCTGCAATGGCAGCTCTCCTCCAAACTTGCGCACAAAACTGGGCACTGTAGTGCGCACAAGTGTTGCTTTGCAATTCTGAGACTGCCTGCCAGAATGAAGACTGGCCTCCTGTATTTATAGTAATTATGTCTAACTACCTGGGCCGAATTCTCATTCTGGGTATCTGTCTATTCAGTATATATTATTTCTTTTGGTCGACTTCTTCTCTTGGAGGCTAATAACCTAATACATGTTATCTTCTTGAGCCAACATGTCTTCTAGGGTTATTAGCCAACTCATTAGGGTTTCTTCTTGCTTCCCAGAATATTCTATTCTCATCAGGTTTACACGTGGAGGTAAATACCTCCCGCAGATACCATAATATCAACACTCCCTCCTAGCTAAGGAGGTATTACAGGTAATGGTCTTGAGCACAAACATACCATTCACCCAATAGCATCAACATAGTTGTATAGACTATCTCATGACTAGATCATGAGCACCATCATCACCATCAGTTTCATCAGCTGCATCATCTCTTGGAACCATACTCTATCTAAGTAATCACACATGATGCTCACTCCACAGAGTGACACAGGATCCATTCTTCTAATCTAGAAGAATAAATGTTCTAGACCATTTTCTTTCTGGGAAATCTCTATTAATTGATCATCCATCTAGATGATAATCATTTTCAACATTGCTGATAGTCTTCAAGGAAATCAGAACAATATCATTCAATAGAACACACCTGTGTCTATCCATAGTAGTACAAAACTACAATCCAGTGGTACACTACCACACCAAGTAGCACATAGGTACTTGATAAAACAGTGGAACATATCCACCACACTAGTATACATCTATTGTCTAGAGACATACAGTCTTCATAACAATCATCTGATATCAACCTGCACAGAAAATATTGTTATGATATAAAATGAATCATCTGGGCCATTCTTTCACTCACATCTGTGAGATCTGAAAGAGTATCTGCCCTCATAGTAGAACATCAACGATGGTCTATCTAGATTATTCTTCTCAAGAAAGGAAGAATGATTGTTCTGATTTCTGAGCCTGGACCATTCCTCACCCTGGGCCATTCCTCTGACACTAAACAAAGTGTAACCTGGAGAGAATGAATCTTCCCTAAGGAATGTTTGTCCCTGATTGTTGAACCTAACCATTCCCCACCCTGGGCCATTCCTCCGACACTAAACAAAGTGCAGTCTGGAGAGAATGAATCTGCCCTAAGGAATGACTATCTAGACCATTTCCCATGTTAACCACAAGAGGAAATGACTGTCCTACACCAACCTCCAAAATGTACCATTCCTCATGTTAACCACAATGAGAAATCGATGTCCGGCGAGGCGGGCCAGTCTTATTGAGTAACCCTCAAGAAGAGAGACTGCCCTAGACCACTTCCCATATTAACCACAATGGGAAGTCACTGTCTATGGTACATCAACAATCTGGACCATTTTCTGAACTGGAAAATCTCTGTCCGTCAGAAATCTCAATCCACTTTCCGAAATAGAAAGAATCTGTTCATCCTGGACCATTTTTCGAACTGAAAAATGACTATCCATCAATCAATAATACATTAGTTCTCCCTCCCAACCTGGGAGTCATCTCTTTCTTTTTCAATAAGGAAGTTGTCTCCACAAGCTCCAACTTGAGTATGCAAACTCTTTCATCTTGGACAAAATCTTTACCAAAAATGTCTGCTTATCTACTCATCTGTGGAGATATGTATTGGAGAACCACTTTCTCCTTTTTGGACTTCATCATGGATAATGTAATTATTGATTTCAAATGTACTTCGGTCTAGAACACTGGTTTTCTCTTAAGGCTTCATGTAGCTCTGATCAATAAAGTATATCATTGTTGGAAAACTAGAACATATCCATGTGGCACTTCTTCTGTCATCGTGAGATCTGATCTTCTGAGTAATCATCTTGATACAATATCTCTGTTATAGAAAATCTTCACCACACTTCTATTGTGCACTGGAGGTTCTCCACCAAGTTATCTTCTTCTATCTGTATACAAGGGTCTCTTTCTGGTATGCTTCAAAGTCTTGAGGTTTCTCTTCATATTCTCTTTGTTCAATTGCTCTGGAGAACAATCTTTGCATTCATCTGATGTAGAAATCCAACCCATGGATTTTGCGGATGATATAATGACTCATGTAGAGGTATGTCTGGTTTACTGGAACAAGTAATCATCATAGCCTTCTCCCTCCATCTGGGAGAACCTCTAGTTCTGGATCTTGCAATGCTTGCATTCATATACATTGTTCTTCATCACAACTTTCAGTTCCTTTGCTTGATTGATTTTAGTGAGTTCATATCAGGCTGGTAATCTTGTGATTCTTGATACAATGACTGGTTGTTTTGGCTTCTCTTTCTTTCTTGGAATCTTCATTTTATTCCTGATGTTTTTCTTTAGCTCTTGGGTCCATGGAGTTTCTTATAGATTCCATGCCCTAAATATTTCACTTATTCCTTTCATTATAGGATCATGGATGTGGATGGACAACCAGGGATAGTTTAAGGCTTCTCTTCGAAGAAGACTTCTTTTGAGGTCGAACTGAACACGTACTGCCTTTCATGGCTACTACCATTGATATATACTTCATCATCTTCAATGGATCATAGGATTAGCTCCCTCCTAACCCTTGCTTCATGTATGAGTGCATGTTTTTCTTTTGGAAATATATAATCGGCTCCCTCCATCTAGGAGAGTCCACACTTTCGTTTGCATCCTTATTGCCTTCTGCAAATTGTTACAAATCTTTTTCCAATTTCCTCTTGATTGCTGACTTGTTTCTGTCTTTGCTTTTTCTAAGTCTCTTTAGGATTAATTCTGATTTCGTCTTATCTTGTAATAGCTTCCACATGATTTGTTTGATGTATTTCATCCTTTCATGTGTGTTATCTGGCTTGTATAATGATAGCAATCCTTATCTTGTTGTTCTTCCATAAGTATAGTTCTTCTTGGAACATATTATCTTCTAATAGATGGATATACAAGATATGTACAGAGTCTATGCAAACAAGATATGTACAAGTACTAAGAAGAGTATTGTTACCTTAAGAAGAAGAAGTATCTTTCATCCTGCTTAGTCTTTTTTGTAGGTCCCTTTTCTTCGGCAACTGATGTTTCATGTTTCTCCTTCCTTTTATTTATCTCGGGACAATGCTTCTTGTAGTGACCATACTTTCGACAGTTGAAGCATTGTATTTCTAAAATATCTTTCTCTTGATTTGGCTTCCTTATTGAACCAAACTTCCTTTTGTTCCTGAAGTTCTTGAATCTTGTTGTGAAGGATTGATCATTGTACTTCTTTTGGGGTTTCTCTTTTGCACTGATCCTGTATTCTTCTTGAGCACAACAAGTCCAAAGTTCTTCAAATGTAGGATACTCCTTTCTTGTGTTCATGCTTGCGGCAAATGAATCCCACGTCTTGGGAAGACCATTGAGCACTATGTTTACCAATTCCTTCTCTGAAATGATCTCTTCAATAGCTTGTAGTTGATCTTTTAACTGGGAGATCCTCACAAAGTATGATGTTATGCTATCATCATTATTCATCTTCATGTCACGAAGCTCATTCTTTAGACTCATTATTTGTCCAATGTTTCTGACTGAGAAGAGGTTTGTTAGGGCATCATACATCTTATTTGATGAGTCAATATGGGAGATGTAGGGTATCAGGTGGTCTTTTATAGAGTCCACTATGATACTCATGACATTGATGTCACTGTCTTTGAACTTCTCCATAACTGCAATGTTCTGCGGTTCCTTCTCTTTTCCTTCTTCAAACTCTGGTTCCATGATCTTTCCTTTCATGATATCCAACACTTTATTCTTGGCAAGGATGAGGTCAATCCTTTTCTTCCACACTCTAAAGTTAGAGGCTCCATCTAACTTGTTTTCTGATTTCATAGAGTAAGTCATGGCTTCTTTGACTTGGTCATCCCTAGATCTGACCAAAAACTCAAACTTGACGTCTTGGCTTGCTGAGAGTACCAGGAGATGCGCTAGGCTAGGGCGCACTGATCTATCTATAAATTAGGTCAATCTCTTCACTTAAGGTGCCTCAAAGAGAGGATTAGGGTTTCTGCAACTTCACCTACTAATAACCCTAGCGGCAGTGCTATGGTGACTGATCCTACTAGAAACCCTAGTGGTAGTTCTTCAACGAGCTTAATATCCTTATAGCTATGTTTCCTTCTAGCGGTTACACTGAATGAAGGAGGTGTGGACCCATAACCTATTAGAATATGAATGAATGTGCTCGTTTTACCATTGACAATATCGCTATTGTCACCCAACCATAGGCCAAAGCCACCCTTTGAGCACCTTAACCTTGACAGAGAATCACTCCGGAAGCAAACCCTAGGCTAGATAGCCAAACAAAGGGTAGTGCACCTTTCCCCAAGGATAACACATCAACAAGAGATGATCAGATAGTCCAAACCCTAACCAAGAGACAGTCCAAGCCAAACATTATCTGCTAGCTGCACCAGCTGCAATGGCAGCTCTCCTCCAAACTTGTGCACAAAACTGGGCATTGCAGTGCGCACAATTGCTTCTCTACAATTCTGAGACTGCCTGCCAGAATCAAGACTAACCTCATGTATTTATAGTAATTCTTGCTAACTACCTGGGCCGACCTCTTATTCTAGGTATCTGTCTATTCCATATATATTATTTCTTCTAGCCGACTTATTCTCTTGGAGGCTAATAACCTAATACAAGTTATCTTCTTGAGCCAACATGTCTTCTAGGGTTATTAGCCAACTCATTTGGGGTTTCTTCTTGCTTCCCGAAATATTATATTCTCGTTAGGTTTACATGTGGAGGTAAATACCTCCCACAGCTACCATAATATCAACACAATATCCACCTGGATCAGTCCTCCCCCCTTAGGAAGCAATGGTCTCCATTGCGTTGAGTGCCCCCATCAGGTGAGGAAATTTCTGTTGAATTTGGATCCGAGTGAGCCACTTGCCTTGGTGCAGGAGCTGCCCTGCCTTGACAACCCGATAAAGATGGATCCTCTGCTGGCAAGTTCCCTTGACTCGTGTGTCCATTATCTAATCAGTGGATGCATGTTCCATGCATTCATAGTTGATCTATGTTGGTGTCAACTATTCTACGATCTCCGAGGTGTTCAATAATAGTGGAAAATATGGTTGAAGGAGGTCCACATTGAACACTGGGTGCAAGCCAAGGAAGGGGGGAGTGTTGAGCTCAAAAGCATTGTCACCCACATCCTTGGTGATAGTGTAAGGATCATTTCGAAGTGGATGGAGCTTCTGACGAGGCCCTGTAAGGAATTCTTTCTGCAAATGTAACTAGACCTTGTCTCCCACCTAAAACTTGTGTGGTACCTGGTGTTGATCATGGCGTTGCTTGTACTTATCATTGGATTTATAAAAAATATCATGGACCTATTGGCAGATGTGATGAATCCTCTCAATGAATATGGTGGCTTTATCGATCTCGGACTGAACATGGGAATAATTTGTCTGTGTGGTTGTAAGAGGTAGTGCAACATTAATGGGACCCAAGGGTTGGAATCCCATCCCCACCTAAAAAGGGCTATGGTTGGTGGAGCTATGGAGAGCCATGTTGTAGCTGTGATGAAAATATGGAAGACTCTCATCCCATGTGCACAGATGCTTAGAGTTATACATGCGTAGGATGTGCAGAATCATCCAATTGACAACCTTTGTTTGGCCATCGGTTCGAGGGTGGAAGGCAGTGGATTTAGTGAGCTTGGTGTCCAACATTGACCAGAGACTCGACCAAAATGTGTTGAGGAACATGTTGTCCTAATCAGATATGATGGTATGTGGTATCCCAAAATGGAACCACACTTTTTCGAAGAAGAGCTTGGCATTATCTGTCATTGTGATGCTCTTCTTGCAGGCTGTGAGAATGACCATCTTCGAAAATCAATCAAGCACCACAAATACACAATCATTTCCTTGCTTGGTGGAAAGAAGGCCAGACATGTAATCCATCGAGATGGATTCCCAAGGCCTCTAGGGAGTAGGAAGAGGGGTGTATAAGCCTTGCTTCTTGATGGCTGGCTTGGTAATGGCACAAGCAGTGAAAGATCTGATATATTTGTTGATGTCCTATCGAATTTTTGGCCAATAAAAATGTTTATGAAGAACGACCACAATTTTCTCCACGCTAAAATGTCCTGCCATCCAACTATAGTGAGCCTCCCAAATCATCTTTCCACGCTCGCTTACAGGAACACACAGATGGCCCAGATGGCATAACAGTCCATCCTGAATGTGAAAATCAGTGACATTCTCACATGTACCCAAGAGCTGATAGGTGGTGGTGAAGTTTGAATCTTGCTGATAAATTTGGGGCTACTTAGATGCCTCATGCCCACAGTAATGGGGCACGGTGGTGAGTGCAGCCACGAGAGGTCGACTGAGGTATTCAATGACACGATTTGTGCTCCCTGTCTTATACTTGATGTTGAGATGGAACTGTTGCAGGTAGGTGGACCACTTTTGATGGCGATCGTTCTACAACTTCCCTTGTGTCTGTATGAACTACAGAGGCTTTTGATCAGTGTGGATGATTGTATCCTTTCCTAGAATGTAATGTTTCCATTAATGACTGGCTTGTACAATGGAATACATTTCCTTGTCATAGGTGGGGTATTTCTGGACAGTATTTGAGAGTGTCTCACTATGGTATGCTATCAGATGACCGTGTTGAGTGAGAACTACACCTACATCATAGTCGGATGCATCAATCTTGATCTCGAACGGTTGTTGCAGATCAGGTAAGGAGAGCATTGGAGTTGACCATAAGCGATGTTTTAGATCATCCAATGCTCATTGTTGTGCCTTCCCCCAAGTGAAATTTTCCTTTCCACCTCCCTTGGTCACTTGGATGAGGGCCCATGCGATATGGGAGAATCCCAACATGAACCATCGGTAGAAGTTTGCAAGTCCCAAGAAGCTCCGAAGCTCAGTTAGTGTGGTCGGGGCTAGCCAGTCACGGATGACTTGGATCATAGTTGGATCCACATGTACTCCATGTTCATCAACAATGTAGCCCAAGTATTGGACCATGTTCGTGCCAAAGGAACATTTTTCCAAGTTGGCATATAGCTTGTGTTGTCGTAGAGTGCTCAAAACCTATTGAAGATGTTTCATGTTCTCCTCCCAAGTTCTGATAAAGATGAGGATGCCATCCATATATACCACCACAAAAGAGTTGGTGAAGGGTCTCAATACATCATCCGTCAACCTTAGGAAAGTTGTTGGTGCATTTATTAGGCCAAAGGGCATGACCAACCATTCAAAGAGACCTTCTTTATATTTGAAAGTTGTCTTCCATACATCAATCGGTTTGATGGGAACTTGGTGGTAGCCATACTTTAGGTCAATATTGTTGAAGAACTTTCCCCCCTTGAATTGGTCAACAAGGTCATCAATTCAGGGAATTGGGTACCGGTTCCTTACTGTGACTTTTTTAATGCTCTGTAATCAATGCATAGCCTCCAAGTCCTATCTTTCTTCTACACCAGTACAATCAGGCTTCCACAAGGGGTGGAGTTGGCTCTAATGTGCCCCTTTTGAAGCAACTCTTGGATCTGAGGATTTATTTCTTCATTTTCCATCAGTGAGTGATGATAAACTATTCCATTAGGAAGAGGTGCACTGAGGGTTAGATCAATTGGATGCTTGAAATTGGTAGTGCATCGGTACCTCGGTGGGTGAGGAGAAGATGTCTCTATACTCTTCCATGATTTCATCCACTTGCTTCTGCTGCAAAGAGAGGCTTTGTGTAGAGGTCACAAATGTGGTGATGACCTTCTATTTACTGTGAGCACAAATCACAAAGAAGATGAACTTCCCGATCTGTGAAATGACCTTACTGCATTGCTTGGTAGAGATTAAAGAAATAACGGTAGGTGGTGCTATCTCTGGTACCCTGTACGATTGTCTGCCCAAAGTAATAATAAAACTGCAGGGTCTAGACTCATACACAAAATGTCACTTCCACAAATATGGTTGTCCTAAAAGAAAATCACAAACTTCAAGGGGAGAAATATCACACAATACTTCATCTTTGAAGGGCTTGATGTCATAGGACAAACAACACTATTTGCTGACATGAAGATCACTTCCTTGGAGAAGCCAACTGATGGTGTAGGGTTGTGGGTGCGGTGTCATCGATAGGTCCAAATGCTTGATGACCTCTAATAAGATCAAGTTCTTATGACTACCGCTATCGATAATGAAATGAAGCAAAGCCCCCTTTACCCACATCTGTGAGTGAAAGTGACGTTCCACTTCCTCTGGTTCTTTTGGTTCAATTGGCTGGAATTTCGTGGTAGCAATAGTGGCGCTGGGTTCGACATTGATAATTCGATTCCCTCCTTCTGGATTTGATTCGAATTCAGAATCTGCCTTGGACTAGAAAGCTTTTAGCTCGACCACCAATGACTGCTTGGAGCGACATTCTTCAGTGTTGTGCCAAGGGCTTTTATGGTATTCACACCACTTTCCCATGTCCTTCTTCGACTTCTCATTACCCTTCTTATGTTGTGGTTTGGACTGGTTGTCCTGAGAGTGGCCATATTTTCTCTGTCCCTTGTTTTATTGGGTTGGGGCTGCCTTTTCCCTACTTCGGCTGTGAAGAGTTTGCAGATCCAAACTCTCGCCTCTTCTGCTTAAATTTATCCTCGATCTTGACAATATATCTATAATCCGTACCCAATGATGCGATGTACATAAACTCCATTTTTGTTTGAATGTATATATGTATACAACCACGGTATTTGAGTACTAGATGTCGTTCAGAGTCTTTGATACCCAATTTGGTGCGCAAGGTATGGAAAATATTGGTGAAATATGGTACTGTCTGGCCTCTTTCCTGACGCAGGGTGGTCCATCTTGTGTATTCGTCCTCGTAGCTTCCAACAAGGTAGTAATTTTCTTTAATGGAATCCCTGAAGGAATACCATGTGGGGGAGACTGCAAATATTGTAGAGTCCTCTATGGACCTTTCCTCAGAATAAGTATCCCACCAGTCCTTAACATGTAGTACGACCTTGAGGAGTGAAAAAGTAATATTTTCCCTATCGGAAAAATTGTGGTCCGAAAAATACCCTTCGAATAGATTCAACCATTTATCTACAACATCCACATCTATCAGTCCTTCAAATAATGGAATATAAAAATTTACTTGTACCTTGAAGGGTGTTGCATGGCCGCTTGATGAAGATGTGTCTCCTGCGGGTAGCTGTCGAAGGATCTGTGCAAAGTTGTCCATCATTCCATTCCTTTGTCATGTAAGGGCTTCCTTGAGAAAAAGTTTAAAATGATCTCCTACTCCATCATTTTTCTTCTCATCCCCCATGATTTGTGGTCGGGCTCGGTGCGCCCAATATTGAAAAGGATCGACTGGTTCAAGTTCCAACTTCTTGTACCCAGATCTTGTCGGGGACATGAACGAAGAAAAATTAATGAAGATAAGACCTCTCTAATACCACTGATCCAGATTTATGAATGGAACAAAATAAATAATAGACTGGATACAATAACACAAAGATATAAAGAACAACATCAAATATCCAGTGAACAATAACTTCGATTAGATAAATAAAATAGGTTGAAACTGTAAAACTGCAGAACTGAAAACAACTTGCTCGAATGGTGGTAGCTATCTCTGAGAAGAGATGTGGCTTCTATGTGCATCTGTTTGAGAAGAATGATTACAATGAGGCTCCAGAGGAATTTTTAACATTACTAATGAATTCCAAAACCCTAGACATCCAAAAACCTAACCCTAGGAGATGAAATGCCAAAAGTTATGTGGGCCTCGATGGGTAAGTTGGTACCTCAACTTCACGGGGTTGTAACTTTTGCATACGAACTCCGTTTTAGGCACGTGATAGCCTGTTGGAAAGGTCTTTTTGAGAACTACACATTATGCCATCAAACTTGACTTTGTCTATAGTTTGACTATGGAAGGCAAAAAAAAAAAACTGTTTAGGGCCCCAAAACGGCCCTGCAAAGACATAGACAGAGTGTACCTTTGTACACTCTATTCTCATGGGTTTTGATTGGCTAAAAACATTTTTTAGGGCCTCAAAATTAACCCCCAAGTTAATGTCCTTCAAAAATATGAAAATTTCATATAAAAATGACTTTTTTTTCTATAACAATCTTTAAATATGAGCATTCAATCACAAATCGGGTGAAATCTCAGTCGTTGATATGAATCTACTGACCATCTATGATCTACATTCTCCTTTGGGCACTCACAACACTTTTCCCAACCTGTTGACCCGACTGTCGGCCATCATCCCATTCCCTTGACAACTGATTCTTAACACAATGCTAAATCGATCGTCGCAACCATCGACCATCGATCATCGATGATTTGCATTGGTGAATGGAAACACCTCACCAATTCGACCGATGTTTGATCATCGACCATCAACTTTTCCTGTTGACTGATGAAAACACTTCTCTACTTCGGTCGACCAAACCATTGGACATCTCAGACCACTTCTGGGATAACGTGACAACTACTGATGTGGCATGACATGTGGATGTTGACGTGGCATGCACATCATCACCCTCTTTCCTCCATCATCCATCTACTGTTTCTCTTGGTCGAACTTCAACACTTTGTTGAATCGGTCGACGCCTGACCATTGGGCCATCGACCATTGACTATTTCTCTTTCTTGATAAAAAAAATTCGCCAATTCGGTCGACGCCCGACCTTCAACCCATCGACCATCGACGATTTCTGTTGGTGACTGAAAAAAATTCATCAAATCTGACTGACCCCCAACCATCAACCATCAACAATGTCTTTTGGCTAAACTTACTCTTTGCCAACTCGGTCGACCTGACCATCGCCCGTCGACCAGATTTGTTGCAAAACTTCAACACTTAGTGATTTTTTATCAAATTCAGGTGAATTTAATCCGTCGATATTCAAGCCAAGATGATCTTGATCGTTGTTCGACTCCCTTCTTCCAACCTCTGAAAACTAATCTAGACCATCGATATGATCTATGTTCCAAATGGACGAAAACAAAACCTAGACTTTGATTCACTCTACCTTCCAAACGGTCGAAACCTTATGAATTTTTAAATTTATTAAAGTGAATCTCGGTCGCTAATCTTGCAATCAAATGCAATCTTAGTCGTCGATTCATTGAACTCTACAAAACACTACAATGGCCATTAAAACTCAAATTTCAACCTTCCAGGTCAAATTTAACTCTGCAAATATGAAAATCTTCTCCATTGAACCTCTCTTAGACAATCATGATTCATTTAAACTCAAATTTTGCTCATGAATTTGGGGATTTCACCCTGTTTTTCTTCATTTTCCCCCAAATTCATCACAGACAAAATATGCAACAAGTAATTTGTCAAACTTGCACCGGTTCGAGCCCATACAAGCTCGGTGTTTGAACCAGACACTCTGATACCATAATGTAACGTCCTCCAGTCCGCCTAAGGAACATTACGTCGTAGAATACTCATAAAAATGAAATTTTCTACCATCTAATTAATTCATGTAGCTTTCAACTACGAATTACATACAAATTTAGCTATTGTATGTTACCATAAATTAGATGCATCTACAACATGCTAAAATAGACATGAAATGTAGCTAATAAACCAACACAACATCGTATAAATTCTTCTCCAGTACACATATTTCATGCATATCAATTTAACTCATAAATACAAATAGAAAACATATAAAACTCTTATCTTTCAAATTAGTTGTGCAACTAGCTGCTTGGGACTGACTTTCCACCCAACCATAGACTTGTTGTTCCAAATATAAAAAACAAGTCACCCCGTCACCCCTGAGATGAGGCTAGTAATACACTAAAGAGGGTGGTCTCTCATCGTCCACTCACAGCTCATAAATATCACAACCCACTATTATTCTCCTACAACTATCCCAATTTTCTACCATGTCTCTTCCTCTTGAATTTCTCAACCCAAGGAATGTACTCATTCACTAATATCAATCCATCGAGCATCTCATTCATTTATCAAGGTCTCTCTAGAGCATGTAACCAAGAATCTCTCAGCTGGGAACTCAAGGGAACTTGCTGCTAGGAAAAATGACAAGCAAACAACAACAAACAATTGTTGTTACAATGCAACTTACACATGAGTTCACTCTTTAGT
>ML781024.1:427304-461379 GCA_009831015.1 Picea engelmannii | reverse complement strand
CTACCATAATATCAACACAATATCCACCTGGATCAGTCCTCCCCCCTTAGGAAGCAATGGTCTCCATTGCGTTGAGTGCCCCCATCAGGTGAGGAAATTTCTGTTGAATTTGGATCCGAGTGAGCCACTTGCCTTGGTGCAGGAGCTGCCCTGCCTTGACAACCCGATAAAGATGGATCCTCTGCTGGCAAGTTCCCTTGACTCGTGTGTCCATTATCTAATCAGTGGATGCATGTTCCATGCATTCATAGTTGATCTATGTTGGTGTCAACTATTCTACGATCTCCGAGGTGTTCAATAATAGTGGAAAATATGGTTGAAGGAGGTCCACATTGAACACTGGGTGCAAGCCAAGGAAGGGGGGAGTGTTGAGCTCAAAAGCATTGTCACCCACATCCTTGGTGATAGTGTAAGGATCATTTCGAAGTGGATGGAGCTTCTGACGAGGCCCTGTAAGGAATTCTTTCTGCAAATGTAACTAGACCTTGTCTCCCACCTAAAACTTGTGTGGTACCTGGTGTTGATCATGGCGTTGCTTGTACTTATCATTGGATTTATAAAAAATATCATGGACCTATTGGCAGATGTGATGAATCCTCTCAATGAATATGGTGGCTTTATCGATCTCGGACTGAACATGGGAATAATTTGTCTGTGTGGTTGTAAGAGGTAGTGCAACATTAATGGGACCCAAGGGTTGGAATCCCATCCCCACCTAAAAAGGGCTATGGTTGGTGGAGCTATGGAGAGCCATGTTGTAGCTGTGATGAAAATATGGAAGACTCTCATCCCATGTGCACAGATGCTTAGAGTTATACATGCGTAGGATGTGCAGAATCATCCAATTGACAACCTTTGTTTGGCCATCGGTTCGAGGGTGGAAGGCAGTGGATTTAGTGAGCTTGGTGTCCAACATTGACCAGAGACTCGACCAAAATGTGTTGAGGAACATGTTGTCCTAATCAGATATGATGGTATGTGGTATCCCAAAATGGAACCACACTTTTTCGAAGAAGAGCTTGGCATTATCTGTCATTGTGATGCTCTTCTTGCAGGCTGTGAGAATGACCATCTTCGAAAATCAATCAAGCACCACAAATACACAATCATTTCCTTGCTTGGTGGAAAGAAGGCCAGACATGTAATCCATCGAGATGGATTCCCAAGGCCTCTAGGGAGTAGGAAGAGGGGTGTATAAGCCTTGCTTCTTGATGGCTGGCTTGGTAATGGCACAAGCAGTGAAAGATCTGATATATTTGTTGATGTCCTATCGAATTTTTGGCCAATAAAAATGTTTATGAAGAACGACCACAATTTTCTCCACGCTAAAATGTCCTGCCATCCAACTATAGTGAGCCTCCCAAATCATCTTTCCACGCTCGCTTACAGGAACACACAGATGGCCCAGATGGCATAACAGTCCATCCTGAATGTGAAAATCAGTGACATTCTCACATGTACCCAAGAGCTGATAGGTGGTGGTGAAGTTTGAATCTTGCTGATAAATTTGGGGCTACTTAGATGCCTCATGCCCACAGTAATGGGGCACGGTGGTGAGTGCAGCCACGAGAGGTCGACTGAGGTATTCAATGACACGATTTGTGCTCCCTGTCTTATACTTGATGTTGAGATGGAACTGTTGCAGGTAGGTGGACCACTTTTGATGGCGATCGTTCTACAACTTCCCTTGTGTCTGTATGAACTACAGAGGCTTTTGATCAGTGTGGATGATTGTATCCTTTCCTAGAATGTAATGTTTCCATTAATGACTGGCTTGTACAATGGAATACATTTCCTTGTCATAGGTGGGGTATTTCTGGACAGTATTTGAGAGTGTCTCACTATGGTATGCTATCAGATGACCGTGTTGAGTGAGAACTACACCTACATCATAGTCGGATGCATCAATCTTGATCTCGAACGGTTGTTGCAGATCAGGTAAGGAGAGCATTGGAGTTGACCATAAGCGATGTTTTAGATCATCCAATGCTCATTGTTGTGCCTTCCCCCAAGTGAAATTTTCCTTTCCACCTCCCTTGGTCACTTGGATGAGGGCCCATGCGATATGGGAGAATCCCAACATGAACCATCGGTAGAAGTTTGCAAGTCCCAAGAAGCTCCGAAGCTCAGTTAGTGTGGTCGGGGCTAGCCAGTCACGGATGACTTGGATCATAGTTGGATCCACATGTACTCCATGTTCATCAACAATGTAGCCCAAGTATTGGACCATGTTCGTGCCAAAGGAACATTTTTCCAAGTTGGCATATAGCTTGTGTTGTCGTAGAGTGCTCAAAACCTATTGAAGATGTTTCATGTTCTCCTCCCAAGTTCTGATAAAGATGAGGATGCCATCCATATATACCACCACAAAAGAGTTGGTGAAGGGTCTCAATACATCATCCGTCAACCTTAGGAAAGTTGTTGGTGCATTTATTAGGCCAAAGGGCATGACCAACCATTCAAAGAGACCTTCTTTATATTTGAAAGTTGTCTTCCATACATCAATCGGTTTGATGGGAACTTGGTGGTAGCCATACTTTAGGTCAATATTGTTGAAGAACTTTCCCCCCTTGAATTGGTCAACAAGGTCATCAATTCAGGGAATTGGGTACCGGTTCCTTACTGTGACTTTTTTAATGCTCTGTAATCAATGCATAGCCTCCAAGTCCTATCTTTCTTCTACACCAGTACAATCAGGCTTCCACAAGGGGTGGAGTTGGCTCTAATGTGCCCCTTTTGAAGCAACTCTTGGATCTGAGGATTTATTTCTTCATTTTCCATCAGTGAGTGATGATAAACTATTCCATTAGGAAGAGGTGCACTGAGGGTTAGATCAATTGGATGCTTGAAATTGGTAGTGCATCGGTACCTCGGTGGGTGAGGAGAAGATGTCTCTATACTCTTCCATGATTTCATCCACTTGCTTCTGCTGCAAAGAGAGGCTTTGTGTAGAGGTCACAAATGTGGTGATGACCTTCTATTTACTGTGAGCACAAATCACAAAGAAGATGAACTTCCCGATCTGTGAAATGACCTTACTGCATTGCTTGGTAGAGATTAAAGAAATAACGGTAGGTGGTGCTATCTCTGGTACCCTGTACGATTGTCTGCCCAAAGTAATAATAAAACTGCAGGGTCTAGACTCATACACAAAATGTCACTTCCACAAATATGGTTGTCCTAAAAGAAAATCACAAACTTCAAGGGGAGAAATATCACACAATACTTCATCTTTGAAGGGCTTGATGTCATAGGACAAACAACACTATTTGCTGACATGAAGATCACTTCCTTGGAGAAGCCAACTGATGGTGTAGGGTTGTGGGTGCGGTGTCATCGATAGGTCCAAATGCTTGATGACCTCTAATAAGATCAAGTTCTTATGACTACCGCTATCGATAATGAAATGAAGCAAAGCCCCCTTTACCCACATCTGTGAGTGAAAGTGACGTTCCACTTCCTCTGGTTCTTTTGGTTCAATTGGCTGGAATTTCGTGGTAGCAATAGTGGCGCTGGGTTCGACATTGATAATTCGATTCCCTCCTTCTGGATTTGATTCGAATTCAGAATCTGCCTTGGACTAGAAAGCTTTTAGCTCGACCACCAATGACTGCTTGGAGCGACATTCTTCAGTGTTGTGCCAAGGGCTTTTATGGTATTCACACCACTTTCCCATGTCCTTCTTCGACTTCTCATTACCCTTCTTATGTTGTGGTTTGGACTGGTTGTCCTGAGAGTGGCCATATTTTCTCTGTCCCTTGTTTTATTGGGTTGGGGCTGCCTTTTCCCTACTTCGGCTGTGAAGAGTTTGCAGATCCAAACTCTCGCCTCTTCTGCTTAAATTTATCCTCGATCTTGACAATATATCTATAATCCGTACCCAATGATGCGATGTACATAAACTCCATTTTTGTTTGAATGTATATATGTATACAACCACGGTATTTGAGTACTAGATGTCGTTCAGAGTCTTTGATACCCAATTTGGTGCGCAAGGTATGGAAAATATTGGTGAAATATGGTACTGTCTGGCCTCTTTCCTGACGCAGGGTGGTCCATCTTGTGTATTCGTCCTCGTAGCTTCCAACAAGGTAGTAATTTTCTTTAATGGAATCCCTGAAGGAATACCATGTGGGGGAGACTGCAAATATTGTAGAGTCCTCTATGGACCTTTCCTCAGAATAAGTATCCCACCAGTCCTTAACATGTAGTACGACCTTGAGGAGTGAAAAAGTAATATTTTCCCTATCGGAAAAATTGTGGTCCGAAAAATACCCTTCGAATAGATTCAACCATTTATCTACAACATCCACATCTATCAGTCCTTCAAATAATGGAATATAAAAATTTACTTGTACCTTGAAGGGTGTTGCATGGCCGCTTGATGAAGATGTGTCTCCTGCGGGTAGCTGTCGAAGGATCTGTGCAAAGTTGTCCATCATTCCATTCCTTTGTCATGTAAGGGCTTCCTTGAGAAAAAGTTTAAAATGATCTCCTACTCCATCATTTTTCTTCTCATCCCCCATGATTTGTGGTCGGGCTCGGTGCGCCCAATATTGAAAAGGATCGACTGGTTCAAGTTCCAACTTCTTGTACCCAGATCTTGTCGGGGACATGAACGAAGAAAAATTAATGAAGATAAGACCTCTCTAATACCACTGATCCAGATTTATGAATGGAACAAAATAAATAATAGACTGGATACAATAACACAAAGATATAAAGAACAACATCAAATATCCAGTGAACAATAACTTCGATTAGATAAATAAAATAGGTTGAAACTGTAAAACTGCAGAACTGAAAACAACTTGCTCGAATGGTGGTAGCTATCTCTGAGAAGAGATGTGGCTTCTATGTGCATCTGTTTGAGAAGAATGATTACAATGAGGCTCCAGAGGAATTTTTAACATTACTAATGAATTCCAAAACCCTAGACATCCAAAAACCTAACCCTAGGAGATGAAATGCCAAAAGTTATGTGGGCCTCGATGGGTAAGTTGGTACCTCAACTTCACGGGGTTGTAACTTTTGCATACGAACTCCGTTTTAGGCACGTGATAGCCTGTTGGAAAGGTCTTTTTGAGAACTACACATTATGCCATCAAACTTGACTTTGTCTATAGTTTGACTATGGAAGGCAAAAAAAAAAAACTGTTTAGGGCCCCAAAACGGCCCTGCAAAGACATAGACAGAGTGTACCTTTGTACACTCTATTCTCATGGGTTTTGATTGGCTAAAAACATTTTTTAGGGCCTCAAAATTAACCCCCAAGTTAATGTCCTTCAAAAATATGAAAATTTCATATAAAAATGACTTTTTTTTCTATAACAATCTTTAAATATGAGCATTCAATCACAAATCGGGTGAAATCTCAGTCGTTGATATGAATCTACTGACCATCTATGATCTACATTCTCCTTTGGGCACTCACAACACTTTTCCCAACCTGTTGACCCGACTGTCGGCCATCATCCCATTCCCTTGACAACTGATTCTTAACACAATGCTAAATCGATCGTCGCAACCATCGACCATCGATCATCGATGATTTGCATTGGTGAATGGAAACACCTCACCAATTCGACCGATGTTTGATCATCGACCATCAACTTTTCCTGTTGACTGATGAAAACACTTCTCTACTTCGGTCGACCAAACCATTGGACATCTCAGACCACTTCTGGGATAACGTGACAACTACTGATGTGGCATGACATGTGGATGTTGACGTGGCATGCACATCATCACCCTCTTTCCTCCATCATCCATCTACTGTTTCTCTTGGTCGAACTTCAACACTTTGTTGAATCGGTCGACGCCTGACCATTGGGCCATCGACCATTGACTATTTCTCTTTCTTGATAAAAAAAATTCGCCAATTCGGTCGACGCCCGACCTTCAACCCATCGACCATCGACGATTTCTGTTGGTGACTGAAAAAAATTCATCAAATCTGACTGACCCCCAACCATCAACCATCAACAATGTCTTTTGGCTAAACTTACTCTTTGCCAACTCGGTCGACCTGACCATCGCCCGTCGACCAGATTTGTTGCAAAACTTCAACACTTAGTGATTTTTTATCAAATTCAGGTGAATTTAATCCGTCGATATTCAAGCCAAGATGATCTTGATCGTTGTTCGACTCCCTTCTTCCAACCTCTGAAAACTAATCTAGACCATCGATATGATCTATGTTCCAAATGGACGAAAACAAAACCTAGACTTTGATTCACTCTACCTTCCAAACGGTCGAAACCTTATGAATTTTTAAATTTATTAAAGTGAATCTCGGTCGCTAATCTTGCAATCAAATGCAATCTTAGTCGTCGATTCATTGAACTCTACAAAACACTACAATGGCCATTAAAACTCAAATTTCAACCTTCCAGGTCAAATTTAACTCTGCAAATATGAAAATCTTCTCCATTGAACCTCTCTTAGACAATCATGATTCATTTAAACTCAAATTTTGCTCATGAATTTGGGGATTTCACCCTGTTTTTCTTCATTTTCCCCCAAATTCATCACAGACAAAATATGCAACAAGTAATTTGTCAAACTTGCACCGGTTCGAGCCCATACAAGCTCGGTGTTTGAACCAGACACTCTGATACCATAATGTAACGTCCTCCAGTCCGCCTAAGGAACATTACGTCGTAGAATACTCATAAAAATGAAATTTTCTACCATCTAATTAATTCATGTAGCTTTCAACTACGAATTACATACAAATTTAGCTATTGTATGTTACCATAAATTAGATGCATCTACAACATGCTAAAATAGACATGAAATGTAGCTAATAAACCAACACAACATCGTATAAATTCTTCTCCAGTACACATATTTCATGCATATCAATTTAACTCATAAATACAAATAGAAAACATATAAAACTCTTATCTTTCAAATTAGTTGTGCAACTAGCTGCTTGGGACTGACTTTCCACCCAACCATAGACTTGTTGTTCCAAATATAAAAAACAAGTCACCCCGTCACCCCTGAGATGAGGCTAGTAATACACTAAAGAGGGTGGTCTCTCATCGTCCACTCACAGCTCATAAATATCACAACCCACTATTATTCTCCTACAACTATCCCAATTTTCTACCATGTCTCTTCCTCTTGAATTTCTCAACCCAAGGAATGTACTCATTCACTAATATCAATCCATCGAGCATCTCATTCATTTATCAAGGTCTCTCTAGAGCATGTAACCAAGAATCTCTCAGCTGGGAACTCAAGGGAACTTGCTGCTAGGAAAAATGACAAGCAAACAACAACAAACAATTGTTGTTACAATGCAACTTACACATGAGTTCACTCTTTAGTTCTGACAACTTGGATCTTCAATATTCAACTCCAAAGTGATCCAACATGCTCTAGAATTCACCCTCCATGGATGTTCCATCTACAAGCTCTGTTTCTTTCTCTCTACTTGTTGTTCATGCAAAAACATTGATTGTCTAAAACTGTTGCCCCAACCCATACAAATTTCCTCCCTTTGGATTGCCTTTTTTTATTCACACACTTCCCCAAGCTGATTGTACTCGGCCCCTATGTGCCCAATAACTATGGGATGCAACTTCTCACACCCACTGTCTTACATGTATTCAATGATTGGCTTTGGGAAAACTCAATCAAAAATTATAAGGTTCATATACCCATATAAAATTTAGGAAAATGGGTTGAATTGATATACATGGGTAATTTCCCCCTTGGATCCCCTCTCAAAAATTCTCTTAGACCCTCCCCTCTCTTATGGGTTAATTCACCCTCCATATCTTTCCATGCCCACCTAGTAACTAACATCATATTTTATTATTAAAATATAGAAACACAATTCACATATGCATCGCTTTTGCCTTAACCACACATTATATCTACATTAAGCATTAATTAAATTGTGGATTGTAGTGGGGATGTTACAAATACAATGATCTTTGATGCAACATTTAGGCGTAGGATATGTCATCTTCTAGGTCATTTACAAGATACCTTTTCTCATGCTTGAGTTCATCCTTTTGGGGAAAAATGGACAAAATCAAAATCAAAGTGATAGAATTGTTCGGAGGAATCGAGATAGGATTTAAATGAGGTAAATCAGAAACTAACTATTGAGAATGAGGTAAATCGATAATTGAATGTGTTGATTGGGGAATCCACCCCTTTCTTGAAGGATAAAGTCAAATAAATATATATAGGGCTTTGATATTTGAGGGAGGTTGTGGTAGCTAAATCCCCTATAGGTGGCATGAAAATGATACTTCCGATTCGGATAAGGAATTAATTCCTTATAAGAATTTTGATGTCCTAAATTTTGATTCATAGTTAGTTATCGTGACTCCTTCATCAAGGTGGAAAGATAAGATATTAAAAAAGGGGGGGGGGAGAGAAAGATTAAGGATTAGTTTTTAAAGGACAAAAAATGGCATGTACATTACTTTTGTAAATTTAGTTTTCTAAGTGAAGTATGTACCTATACTCATGTAAGTGAAATATGCATCTATACTTGATTTACTATATATGATGTTTTGAGCACCTAAAGAATGTGATTTTCATTTTACAATAGAATAGAAATTGCAATTTTTTTGAAAAAATTTGAAGACAATGATCTTCATACAACATTGTGATTATATATCATTCCAACTATATGTTCCTTCTGGAGACCAATTAATTTAAGTCTAAGTAATATCAAACTTAAATTTACCCATGAGGTGTAGACCAATTGGTTTGTGTGGGGTTTAGTCCTCATTAGGTCATAGGTTCAATAAAACCTCATAGGGAGGTGTTGAGGGTGGGAGCCATTTGTGGCAGAAATTTCACTTCTTGACCCTCGACCGAGTCTCGTACAATCCCGGTGATGGAATCCCACTCTTGGGCATATATTTCTTCCATTCAACATAATCTTGGTAATCCTGGTGATAGCATCCCACTCTTGGGAAGATCATTCTTCCATCCAACATCCCACCCTTGGGAAAATCGTTCTTTCATCCAACATAATATTGGTAATCCTGGTGATAACATCCCACTCTTGGGAAAATCGTTCTTCCATCCAATATAATGATCCTCTTGGGCAGATCGACTCTTCGATCCAACATAATCCCGGTAATCCTAGTGATAGCATTCCACTCTTGAGCAGATCATTCTTCCATCCAACATAATCCTCTTACGAAGATCGTTCTTCCATCCAACATAATCCTGGTCAATCTAGTCAAATATAATTCCAATTATCTATTTACTTTAATATAACTTTATTAACCCACTTACATATGATTCAACCTAAGTGGGCCTAATGGTTAATAACATGTGTTTGCTCCTAAGAGGTCATAGGTTCAAATCCAGAGGGAGGAAGCATATGTATACCTCTGTAGACTTTAGCATTCAAATCGTTGCGCGGAGGAGGTCCCTTGTCTCAGAAACAAGGGGGATACCATTACCAAGTTGGTGTTTGGCTTGGTCGTGACCTTACCATCTACAAAATGTGGGGAAGTATTTGAAGGGTTTCCCGCAATTTCTTCCATCGGATATATATATATATATATATATAACCCTTCAAATACTTCCCCACATTTTGTGGTAAACAGGATAAACTGCTTGCCCTAATTACTAGACCTAACCTGGTGGGGACATTGAGTGAGGCCCAACAATATCAACAATATAGTTGGTCGATAACTTGACCCCAAAACCTCTTACATTATAACCATAACACTTGTCCACTCGAGCTAACTCATATATATATATATATATATAATTCCAACTATCTCTTTACTTTTAATATTACTATATTAACCCACTTACATATTCATATTACTTTTTTCCTTTTATAAAATTTTATAAAATTAACTACATTAAAAATGGTTGCTTATTGTTTTTTATATCTCCTTATTCCCTCTATTATATTTGAACTCTTCCACACACACACACACACACACACACACACACACACACACACACACACACACACANNTATAATATAAATACTTATTTTAATCATTTTTATAAGTGATAACTATATTAATATGAATATAATATACATAAGGGACCAAATTGATTCAGGTTCCAGAGAGACTATGACAGTCTCTTGAGATTAAAAAAAAACAAAAAACTTGCTTTTCCTAGAGGGAAAACTAGGTTGGAGATAACATAATAAGTCTTGAAGTCTTAAGTTTATGTATTTAACTAAGTTTGTAAAAGCTACTGAGAACATCTATATCAGAAAACACTAGATAGAAAAAAGAACTATAAAGACTAAGATGCATGCTAGCATGGGCCATAAGGAACTTGAGAAGTAGAAGGGCCCCATGCATTGTTGAAGCACTGCAAGAGGCTGGAAATAACCATCATGACGATGAGCAAGCCATGTCACCACGTCCAGGAGATATGCATTTTGAGCTTCCAAGGTTTCCATTCTGCTTTTTAACTGGTGAAATTCCTCTTCCTTAGGAAGCATACCCAGGGCTACCATGGTCTTGGTATGCCAATAAAGTTCCAAGGTTAGGAAGAACTTTGAATTTCGAGTCTTGGTGCAACCAAGATCCATAATCAATCCCCCTACCTAATGCTATACATCCTCATCGTCTTTAAATTCCCAAATTGGTCTAACCTCGGCCTCCAACACCGACATGGTGGCTTTGTCTTCCTCTGACACGAAATCCTGGTAGAAATTGTTGCAACAGTCGTGGCCTGAGCAGTGTGTGACAAGCAAGCACTAGAGGCTCGTGGTTTGTTCCCTTGTGGAGCCATAACAATGTAAAGTAGAGAAATTGGAGAACCAAACAATGTCCCAAGAGAATTAGAGAAAATACTAGAGAAATAACCAAGCAACAACAAAACCCAAATTTCAACCATGTCATCTCCTCTTGTATTTAACTGCCAAGGAACTGAAATTCCTTCATTTGGAAATTGCATCCTGCTTTTATGGAGCAATAAGGTCATGAATTTCTACATTATGGGAGATTGTGAACCCAACCGATGGCTCATGCGATATCCCTGAAACAGTTGGCATCCTATCCTTATCATGATCACCATTAACTCTAGATTATTGTGGGCATAATGAACTCTCATAATCCTAGTGGCAAGCGCAGTAATGGCTCTCATGGCGAGTGTCCCTTCAAACCTCGTCATCAATACCCATGACCCTTCGAGCTATGGGGAGGACAAGACCATAATGAGATGCATTGATCTCACAGGACAAAGACATGACATCTGTAGCAACGTCCAAAACGAGTGAGGAAGCCACCTATAACCTCTAAACACCAACCCCTCCTTGTTAAACATATGATCATGAAATCTAAGTGTCACCCCCATCCGAGCAAATACTTACTTTAATATTAAAAAATTAAACCTTATAATATTTTTTTAAACTAAAACTTTACCCTTTAAAATAATCTCTAACATACTCATTCCTAATAAACATATAATCTATCAATATTATATGATCGAATTATCATTGTTAATTTGTTTTACCAATACTATATTCTAAGTGCTTAAAACACGGTCTCTATTAAATAACTCTACCCTACCATTTATTATGCCCCCCTAACTCCGTCTATCCATTATTATTCTCCATCTAACTTTATCCATTCCCCTAACTCCACTACTATTTCTTATTCACCTCATGTTCTCTCCCTTCATTAATTAATGCTCATATTATTTTGTGACCACACTTTCCACGATATATTCATTTATATCAATATGTGTCCACATGTTATGTTTTTACTTTAGAGGCTCTTAACTTTAAAGTGAGTACAAAATTTTAGACGTGGAAAACTTTTTTTAATTTATATCTTTAGAAGATTCGATAAATCTACTTAAATAACATATTTAAAAAATTATATTATATTAAGTTAATATTTTTTTAGTTCAGCAAGAATTAATAACTTAGTTATCAATTTACAATGCATACATTATTATTATTATTTGTTATTATTTGCAAATGTAGATTGATTCATCAATGCTATTTAAGGAAATGTATGCCACTTAAAATGATTTGTTGGTGGTCTATAAGGGGGTAGATTTCCACTCTTATGAGATGCTTTTGGGTCTTGGGTCATTACCTTATTTCCTTACATACAAGGAAGATGAGCTCTTAGCTAATTGAAAGGAGTTCTTTATCTTACACGAAGACCAAAACGTGATTTCAACCTTAGTATTTGCAAAAAAATCACTCTCTCATACCACTCATTACTAAAGTTACACTAATAAGATTATATGCTTTCAAGTAGCATTCAATGTTAACTACATGCATGAAATCAAACACTTCCTCTAATTATAATTCAACATTTTACCCAAAAATTATTAAATCAACATATATTAATATTAACATAGTAGGTAGTCTTTGCTGCAGGGATGGCAGACCCCAAGCCAAGCCCGGATTCTGAGGAAGGAATGCCAGGATCAACCAAAAATTCCTTCAAATACGTTGTCAAAGGGACTCCCCAAAAAAGGGGAGAAGATGTGGAAATGAGTGGGGTCGACAAAGGGAAAACAAATCCTCAGACCAAGGACAAAACATGAGAAAATCAAGACAGACAGAAAAAGCGGTTGCAAAATGGGTGTCTGTCCAAGGCAAGTGAGAACCCCAAGTACGAGGTCACATTGGTCGGCATTGGGAATTACATTCAATGGATGAAGGATCATGCCCTTATAGGAAATTTTATGGGAATCTAGCCCTTAGAGAAAGCTTTATAGCTTTGGATGAAGTCCAGATGGAAAGTGAAGGGTCAAATCGACTTGCAATTGGGGTCAAAAGGTTTCTTCACAACTGTCATCTTGGAGCATGGGGACCGAGAAAAAATATTTGAAGAAGGGCCCTACTTCTTCAATTCAGCAGGGATGCATGTGAAATATTGGACAAATAGGTTTTCTCCTGAGAAAGAAGACATTACAACCGGCCATGTCTGGATCTAGAGGTACTCACTCCCCAGGGAGTTCTGGGACACGAAGATCCTTGAAGGAATTGGAAATACATTATGCTCCTTCATCAAGGTATCATAAGTCACAAAAACTGCCAGGTATATCTCCTATGTTAGAATATGTGTCTATATGAATGTAGCAGGTACCCTCCCATAGTCAATCATAGTTTCATACCAAGACAAGGAATGGACTCAACCCCTAGATTATGAGCACATTCCTTTTAGATGTAGAAAATTCCATGTCCATGGTCATCTCTTTAGAGATTGCCCCCTAAATTCCACCGGCCCCTCCAATAAATCCAAAGAGGAGATGGGTCAAGAGGGCTTCTCTAAGATCACAAGAAAAATAAAAGTTGGAAGATGCCAGCCTAAAAAACTAGTGGTGAACCAAGCTAAGAAAACTACCAATATCTTCCAAATCCTAGAGGGGGACCCAAGCAAACCACCAAGCGTAGAGCAACCAAAGGTTCAAAAGGAGGAAACCAAAAAAGTGAAGGAAACAAGAGAGGAGATACCTAAAAGAAGGAACACAACTTCAGATCCAGGGAAAGAATAGATGGTAGAAGGAGAAATAGTGATGAAAGATACCCACATAATAGAATGAGAGTCTAAGGAGGATATAGAAACTGACACAACCCATGACATGGATCTTGAGGAAATTGTAATCGATGTGCCAACACTACGAGAAGCTCATGGAGATAACCTCTCTATATCTCAACTAAGAAAGCTATAGATAGATATGTTAAAGGGGAAAGCCACAGGAAGTGCCCAAGGAACAACATCAACCACCACAGGAAATATAGGAATCAAGACGAACCCCCTCAAATCCCAGAAGAAGATCCCTGGAGAAGAAAAAAAGAAGGGGAGGATACCTCATATACAAAAAATAGAGGGAATAGGGGTCTTAATGGTCGACTCAGGAAAAGTAATATGCCTACCGGATAACTACCTTCCCTCCCAACCAAAATGTTATTCATGAAGATTACAACATGGAATATAAGAGGTCTGAATGCTCCATTAAAACAAAGAATGATAACAAAAAGAATCAACCGGGAAAAATCCGATATAGTGATGATCCAAGAAACCAAATGTGACACAAGAATAATGAAAATAATAGCTCAGAAAATTTGGTCAGGATGTGAAGCAAGGGTTGTGGAGGCGGAAGGAGCTTTAGGAGGAGTATCCACCCTCTGGGATCCAAATTATTTGGATATGGAGGAGCACTTTGCCCGTCATAGGATTCTCACTTTAAAAATTAAAGTCAAAGGGACAGGGGAATCGAGGTACATTTTGAATGTATATGGCCCCCAAGCTCCAAGTCTTAAGAGGGGCTTCATGGATGAACTCAAGTTTTTAGGAAATACTCTGTAATATCAAGTTTGGGTAGTATGGGGGGACTTAACCTGATCGAATCCCCCCTTGAAAATAAAGGAGGCAACAAAATATTGGATCTTGAAAGTATTGCTTTTGGGGAGATAATAGAACAAATCAGACTAATAAACGTCCCTGCCAGGAATGTTCTATTCACTTGGAACAACAAAAGAGGTAAGACTCTCAGGATAGCGGTTCTCTTAGACCGATTCTTGGTCTTTAAAAATTACTTCCAGTCTAAGAAGGTCCTCTCAATGGATGTCCTTCCTTACTATGGTTCTGACCATTGGCCCATATCCCTAGAATGACAACAGTTCATAAAGCAGGGCCCGAAACCTTTCTGTTTCGAGAAATTTTGGCTAGATTACCTTGAATTCCTCCAGAACTTGGAAGTTTGGTGGAGGGAATTGAAGGAGCTCTATGGAACCAAGATGTATCGGTTCCAGTAGAGGCTCAAACATATCTTCCAATGTATTAGGAAATGGAGCAAAGAGGTATTCGACAATATATTTGAGGATAAATGAAGATTAGAACTAGAAATGGAAGAGATCCAAAATAAGCTGATCTAGGGGTTTCACTCAGAGGAAATAAATTTTCGGGAGGAAGAAATAAAACTAGAAATCCATAAACATAAAAAAATAGGAGGAAAAACTACATAAACATAAATCTAGAACCCAATGGCTCAAAGAAGGGGATAAGAATTCCAAATTCTTCCACAACTCCTTGCTTCAAAGAAGAAGTCAAAATCGAATAGCATCTATCAGATCATAGGAAAGAATCATCAAAGAGAAACAAGAGGATATAGAGGAAGAATTAACGAAATATTATCAACACCTCCTCTCATAACCAAATGTTAATAGAGATGTAGTTATCAACAAGATATCATAAGCCATACCCTAGTTGGTTTCCCTTGGGCATAATCAAAGTTTAATGAGACCAACATCCTTAGAAGAAGTGGAAGGTATTGTAAAAGATATGGATCTTGGGAAATCCCCTGGCTTGGATGGATTCACTATTGATTTCTTTCAGGTTGGTTGTGTTAGTACTCTATAATTTGCCCAAGGCTACGAAGGCAAACACTGAGGTAACATCAAACCACTTGGAGTCCTGGATCTAGCCCTCCAAGACTCAGAGAGGGCTCTCTCTGTTGGATCTATCTTTGTTTGCTGGGAATTTTAGGCTAGTTATTACTGTACATAGGTTTGGTTTTTAAAATTGGTTGGCTGGAACAGGAAAGGAAGTCCATGGGCAATGGAGTCAAAGAGGCCTGATTCAATCAAGAAAGTTTCTACAGGGAAAACTCATAGGGAAAGATGGGCACCTTGCTTGATTCTTTGAAATTGTTGTATGATATGAAAGAAAAGGTGAGGAAAAATGATCGTATCAGAGAAATTAAGAATTCTGAAACTAACCATCTAGTAGAAAACACATAAATTATCCACAGCCAAAAACATAGTGTATTTTAAAACAAATTTTGATTGTAATCTTCTGTTGAATAATTCAGAAAGAAAACAGTATGTGACAAGGAAAAAATATTACAGAAGAGACACTTCACCAAAAATATATGCCACAAGAATCCTGGAAGCTTGACTGGTATCACTGAAATTTGATTTAAAGAGGCTATGTGAGCTATTTTACAAAAAAATAATCATGGTCCCCAACTGATCAACAAAACTTTTTGCATTAAAATTGCATGAATATATAGGAAAGATCACCCCTCAAGATTAGGAGGTCGAATTCAACCACCTCCTCCAAAAATAGAAACAAATCCCTGAAAATCTTGGACTGTCCGCCATGAAAGACAGGTCGAACTGCTGAAAAAAGGGGTCAACTCAGACATCTATTTCTCCTCAACGGTGAAACATGTGTATAAAATGAAATATTTTATTGTATATGAGTATGTTCCAGACAAAAACCACTTTCGGTGTATCCAAATTCATCTTCAATTCGCTGAAACAACTCCCATAAAATCAGGACTGAAACGGGAAAAAACGAAAAGCTGCAAAATGGAGCTCAAATATGGCTCGATTCTCCCAGATTTTGGCACCTGTGAAAAACATGAGAGGTTTTTGTTCTTCATCCCATTACGGAGAAACGCCTCTCTCGGTTTTTCAAAATTCCTTCCCGTTTTCCAGGAATCCTTCCCGGAAGTCGACAGGTTAAAACTGGAAAAATATTGGTTTTGTGAATTTGGGGGGGCAGTTTTGCAGGGGGGAAAGTGGTTTTCGGACCCCCCTGAGGTGGTAAGTGGTATTGTGAGGGGGGGTCCGAATTCACCAGGGGGTGACAAGTGTCCCTCCCAATACCACTTTTTCGAACCCCCCTTGGTGTTGATGGGACGTGAGAAAGGGGGTCTGGGGAGTGCGTGAGTTTTTAGACTTCAGATAGTTTGTATTTTGTTTTTATTTATCTTTATATTTTATTTTGTTTTTATTTATGTTTATTATATTTGTTATATGTTTTAATATATATTTTTATTATTATTATTGTTAAATGTTTTATTTTAACATTTGTTTTATTTAATTTATGTTTTATTTAAATGTTTTGTGTTTTTTAATTTATATGTTTAATAATTTAATTTATTAGTTAATGTTTTAATTTAATAAACTAACCCAATTATCAACTTACACAAACTAACTTAATTATTAATTAATTATTAATAAGTCTAACATATTTTAATTAATCTAACTATACTAAATTTAATTACTAACATAATTAATTATCCTATGTTATAACCTAATTAATATTTCTTTATCCTAAGTCTGTTTATGTAGGGATGGAAGGTGTGCGAGATGTAGCCAAAATGGACAAGGGAGTGAGTGGCATAGAGGTGGATGAATGATGCAGCAGGGTGATGAAGGATCGGGCGAAATGGATGAAGGGAGAAGTGAAATCAACCAAGGTCGGCAAACCAGATGTCTTCATCACAAGAACAATGCAAAACAGATAGTTGTAGGAACACATAACCTATGATTATAGGACCCCAACAGGTTGGTCGATCCTCGATATGGATATTTGGGAAGTGGTGGAGGAATCTCGAAGCTCCAAGTCCATCCTCTGGGCCTTCAATGCCACCTTTATTACTTTGATCCCCAAGATCAAAGCGGCCAACTCGACAGATAACTTCCATCCTATCTCCCTTCGTAATGCCATTTATAAAATTGTTTCTAAATTAATTATTACTAGGCTTAATCTTATCCTCCCCATTATCATTTCTCAGGAGTAGAGGGGTTTTGTGGAAGGTAGACAAATATTGGATTGAATTGTTGTAGCTCATGAGACCATCCACTCCCTCAAAGTTTTAACAATGATAGGGATGTTGATGAAATTAGATATGTTTAAATCCTATGACCGAATGAACTGGAAATTTTTAAGATAGATGTTGCTATCTTTTGGCTTCAAGAGGGACTAGGTAGAATGAATCTTAAACCTAGTTTCTACAACCTTCTTCTCCATTTTAGTAAATGTGTCTCCCTTGAAAACTTTCAATCCTTCACGAGGGCTCTGTTAGGGGGACCCTCTTTCCCCTTTTATGTGCATCATCCTAGCTGAAGGCATGGGCCGCAACTTTATCCATGCTAAAAGGGCAGGGGAAATTAAAGGCATTAGTATGCCCGACTTAGAGGAGGCCTTGTCCCATCTCTAATTTGTGGGTGATACCCTATTAATGGGTGTACCCACTGTTAAAGAAGATCAAGCCTTCATCGGGGTTATGGTTATTTTCAATCTGACCTCTAGTACCCTCATCAATCTAGAACAATCTAGCCCTCCTCCTAGGTTTTCAGCTTGCTTCCCTCCCATCTAAATACTTTGGGGCTCCTCTCCTAGACAAGTCCCCTCACAATCCCTTATGGGAAGATATCATAGCCAAACTGGAAGCTAAGCTAACCAGATGGACCCATTGATTCTTATCTCTTCTAGGAAGGATCCTCCTAGTCAAATCAGTCCTCTCGACCCTTCCCTTGTATCTCTTCTTGATCTTAGCCACCCCCAAGAAATTTCTCATGAAGATCACAAATTTGCAACGTTCGTTCTTGTGGGGGGGTGCAACAAAATAATGGGCACTTGTGGCTTGGGAAAAAATATGCAAACCTAAGGACAGAGGTGGTATTGGTGTAAGGGAACCTCAAGTAATAAGCAACGCCATGGCTGAAAAACTTTGGTGGAGATGGGTGAAAAACACAAATGCATTGTGGGAAAACCTGTGGAAAAGAAAATATGCCCTCCAGACTCACCAAGAGGATTTGGTTCGAGCTGATAGGATTAGGGTGGGATCTATAATATGGAACAATGTCTGGTGAAACTATACTCCATTCCAACAACGATGTTTCTAGGAAGTTCATAACGATTCTCAACTCTTTTTTGGTATGATGCATGGGACCAACTTCCCATATTGGGACACGTCGAGCAGCTACAGGATCTTAGACGGGTAATGGAGTAGGTAGGGTGGTCTAGAGTGTACCAATATTGGCAGAGTAATCAGAAAAGGAAAAATCCCTTCATGTGAACCTAGAAACCTCTTGAGGATTGGCCAGTTCAGTGGATAAAGGACACAAGAAGGATAATGTAGACGACTTTGTAGAAATAACAACTAGAAATTTGAGAAGGCAAAGATATTATTAGGTGGGGTAAAATAGGGGACGGTGATTTCCGTGTGAAAGATTCCTTCAAATCAGCGATGGGAATACAAGAGGACCAACGTAGTCCAATTTGGGGAAAGGTATGGAATTCAAACATTTGTTCCAAGATCTCTTCTTTCCTCTGGCTGGTGGCTAGTAATAATTTCCTAACCTGGGATCACCTTCTTCGCAAAGGTCTCTTAGGGCCCTCCATATGTATCCTTTGCTCAGAAGAGGGGGAAACGATGGACCATTTGTTTGATTCTTGTAAGTTCACAACCTAGCTTTGGGATAAAGGTTTTGTTTTATTTATAAGAATGGACCTTTGAAGCCATGATATTCTAGAAACAATAGAGGCTTGGAGTAACAACATTTTTTACAATCCTATGTAAATAGAGCTTGGGAGACATTCCCAGGCTTATGGAATGTATGGAAAGAAAGAAATAGGAGGATTTTTAAAGAAAAATTCCTTATAAACACCCAATTGTGGGAAATTATCTACTCCAATGAGCAGGAGTCCATCGCATCAGCTTCATGGATTACTCAGGACTTACAGCTGGAAGTGCATGAGGTCCATATTTTTAAAAATCAGAATTTGGGATCCTATGTGAAACAACAACAAACTGAGACAAAACATTCTCAGGCCCATATCATAGATCAATGGGTACCTCCCCAGGAGGGCTTCCTCAAATTGAACTCTGACAAAGCCTCCAAAGGAAATTTGAGTGATGCAGGTGCATGGGGGGCGGGGTATAGATCATAGAGGAGTTTTGAAGCTCGCTTATGCCTACAACCTTGGGACCATGATAAAAAATGCAATGGAATTGGTTGGCCTTCTTTGAGGGCTCTCGATTTTTCAAGAGTACGGATTCCATGCCTTGGAGGTAGAAGGCGACTCCCAATTACTCGTCTCGGCTCTAAAGAAAATCATGAACGGTGCTCTGCCGGATAGGCTTTCAAAGCATTGGCATATGATCCATGGTCATGACGAAACAGGTTGTATCGCAAAGTATATGGCGACCATCATCCCTGAGTTGGTTAAGAACAAAGCCAATTCTATGCTTGATTGTATGACCAACATTGGTGTAACGTTGTCAGGTTAGCATCAAATTTGGATGAAAGAGGACACATTGCCATATGGGACGACAGTCTAGCTGGAGCGATGTCGATAGTTAGATTTGGCTGAAGTGGGGGTCAAGACACCTGATGAGATGATAACACCAGACAAAGGGAATTTGATGCCCGATGCATGCAGAGAGGACAACTGGCCCAACATTCTCATGCATAGGTGGGGGAAGTGTACAATGCTTGCAGTTTGACATGTGTGTCTTTAGGAGGAGGGGTGGTGGAGGCCATCATGAAATGGTTCACATTATGGATAAGCATGGGAAAAGGAGGCTCCCTCTTGAGGAAGGTACTTCACATTTATTCCCAAATCAAGTGAAGGATCGATACCGAGCTTGGGAGATCTATGACGATGGTAGTACAAAGATAACATGATTTCAAAGATGTGATTTCATGATGGTGAGTTCTACAAAACACGAGTGGGGAGGTTCTATCAATAATATTTTTCCCTTCAATCCCTATAAGGTTGAGGAAGTAGAGGTCATGCAAGGTAGAACACTACTTATCCTCAGAGTTACACTCTATCTATCAAACACCTCCATGCAGATGCTCAATCTTCACAAGGGCACCAATTTCAGAGAGAGTAAATGTATGAGGATGGATCGCCTTTGGAAAAGGAAGGCTAAATGGAGATTATCAGGCTAAAATGAAAAATAAGCCTCCTCGTCGAGGGGCCTTGCTCGACCCTCGCGAGTGGATAGAGATGCAACACTTGTGGAGGTAAGATACTAGGAATTCTGGTCAAATGAGGAGATACAGATAGTAGAAGATTGGTAATACTTAGTTAGGGGGCATCATAAGGATACCTAGGATACAAAGATGATTGTTGAAGTTGGGAATTGGGTGAAGGACCCAATCCATTCCAGAAACAGGGACACCAGATACTTTCGACTTCTTGAAACTTACTGGATGGTAAAGGCCATAGTCGGTCAAGCCTTATAGAAGACCAAAAGAGTTCAAGATGATTTTTTCCACGCCATCCATATCCTAGAGGGTAAGTTTGAGCTCTTATGTAGATCTCAACATGGGATTAAGTTTCAAGTCACGCAGGGAGGCCTTCAACGGGAGCACCGAGGGAGAAAGCTAGTGGAGCATATCCCCCTGATCTTTTTCAACTGCCCCATAGAGGTGGAAAATGACCAGGACAAGGGGATGACGAGGCTTAACACAAGAAATCATACTACAAGAGGTTCCATCCAGGCAAAGAAGGGGCTAGGAAGTTAGCCTTGGGTCTCCCTCTTTTTTCTGTCTTTTTCTTCAAAGGTGCAAGTTCATTTTATATTGATCTTCATTTTGCTAACTATATCTCTTGCTCAATCAGATAGGCTTCAAATATAGGCTTTAAATATAGTATTTTTGGTCTTGTATCTCATACATTGGGCATAACCTTCTGGGCACTCTAGTTTCTAAGTAGTCTTGGACAGGGTTTGGGGTCTGGTTTCCATTTTTGGGAGACCCCTCGTCCCCTTTTTTATATTTTTGTAAAGATAATAAAAACTTAACACCCTTTTTAATTTAAAATATATATATTACATTCATTTATATTTACCTTATATATTAAATTAAAATATACCTTTAATACAATAATGTTACTCTTAGATTTTATTATTCATTCTTTAATTTTTTATAAAATATTTTACATATTGTTATTCAATAAAACTATTATTTTAATGACAACATAAATTACTTTACACAATTTTGACAACCATTTCTAAGGAATTGCATGTTTGTTGAAAACTTTGTATGACGGTCTTGTTTAAAAAAAAAAAAAAAAAACTCGCAATTCTTGCCTGAGTTATTCGACTTAAATAATATATTGTTTTATTTTATTTGCAATTCTATGTTAAAGATATTGTTTTGGTTTTATATTGTGTTATTTTACCCCTCTTATTAGTCCATGTCGAAGGCATAGAGGGACTATAACGATCGATAATTCGTTAACTTCATATGAGTTTGTCCTTTGACTATTTTTTTTTGCATAATCTCTATTGTTCGAACTAGAGAACTAAAAACATTATTTTTTATATAATAAAAGAAAACCTTATATGTCATTATCTCATTGGAGAATAGATTTGAAGTCTTATTGCCAGCTTCACTATTCCCAATGTTTTAAATGTTTAGATATCCAAATTTTTGAGCATCGACGCTCTTTTTTAATTTTTTTATTTTTATTGAAATGTTTACATACCGAAAGTTTTGAGAATCGACGCTCTTTTATAATTTTTTTATTATTACTATTTTTATTGAAATGTTTACATACCGAAAGTTTTGAGCATTGACACTCTTTTTGAGGTACTTGAATATGCCTGACAACTTAAATGTTTACATAGCGCGAGGCCATTAAACAGGCCTGACAGTCTTAAATGTTTACTTAAATAGGACTGTCAGAGTACATTTTTCCTCGAATTTTTCAATACAATCTTGCAGTGAATTTGGACAATATTGTTGCCCACCGGCATTCGCCTAGTCATCATATGTTTCATATTTATTCTATGCTTGGAATGCAATTTAGTCATCATTGAAGATACATATATTCTTTACTGGTTCACTAGTTTTTGCTTGTTCACTGGTTCACTAGTTGCTACTTGTTGTTGTTTGGTTAAACTTTGCAAGGTTGAGGTCCTGCACCTGCAGTTGGACCTGTTGGTGCTTGCTCACTGTTTTGTTGCTTTCTTCTTGATTTTGTTTTCTTCAACTTTACAAGGTTGGAGTCCTTCACCCGCAGTTGGAGCTGTTTTTTCACTTTGCAGGGTTCAAGTCCTGCACCCGCAATTGGACCTGTGAATCTATCGTCCATCATTGATGAGTAAGTTTAAATACCAGAGTTTCATTCGTATTCGTTGTTTACTGTTTATTGTTTACAGTTTGCAAGTAAGAATGTTTTAGTATTTCCACTCGCATAGTCATCATATGTTTCATATTTCTTCTATGTTTAGAATGCAATTTAGTCATCATTGAAGATGCATATATTCTTTACTGGTTCACTGGTTGTTGTTTGTTCACTAATTAGTTAGTTGATGCTTGTTGTTGTTTGGCTCAATTTTGCAAGGTTGAGGTCATGCACCTGTAGTTGGACCTGTTACTTGCTCACTGGTTTGTTTCTTGTTGCTTGTTTTTGTTTGCTTCAACTTTGCACGGTTGGGGTCCTACACCCACAGTTGGAGCTATTTTTTCACTTTGCAGGGTTCAATTCCTGCACCCGTAATTGGACCTACGATTTTTTCGTTCATCATTGGGGAGTAGGTTTCAATACCATAGTTTCATTCGTATTCGTTGTTTACTATTTACTGTTTGCAGTTTTCAAGTAAGAATGTTTAAGTATTTATTCATCATTCTTGTCCTGCAGACTTTCTATAGAGATTGGCATATCTTTTTCTCCTGCTCTTAAATTTTCCTCCAATTTTTTCCCTAGGCTTTGCACCATGTGCATGCCAATGTCGTCTACACAACTTTGGTTGACATTTTTTCTAGCATTACAAATCCCGGTCCTTTTTCATATGTGACAAAATGGAAATCTAATGCCTCAATTGAATGAGCAAATTCTTTAGCCTTCACACCTTTCTCTCGATGATATTCCCAGCTTTCCCGAGAATGAGTACCTACCTATCCCGTACGGGAATCGAACCTGTGTCTTTCACATGAAAAAGATTATGTCAAGCTTTTTTCCTTTGCAGAATGTTCTTGTAGAATAAAATTGCAGCTAGGTGTAGAAGGGCTAAGTATGATACAACGGTAACTAAGCTGCAACAAAATTGCACACCATTGCCAGGCATTATCTATATTTGTCAGTGACCTACTTCAGTAAGTTATAAAGATAGATCTATAAACATACATATTTACATATTTTGCAAGATACATATTTACATATTTCTCCAAGATCTATGGTGGCTTAATTTTTTACAAGATTGTATGGAGAAATTCGAGGAAAAATGTACTCTGACAGACCTATTTAAGTAAACATTTAAGGCTATCAGGCATGTTTAAGGGCCTCATGCTTAATATAAATATTTAAGCTGTCAAGCCTATTCAAGTACCTCAAAAAGAGTGTCAATGCCTGGAACTATGATTCATAGGATGGCCTAGTGAATGGTGTAGATGAACTACTCAAAGCTTATACCAAAACAAAGAAAGTTGATCTGCTCTGAATTAAGTTCCATGACCTTCACATTGGCCACTGACAAGAGAACAAGTTAGCTTATCTATATAATCCAAACACTTTGCGTAAATGGACACCTATATTGCGAATATCCAAACCAATATCAACATCGACAATGATAGGTGAACTGAAGATTCGAAAACAGTTTCCAATTCAACTTGCATATGCACGTACAATTCACAGATCACAAGGACTAACACTTGATAGTGTTGCCTTCGACCCTGTTGGAATACGAGTACATGGACTTGTATACATAGCTCTATCCTGTATCAGAAACATAGAGTCCTTGTATTATCTAAGCACTCTTACAAAAGATAACTTCAAATTCAAACATAAAGTTGCTACTGAGATGTAATGTCTTCAGACTAATGCAAAATGGCATCTCCAATATGATTACCAATCCATAGAAACAAACTCATATGTATCAATTCTCTCGTTTAACACGCATAGTTTAAATGCACATATGAATGATATACTCAATGACTATGACACAATGCAATCTGATATTTTGTGCTTGCAAGAAACATACATGACAATATGCATGCAAAATAAGCAATTTTCAAATCACACTTGCATATCAAGTTACATTACGCATGGAGTGATGATATTAGTGAATAAACATATAACAAATTTGGATCATATGCATTTCGAAGAAAAATATGTTGAGATGGTGCTAGCAAGAGTAATTTTCCGTGGACTGCAAATTGCAATATTCAATTTATGAACGAAACAATTCTCATTCTAGGAGACTTCAATGTTGACATACTACAAAATAGTTCCATAACAAAAGAATTGGAAAACTACATGTGCAATTACAATCTCCAGTTTCTTTTGCTTAAAATAAAGCTTGTACAGAACACACTTATTGACAATGTATGGTCAAATGTGCCCATTTCACAATACACCCTCTTTATCTTAGACACATATTGGTCTGGCCATGAAACAATTTGTCTTGTACTTGAATTATGAAATATACATTAAACATATTACAAAATCATATTTCCATGTCTCGAAGCATATCTGGATACTTTGTTGCACAAAACCAAATCATTCAGCTAGGATCATCCAACTTATTAATATTTTATGGCTTGTAATATATTTTGGCCAAGAAAACTTCTATATAACCACAACCATGGATCAAGAAAAGCAAAGGTTCATGCTTCTAACTCTATATTTTATTCTATTCCTTTGATTCTCATTTATTGTATGTACATGTTACTTGTTTTCCCTTACATGCCAACTTATATCCATGTTCATTGTATTTTGTGCGTTCCCACATTGAAACAAATAGAATAACTCGAGAAGACGAAGGACTCTTAACCACAAATGTAGAAGAAGATATACAAAGGTGCATGCTTCTACTCTTATTCCATATTCCATTGTTTTGTATTTAATTTATTGTCTGTATATTTATTCTACTGCTTTGCACCTAATTTATTGTATGTAGATACTACATATCTTCCTACATAATAACTTATCTTCACGTCAACTATATTTTTTGTATTGCTACATTGAAATAAATAGAATTGTACTTATTTTTTTACATGTTTTTCTACATGTCGACTTACCTTGATGTCCATTGTATTTTCAGCATTGCTACATTGAAAGAAACAGACTAGTTGGACAATAGGATTAAATATTATATGCCACAACAAAGGAAGCTTAAGTACAGTCTTCAAAAAGGTATACCAATAGTGATAGTAAATCAAACACACAAAATTAGTAGGTGGATAAAATATTGGACTAGAAAACGATGATTTGGAAACAATGGGCCTTTGTTGAGACTTATCGCTTCCGAAAATTGCCCTCCCCTTTTATGTTTTCCCACTCTCTTTTATCCCTTTTTTTCGCTCTTCTATACTTAACCAAATTCCCCTTTCTTTTTCCCCTTTACTTTCCCTTTCTGGTTACTTTACTTAGTCGTTTTTCTGAAAATGTCTAGGTGTGTGGGTTGGTGAACTCACAAGTTCACATTTCTACTCATGCTTCTATATCATGAGTCTGACCGACCGCTTCCCCATTCCATACTTATCCACTTTTTCGATCGCAGGTTCCTGGGCTGGCGGGCTCAAAATTGTGCTTCTATTGTTCTATGTCCTGCAAACAGCACCCGAAGTTCCGTGATATACAAATTGACATCCAGACTCCCAGGATGGCAGGCTCAAGATTGCGCTTCTATTGTTTCGTGACCTACAAACGACGCCCGGAATTCCGCAATATATAGATTGACCGCCGAACTCCCCCATTATGCCTTGTTCTGTGTTACACATTTTTGCACTCAAAATTTCCGAGACATACAATTTGACCGTCAGGTCCTCACGTCCCCTGAGTATCCCTTGACACCCTATTTCATACTCCATCCCCTTTGATTATGTATGTGACATCCAGAACAATTATGAACAATATATGATGCATATTCTTATTTAGTCATTATGGTGTTCATGTACACATGCTTACATCAGAAAAAGTTGGACGAGTGACATGGGCATGAGAAGTCAATCATCACAAACATCAATAGAACGACAAGGCCAAAGGTAAATATTCATACATTATGCTCTTTCTACTTTTACCAAACAAATAACTTGAGTTATTTATTCATCTATGCCATGATAAATATGTTGATGTCATCTACAACACATTCTTTTCAATTCACAAGAAGTATCGATGAGTGCAAGTGAAATGCCCAACATAGTGCAAGCTCCACAGACTAAGAGGTATGGTAACAAAACTCTGTCCTGCATACTTCATCCAAATTGTGCATCTACTTGCACATTTATGCCAAAAAAAAAATGATACAAACTGCCATTCACATTACTTTTTCTGTTCAAAAAATGTCACCAGATCTAAACTTATAACACCCAATATACTATCGATAGAAGTCTTGAACAACCGCTGAAATGGAGAAGTGTTCGTCGGGGACATAATGGTAGTGTATAGCACCTACTTAGACAAGGAAAAAAAACTAGATGCATTGTGTGTGCTGACATGACAGACAACGAAGCCATGATGACAGCCACACTGACTATCCCTACACAAGTTGTACAGAAACATGCAGAAAAGATCTTGCTAGGTAATGAGATATCCATTACAAATTTTAATATATTGTTGAAAATAGTATATGACCGTGGTGATTGTGATCATATTATATCGCTCAATGAAACAAGTATTGTGGAAAAAGTTCCCATAGTTTGTTCAGAATATCGTTTCATTCCAAACACAACAATCAACCAACTTGCATAGAGAAACGACATTTACCCAATCAGAACCATTGGTGCAATTGTCACACTTGTGAGAAAAGTTGGCACACAACACATTCTCCATATCAAAGATGGGCAATCATACAACAACAAGGCAATGTACCATTCTCCATATCCAATTTTTTCCTTTACTTTCACATTCTCATATATCTCAATTATGTTACACAACTATTACATTGTTCCATGATGCAACTACAATTGTTCGATGTCTATTCAAATTTATTTTCCTCAATGGAACAACAATTGCATAAAGGGAAATTTCTAGTTATACTCTTCAAAAATATAACAAAGAAAAGACATGTTAAAGAAAGGATCTTTTGCACAATGCAAGCAACATTTGTAACAGAATTGTGAAAAGACATAGTACATGATCTCAAGAAACTAACTATCTCTACAACTATTGTACATTTACATCTACAATTCCATCCACACTTTGCACATAAAAATTGCCTTAAACAATTTTGTGCATCTTTTTTGTTGTACAATTTTTTATTATATTGTTCAATATATTAACTATTATGCTCACGTGCGCAGGTTGAGGGTGTTTTGGTTGCACAAAATGTGTACTAGACCCCCTTCAATCATGTATGTGCCAAATGCAACTCTCTTACTTCTACCTCTTCTTTCATAAATGATGGCACAATTGATTGCCTACGATGCAGTAAAAAATGACCTTACATATATAGACATTGCCTCAACGCTACTATCTGAACCCTCAGCAACACAATTGTACATTGTACAATTAGACAACATGTATTACAAGATGTGCTTCTTGGTGTTAGTGCTTAGAATGTCCTTTTAAATTTTTAAGCACCTTCATCATTTCATGCTAAATTGTCATATTCCTTTGGTCTTTTTCCTATTGTTATAATCCTCAAATATTCCATTGAGACTTGACAATATTGATTTGATCACTTTTGACCGAGAACCCTATGGTATTTGTCTTTTGCTACCACCTATATTCCAAAAAACACAAATAAATGTTATTTATTCTAAAACCCTAGTTCTATGCCTTTTTATATTTTCAAATAAAAATATATTTTATTTGTAAGTATTACCAAAAAAATGTGTGTGTGCTCGAGTGTTCTAAGTTCTAAGTCTAAACCTAAGCCATATCACCTATCCAATCACATACCAAAGTCCACACATTAAGTCACAAATCCCAGTGCTAAGCGCCAAGCCCTTCCTTTCCATATGTCTCATCAATATTATATCCATATACGCCTTAGCGCATATAAAGGCTATAATGTCTGAAATCTCGATGCATGTGGGATCTTGTTCAAGAGGTAAAATTTAAAAAAAAAAAAAAACACAGACAAATATTTTTGGCCAAAATTTATAGGTGCCAGCTTTGCATATGAGGAGGGTCATGTCATACCAGCGCGCTAAGAAGACAGATGAGTTGTCGAGTATTCGTAGGTTTTGAAGGGGATTGATGGCTACAGGATTGGGTTTTTTCCTCCGCTACATTTGAAGGGAATGATGACACAGAAGATACAAGGGATCTTGCTGTCAGATCTGCAAATGATCTTCTACAAAAATCAAGGATGGGCTTTCCACATGTGCAACCTTGATTTGACAGAAACATCCATCGAAGGTCAAATTCCAAGGTAAAAATGATCCAAGGAACACAGATGAAGGGTTTATCATTTTACATTATCGTAAATTATCTATTCATCTAATCAGGCAATCGAAAGTGCTTTTGTGTTTGATTCCTTCAAGGTGTATTTTCAATCACACTTTATTCATCATAGGATCTATGAAAGTAATTTTTTTGCTTACAGAAGCTGTCAATGTATATTTATTTTGTGGGCACGATCATCCTTATCTTTGGAATGGGTCTGTATGAGCTTTTTGTAAATAGTCTTGAAGTCCCAGATAGAAATTCTACTCAACAAACTTCAAGGGCCACAATATGTGGTTCAAACCTATTTGGCCTCTTTAGACTTAAGGAATGACCAAAGTGGTTGGAGATAACATCTCTTGATGAACTAAAAATGAAGATGGGGCATGTGACAATAATGGTACTTCTCGTTGGAATGTTTAAAAATAATAAAAAGATTTGATTAACTGTGATTTGGACTTGCTATGTTTCTCATGGTCAATGTTATTGTCATCTAGTAGTGATCCATCATTACGAGAATGCCTCAATCAGGTGATTTTTTAAAAATATGGAGGACCAGGATATCAGTTATTCCCAAAACATACTGGCAGATGATATTGCCTATTGAAACGAAGCCAATGCAGAAGTGGAAAGGAGTACAGAGGAAATGGCCATGGAAAAGTCACATCAAGAAGAGTTGGAAAAAGAACTTGAAGACATTCCATATTCTGTATCGTTGTCAGGCAAGGCAATACAAGAACCGCCTGAAACTTTTCAAGATGAAGAGAAATATCCAAGAAGAGTTTATGGGCTAGACAATGATGCAGATGACTTGAAGGCTATGTCATAGGTTATGATGTCTGGAAAAAAGAGAAAACTGTATGAAGCCATGCAGATTGGAAAATCGAAAAAAGAGAGCAAATGTTGAACTCCTCAAATAAAGGAAAAGGAAAGCAAATAAGGCAGGCAAGACGATTAGTCCCGATGACGAATCCTGATTTGGATTTGAAATGTCAATGACAAAAATGACACCAACTGTGGATTATCCAGCAAATAACTTTGAAACTCCTCACCACATAAATATGAAAACATAGAGTGAGAAACTGATTCCAGGGCATTATGGCTTTGTGGAAAATGTCCAAATGATGGAGAGATTTGTGGCACTATTGTATACCGTATTATTCTATTACATCAAATATTTTTAGAGAGTAATTGATCAAATTTCATGCCAAAAGATCTTTACTACTATTTCAGAAGAACCTTTCTGCATTATATCTATACATATACATACAGGTCCTGTAAATTCTCTTTATGCTCTTCAAAATCCTTGGAAAAATGAAGTAGGACAATTATATGACCTCAAGAAGCAGTTTGAAGCTAGTGTACCTGGCCATCATGATATTGAATCAACAATATATTTTGGACAATGAATACCTTGATGGATTGAGGACTAAAATCTGTCACAGCTTGGTATCAAAATGTAACAAAGAAGTTCATCCATTATATACCTCAAGTTGTGAGATTTTGCAGTATCAAGTGAGTTGTAATGATGAAACAGAGCATAGCAACCCGATTAAATGGCCATCAACAATATTCTAGAAATTATTTGAGAAAATACAATTTGTTTTGACAACAACTCAAAGAAACAAAACAATTTACACATCGGTTTTCAGCGCAATCCTTCTTAGTGCAGTATTATGCATTGAATACTCCTGTAGGTGGCAGAATTTGGGTCAAACTTGATTTCTTCTTCATATTTTATGTGATGAGTCATGCTCCAGGTGGTAAAAATGGTTCGAGAAAGCCTTGATCTTCATCAGGGAGGCCTCAGTGGCAATCAAAGAGTCAAATTTTGATAAGGATATTGTCCCTTAGCTTTAGGATATAATTTCTATTTCTAGTAAAACATATTAGGTTAGTTTGACAGATGGATTTTTCAGATCCATTCTTTTAGGATATAGAACAAATATGTACTCTCTCTCTATATATATATTAGAAATTGTAATGCAAAAAGGGGGAAGGAAGTATTTAGGACTGTGGTTCAAGCTTTGTCAATTGTAAGAAAATTGTACTTATATCTTGCTGAGTATATATCTGAATGCATAATTTCCCCTCTAGGATCTTGATCAGACTTCCATTACCTTTCTTTTCTTTTCTGTATATGTGGATGAATTACAAGTTTCATTGTGTCTATAATTCATTTGATGATTGAGAGATGCCATTCTTTCGTTGCTTTAGTGTATTTAGATCCCACATATAGTTTACTATTGTAATTGACCATTTGTATATGCTTTTAGTGTATTGAGTCTGTTGATACAGTAATGTTCTATATTCCATATTCGTTTTAATTCATCTGATCTGTTTAGAGAGGAATTTTCTTGTTGGAATGTGTTCATCATAGTCTTAGGCTAAGTGAGGCTTATCATTCATAGATTGATCCACCCTACAGATTCTTTCATCCAACCAAATAATTTAAATTACCAAGCTCATTCCCTTTACAGTCAGGGAAAGACTCTTGGAGTGATAACAAAATGGCGTCATTGTTGGGGAACAGAAGTGAGTTAGATTCCCTGGGAGAACGACACAAATCCTACTTTTGATGGCAGACAAAGGGAGGACACAGAAATCGATTGTAGAAATATGCCTGGCGACTCCACAATCAAAGACTCCACTGGGAAGGATCCGGTTAACAGAAAGATGAAGGGGCAGAAATGTAAAACCAGGTATCAGTTTATGAGCTTTCTTCATGAATTGTTGTTGTTCTTTATCAACTCATTTCTACTTTTCCCTTCACACATTAAGAGGATCATCTTATGTTTTGTATATTCAGATGATTATCAACCTTATTTTATATATTCATCTTTAGAAGAAGAAGATCTGCATACTTCTTGTATTGTAGATGTTGATTCAATATCTTTACCTCAGCTCGTTCATAAAGATGATCTTTGTATTCAAATATCTCTTGAATCTGATCATCCTTGTGACCTTAAGGAGATTGAAATTGATTCAAGACCCTCTCATATCTCAACACCTTTTTCCATTACTTCTGAGCCTTTCCATCAACTTGTTAATCCTTATGATCAACCCACTTCTTTTCAAACTAGAATCATAAATAAGTTGTTTAAACCTTTGAGGCTGCCATATCACCTTAACCCTTATCCTCTGGATTTCTTTGAATATCTTCCTCGATTTTCTAGAGAAGATCATGTTATAGCTGAGAGGCACTTAAGGGATTTTGAGAACTTCCTTGATCAGTTTGAGAAAATACATGATGATGTTACAATGAGATTGTTTTCCAAAACTTTGTTCAGAGATGTTGTAGTATGGTTTAGGAGTTTGAGAGTTGATTCCATTGGCTCTTGGATCGAGTTGTACAATGATTTTTCAAATTATTGGGGTGAGAACAAACCTTTTGATTTGTACCTCGCTGATTTTTATGCCTTGAGGAGAGAGGAGGAAGAAGCTTTGTCTATCTTCAACAAAATATTTTATAACATTTATCATAGCATTCCCTTGGAGATTCGGCCTACTGAGATCACTGCCATGGTATACTATGTTATGGAACAACATTTAGAGCTTGTCCTTCTCCTGTTAGAAAGGAAGTCTTCATCCTTAGCATGTTTATTTGAATATGCCCAAGAAATTGAGGAGGACATCCATGCTTCTCAGAGAGTTTGAGAGTGGGATTACTTTGAAAAATTGTATGCACATAAGCAAGCAGAATGTCAATATGTTTCAGATTTTGAGCAAAAAGGAAATGAGTATGAAGCAGATTTGGAACAACAACAAGGATGTAAGTATATGTCAGATTATGAATTAGATTCTTCAGTGTCAAATGTTTCTATGGATAGGTATGCATGTCAATTTCATGAGCATTTTTCAAACAATTTTGAGGATGAGATAGTTGATGATTGCATTGAAAACTATATGTTCTTAGTTGATCATAATCCATATGATGTAAACCCTGTTTTATCTTATGATAATCATTCTGAAGAAATGATTGTTGCTACCGATGATCAAGATCTTATCATAAGGGAATTAGAAGGTCAATAGTTTTCAAGCAAAGAGATATTTATAGATGAGGATTTCATGGATCAACATGCTTCTGATTTTAGTTTCAAAGATCCATTTGCAGCCTTGATGGAGTCTTATGTTTCAAATCACTTCAAATTTTTAAATTGCTCACCCACACTTCGAGGTGAGTTTTGTTTCCTGAAGGGATTTTTATCACTACTGTTATATTTCAGACATTATCTATCAATCAATGATATGGACAAGATCATCTAAGTTTTGAAGTTTCTTGAATGGTTGTTGTGGAAGTTCGTCTTTACTTCACCAAATTGAAGATTTGGTTAGAAGTAGGGTAATGTAGGAAATAAGCCTGCTTCCCAAGCATGTGTTTTCCTTCAAGTTTGCAGAAATAGAAGTTAGCTTGCTGAAATAAAGGCAGGTTTTGAAGATGTTCAAAGAATGGTTGCATAGTTGACTCCATAACCCAATGGTAAAGGGACACAGTCTGCTAGGTTCTTGGAGCCTCGCAGGGAGGTCTCCATCCCAGTTGGAGCCAGATGTTAGTGCTCAGAATGTCCTTTTAAATTTTTAAGCACCTTCATCATTTCATGATAAATTGTCATATTCCTTTGGTCTTTTGCCTATTGTTATAATCCTCAAATCTTCCATTGAGCCTTGACAATCTTGATTTGATCACTTTTTCCTGAGAACCCTATGGTATTTATCTTTTGCTGCCACCTATATTCCAAAAAACACAAATAAATGTTATTTATTCTAAAACCCTAGTTCTATGCCTTTTTATATTTTCAAATAAAAATATATTTTAATTGTAAATATTACCAAAAAATTGTGTGTGTGCTCGAGTGTTCTAAGTTATAAGTCTAAACCTAAGCCATATCACATATCCAATCACATACCAAAATCCACACATTAAGTCACAAAGCCCAGCGTCGAGCGCCAAGCCCTTCCTTTCCATATGTCTCATCGATATATCCATATACGCCTCAGCG
>ML781024.1:409093-422202 GCA_009831015.1 Picea engelmannii | reverse complement strand
GGAAGAGGTACTATCAGATCCCTTTGGTTTTTCAACCTTCTTAGACTTGCAATCTTTCTTATAATGCCCTGTTTTACCACACTTCCAACATTTCCTCAAATATTTTCCTGGAGACTTAGATCTACCTATAGATTTAGATCTCCCCCCCGAAGACTTACCAGGATTCCTGTCTTGGGTACGACCTCTTATAAATAAAGCATATGTGCTATGACCATCCATGCTTTTCCGCCTCATCTCTTCAAATAATAAGGATGCAACTACATCCTCATATTTAAATGTAGATTGAGTGGTACTACCAATTGCTACAACCAGATTATCCCAAGAGTCTAGAAAAGAACATAGCAAAGTAATACACTTATCTTCTTCTGCAATCGTAATATTAACAAAGACAAGTTGACTTACCAGAGTATTAAAGGCATTTAGATGTTTTGTCACAGAATCTCCAACTTCCATCCTAAGATGACACAACTTCTTTCGAAGAAACAACTCGTTTACCAGGGACTTTGATTGATACAAATTCCCCAACTTATCCCATAGTTCCTTGGCTGTAGATTCTCCTGAGACATTCAACAACACCGAATCTGCCAGACATAGTCGAATAGTACTCCTTGCTCTTCTATCCAACTTCTCCCAATCTTCCTTCGACATACCAGTAGGTGGTGTACTAGTAGTTTGTGTACTAGTAGGTTGTGTACTAGTAGCCTGTGTGCTAGTAGACGATGTACCAATAGTCTATGTACCAGGATCCACAACGATCCATTATTCTTTGTCTACAAGAAGGTCCTCCATCTTGAGCTTCCATAGCTCAAAGTTTTTACCATTGAACTTCTCTATCTCGATTCTAGATGAGCTCTCCATTCCTCTTTCTATACTCAAATCTCCACTGCAAAATCTCCCACTAAACCCAAGTTTATCACAGACCCAAGATAAACTTGATCTATCAAGACCGAACCAAACCCTCAACAAAAAAGGCGTCCCTCTGAAGCCAAAAATGAGCTCTGATACCACATGTAAGTTTTAAACCCGTGAAGTAAAACAATGCATATAGATTCTTAAGCAAAACAGAAATTAATCAATGGCTCATTCACATAGTACACAGAGATTTATACTGGAAACCCTCAACCGGGAAAACCTTTCTTATTTAATATATCGAATTTCACCATTCACCATACAATATATACAATGTTTTTAGGTATTCCGTAGATACCAAAACCCTAATCCCTTAATCCAGGATTAATTTAGAAAACCGCTAAAAATAGCAAAAACTACCCAAAAAAAACATTTCGAGGCGTTGTCCCGGGCTACCGCCCGTTGTCGAACGTTGTGCGTAACAAGGGGGGGGCATACCTGGCCCCCCCAGACCCCCCTAGGAAGCGCCCGACGCACACGACACAGAGAGAACTACTACGAGGGATCATCAGACGTAGTTGTCGAATTTGACGCGCCCACACACACACACACATGCAAAGAATATAACACATACCCAACAAATAAGGCAAGCAAGAGAGAGTGAGAAACTGATTCCAGGGCATTATGGATTTATGGAAAATGTCCAAATGTTGGAGAGATTTGTGGCACTATTGTATAACGTATTATTCTTTTACAACAAGCATTTTCAGAGAGTAATTGATTAAATTTCATGCCAAAAGATCTTTACTACTGTGTCAGAAGAACCTTTTTGTATTATATCTATACATATACATGCAGGTCCTCTAAATTCTCTTTATGCTCTTCAAAATCCTTGGAAAAATGAAGCAGGATAGTTATATGATATTAAGAAGCAGTTTGAACCTTTCTACCTGGCCATCATGATATTGAATCAGCAATATATTTTGGACAATGAATACCTTGATGGATTGAGGACTAAAATCAGTCCCATCTTGGTATCAAAATTTAACAAAGAAGTTCAGCCATTGTATACCTCAAGTTGTGATTTTTTGTAGTATCAAGTGAGTTGTAATGATGAAACAGAGCATAGCAGCCCGATTAAATGGTCATCAACAATATTCTAGAAATTATTTGAGCAAATGCAAGTTGTTTTAACAACAACTCAAAGAAACAAAACAGTTTACACAACAATTGTCAGTGCAAGACTTCTTCTTGCAGTATTATGCGCTGAATACTCCTGTAGGTGGAAAAATTTGGGACAAACTTGATTTCTTCTTCATATTTTATGTGATGAGTCATGCTCCAGGTGGTAAAAATGGTTCTAGAAATCCTTGATTTTCATGAGGGAGGCCTCAGTGGCAATCAAAGAGTCAAATTTTGATAAGGATATTATCCCTTAGCTTTAGGATATAATTTCTATTTCTAGTAAAATAGATTAGGTTAGTTTGACAGATGGATTTTTCAGATCCATTCCTTTAGGATCTATAACAAATATGTACTCTCTATATATATTTTAGAAATTGTAATGAAAAAAGGGGGGAAGACGGTCTTTAGGACTGTGATTCAACCTTTGTCAATTGTAAGAAAATTGTACTTAGATCTTGTTGAGTATATATCCGAATGCATAATTTCCCCTCTAGGATCTTGATCAGACTTCCATTACCTTTATTTTCTGTATATGTGGATGAATTGCAAGGTTCATTGTGTCTATAATTCATTTGATGACTGAGAGATGCCATTATTTCGTTGCATTAGTGGATTTAGATCCCACATATAGATTACTGCTGTAATTGACCATTTGTATATGCTTTTAGTGTATCGAGTCTGTTGATACAGTAATGTTCTATATTCCATATTTGTTTTAATTCATTTGATCTATTTAGAGAGGACTTTTCTTGTTGGAATGTGTTCATCATAGTCTTAGGATAAGTGAGGCTTATCATTCATAGATTGATCCACCCTGCAAATTATTTCATCCAACCAAATAGCTTAAGTTACCAAGCTCGTTCCATTTACAGTCAGGGAAATAATCTTGGAGTGATAACACCTGGGTTGGAAGAATTTCCATATGAAGTATACCTACAGAAAAAGGCAAACAATGTGTACATGTTACGCGACTTTCGTGTCCATAGAAAATTTAAATTAAATGAGGACAATGCCATACTGCATATTGACTGAACCAAAAAAAATAAATTATGTATCATGCATTGACAATAAACGAAACAATCTGATTTGTATATGTCCATGCTACCCAATCAAGATATGAATAGAGTTTTTCAGTGCCATGGCAAAGTGAACTGGAAGCGCATAAGATTGTTCAGTCTAGGAATGAGAAGCATGATGAAAGACCTCATACAAAGTATCCAACTATGAATAAATCAGTTCCATCCTTTGATCCGTCAAAATGGCTTGCTCCTCTGAACGAAACCATAAAATTTTTTCAATAATATTGCAGATTTGGCATTGTTCAAACTCCATTAAGTTAAATGTTGATACTCTTTTCCAAAACTAGTAATGTTAGAACATTGTCAGGTCAAAGTGATCTTGGTTCATAGTAATATCAGAAGCAAATGTTCATAGTGATATTTGTTCATAGTAATATAGTAATCGACAAATTTCTTAGTGCCCATTTGGGGATTTGGTTATAGATGGGATACAATGCCCAATCTTCGTTGATTTTTTCCTCTCTTGTGTTTGGAAAACTTTTGTTCATGTGCTTTCGTACTATAGTTCAAGGTTCTCATGGGCCCAGTATTTGAATTATGGATGGATGATAGATTCAATATCTTAGTAGTTTTTCTATGATCTTAAAGAATATACAATACATGCCTTGCCTTTTAATGTAAGCTCTGTGAAGCAAATGTAATATGTAGTTCATTTTAACAGTTTTACTTGATTGATGAAATTACCAAAATTCTTCTTCAGAAATATTTGAAATAAAAGGATATATGCTAGGTGAAGTCTAATGGGACTATGATATCAACCACAGAAAATTAAAATTAAAATTTGTCGTTGTTATACTTACGGTCAAGTTGACAGTACAATAATTTTACTTGAACAACCCTCCATTGATTTTTTGTAGCTTTTCGATGCTTCTCTTATGCAAATACATCCTGGAAAGTATAACTATGACTCACTTTCTCTATTCCTTGATTGAAGAGCATGTGCACATGTCTAATGCACTTCATAGTTACTGTTAAGACCATCAATGGGGCTTTGTTAAGACCAATTCCCACTTCCAAAAATTGCCCACCCCTTTCTTTTTCCCCTCTACTTTCCCTTTCAGGTTACTTAGTCATTTTTCGGAATATGTCTAAGTACGTGGGTTGGCGAATTCATGCGTTCACATTTCCACTGATGCTTTTATATCATGAGTCCAACCAACCGCTTCTCCATTCCATACTCAACAACTTTTTCAATTGTGGGTTCCCGGCCAAACGGGCTCAAGATTTTGCTTCCATTGTTCCGCCCCCTACAAACAACACCCGAACTTCCCCGATATACAAATTGACAACCAAATTCCCCTCTCTTTTTCTCCTCTACTTTCCCTTTCTTCTTACTTAGTCATTTTTCCGAATATGTCTCATGATTTTATATCATGAGTCCGACCGACCGCTTCCCCATTCCATACTTGGCCACCTTTTTTATCGCCAGTTCTTGGGCAGGTGTGCTCAACATTGCGCTTCCATTGTTCTGGGACCTACAAACAATACCCGGAGTTCCGCGATATACAAATTGATCACCCAATTTTTCCATCATGCCTTGTTCCCTGTTACACATTTTGCAATAAAAAGTTCGAAGACATACAATATGACCATCGGGCCCTCAGGGCTCCTAATTATAACTTGTGACCCTATTTTGAAGCCCGACCGATCGCTTTCCATACTTGGCCATTTCTTGGAATCTCTTTCGCGGGTCGTCGGGTTGGCGAGTTTACGAAATGTAAAATCCTTAATCGCTCTTCATCATCCCCGACACCTTTGCACTTCTTTCTAAATATGCAATTATTAAGATTTAATGCTAACAGCTCATCATGCAGGAATCGTAAAGATTGTCATTAATGGGCGAAATGATCGAGGATATCTCCCATTAAAACGAATTAGACCAAGATTTGTGGAGGGTTATATTATCCCTTCCAAGTGTTCATTTCAAACATCATGGAATCTCTTTCGCACGTCGTTGGGTTGGAGGCTTCACGAAATCTCCAACCCTTAATCGCTCTTCACCATCCCTGCCACCTTCACACTTCTTTCTAGGTATGCACTTAGTAAGCTTTAATGGTAACAACTCATTACGTAGGAACTATAGAAATTGTCATTAATCAGCGAAAGGCTTGAGGATATCTCCCATTGATATGCATTAAACCAAGATTTGTGGAGGGTTATATTATCCCTTCTAAGTGTTCATTTCAAACATCATCTGGAGAAAACAAATGTTCTCGTCAACTTATGGAAACAACTCGACAGTAGTTATGTCGAGATACAGTAAACACCTTTGGGCATGATGACCAGAAATTCCAGTGGTCCAAGGCATATTCTTACTACTCATCCCCTTCTATCCAGAAGGAAGTAAGGAGATGGTCCCTTGGTGCGCTGAAAGATATATTTCAAGCCAAAGAATTTGAAGGCAACCCCCCTGCTCAGACAACCCCCCCTACGTTTATTTGTTTTATAACCCTATAAACATGTATATCCTACCCCCATGCATTTGTTTGTTTTGTAACCTTATAGAGATGTATATCTTGCATTCTCTCTATGTATCCATCGCCTGCTCCAAATTTCAAGGATTTTGCAGAAAAGCACGAAAGAATGACTGGCGCAGAAGTTGATGCAGTCGATTTCGAGTCAAAAGAAGATGATCTGATGGAAGATGATACGATGATGAATGATGGAAATGCAGATGTTGTTCCCACTCCTGTGTCAAAATTGAAATACACCATAACGAGGGGCACTTCCCAGCTCGACGATGGTGGCCCTAAGAAGACCAAAGGAAGGGGTTTCAGAAAAGAAACAGGCATTGAACACAATAGCCGCTTTGAAGCTCGAGATTTTGAGTCTCTCGACTCAGATGGTGGTCCTAGCCCTCAGATATGTATCCTTTCCTTTCATTTTTAGCGTTTTGTATTAGGGTTTGGATTTGTCCTTGGTGCAGGTTGTGTCCCTGAAGTCTTTGACTGTAACGAGATGGTCTCTTAGTGTGCCGAGAGATACATTTCAAGCCAAAGAATTATTCAATTGCGGGACCAGTCTCATGTTCTATGGAGACACAATTAACATATTAGGGAGTGAGGACCAGAACTCCCAGTGGTCCAATGCATATTCCTACTACTCATCCCCTTCCGCCCAGAACGAAGTAATTTGGACCTCTGGAATTGCCCATGCAGACTATGTCCCTAAAATATTTGACTGTAAGGAGGTGGTCTCTTGGTCCTATTCTACCCAGAACAAAGTAATTTGGACCTCTGGAATTGCTCATGCAGGTTGTGTCCCTGAATTCTTTGACTACAAGGAGGTGGTCTCTTGGTGCACCGAGAGATATATTTCAAGCCAAACAATTATTCCACTGTAGGACCACTCTCCTCTTTCTTTGTCACCTCAGGTTTTCCGCAAGATGTTCAGATTTACAAAGCCAACATTGACCTTCAGGGGTGAAGACTACAAGGAGTTCCTAAAAAAGCATGATAATCAGTTTTTTATGCATGTTCACGAGGTTGTCGATGCCTTCTGCATGTTGTCGCACTAGATGAACAACACAAAATTGTATGCATGTTTTTTTTTTGTAACTCCTCTACATGTACTTATGACAAGTATGTTCAATGCTTCGGTGCAAAGAACTCAGTATAATGTCTATGGATATATATATATTACCCACTATTTTTCTTATAGATTTACTATTAAAAAAATTCCTTGGAATCTTGGTTGGTGCTTCTTTGTTGGATTTAACACCTTTTTTCGTTTGCATGGTTCGATAATCTCATAATTCTTAGATATTGTATTGACTCAAGTAATTTGATCAAATATTAAGCATTGAAAAATTGTATGACCATGCATTGGGTCGATCACATGAGGCTTCTATGGAAACATAAATGAATTTCACACAGTTTCAAACCAACATTCAATTCCATTCGTAATGTAAATAGAACATAGCAACATCAATTCACGATGTGGAAGTTGGGGAACTACCCAATAAGTTTCATTCTCATCTCAACCTTGTTGAGTGAACGATCTCTTATTTACCTCTCGCTTCCTTGATTCCTTCACTCGAAAAGGAAACATATTATTGGTTGTCCATCCCCTATCCTCTATTTGAGCAGTTTTACTTTATTAATAAAGTTACCAAATTTCTTCTTCGCAAATATTTTGAAAAACAAAATGATATATGCTAATTGAAGTCAAATGGGGCTATGAAATCAACCACAATATTAAAATTCAATTTCTTCGTTGTTATACTTACGGCCATATTGACAGTACAACGAGTTTATTTCAGCAACCCTCTATTGATTTCTATGTATCTTTTTTATGCTTCTCTTATGAAAACACATCCTAGAAAGTATAACTATGACTCATTTTCTCTCTTCTTTGATTGAAGAGCTTGTAGAGTTGTCTAATTGACTTCATAGTTATTTTTGCTCCTAAATTCTACACTTGAGTGCTAAAGGGCAGAGCCAGGCCACCGAAAATTTGGAATGGTCATTCTTTTGAATTTGTTGGTGAGTTAGAGGGTTGTTTTACCAAGACAAAAGCATGGTCAAATTGGCAAGATGATATGGATGAGAGTTCTCCTTGCCTGGTAGCAGAGTAATGATAGACAAGTGAAATAATAGAGGTAAAAACAGAGGGAAACAACAAACCATTCAATGGATAATTTGCTACAAGAAGTTTAATACTTAAAATAATATTTCAAGGCATTAAACAATGTATCAAAAACACAATTACTCCCACAGGTTGCAATAAAAACAAATCTTCATCAAAGAATTAGCTGACGCACCTCGGTCTCCTGAAATGACCAATAGCACAATCTACGAAATCGACCTCCCTATTATCGAATCAACAAAGATGAATATTATGGGATCAAAGATTTTTTTTTGTGTGAGAATTGAATTCGAAAAAATTGTTACTTATTCTACTTTTTTTAAGGCCTTATCACAGTAAGAATGCAAACTTATCCTAACCCATTGTTATTTACAAAATCCAAACATCAATAGCACCTGTAAATCAACTATACATATTTATAACCAAAAATCGAGTTATAGTTTATATTTTCATTTGCTCACACCCTTTTTAATGATACAAGCACAATAGAAAACGACTCATTTCCACTCATGCTTTTATATCACAACTCTGATCGACTGCTTCCCCATTCCATACTTAGCCACTTTTTCGATCGCGGATTCCCGGGCAGGCAGGCTCTAGATTTCACTTCCATTGTTTCGTGAGCTACAAACAACACCCAGATTTCCGCGATATACAAATTAACCGTCGGACTCCCACATCATCCCATCTTTCGTGTAACACATTTTGCACTCAAAAGTTCTGAGACAGACAATTTGACCGTTGGGCCCTCACGTCTCTTGAGGATCTGTTGTCACCCTGTTTTGAAGCTCGTTCGACTGCTTTCCATACTTGGCCATTTCTTGGAATCTTTCATGGATCGTCAGGTTGGCGGGTTCACGAAATCTCCAATTCCTAATCGTTGTTCCCCATGCCAGCCACCTTTGCACTTCTTTCCAAGTATGCAATTAGCAAGGTTTAATGCTAACATCTCATCATGCAACAATCGTAAATATTGTCATTAATGAGCTAAAGGCTCAAGGAGATAGTCACATTGACTATCCCTACACAACTTATCCAGAAACATGCAGAAAATTTCTTTCCAGGTAATGGGATATTCATTACAAATTTCAATATATTAGCGAAAACGAGTCTGACTGACCGTTTCCCTATTCCATACTTAGCCACTTTTTCGATTGCGGGTTCCCAGACAGGTGGCCTCAATATTGTGCTTCCATTGCTCCATGACCTACAAATAGCACCCAGAGTTCCACGATATACAAATTGATCACTGGACCGCCCCATCATGCCCTCTTCTGTGTTACACATTTTTCACTCAAAAATTTCTAGACATACAATTTGACTGTCAGGCCCTCACCTCTCCTGAGTATCCCTTGTAACCCTATTTTGAAGCCTGACCGATCGCTTTCCATACTTATCCATTCCTTAATCGCTCTTCCCCATCCCCGCCACCTTCACACTTCTTTCTAAATATGCAATTAGTAAGATTCAATGTGAACAACTCATCATGCAGGAACCGTAAAGATTGTCATTAATGACGGAAAGGATTGAGGAGATATCCCATTAATACGCATTAAAATAAGATTTGCGGAGGGTTATATTATCCCTTCTGAGTTTTCATTTCAAACATCATGGAATGTCTAAGTGCGCGGGTTGGCGGACTCATGGGTTCACATTTCCACTCATGCTTTTATATCACAACTCCGACCAACCGCTTCCCCATTCCATACTTAGAAACTTTTTCGATCACGGATTCCTGGTCAGGCAGGCTCTAGATTACACTTCCGTTGTTCCGTGACCTACAAACAACACCCGAATTTCCACGATATACAAATTGATTGTCGGACTCTCACATCATCCCCTCTTCCGTGTAACACATTTTGCACTCAAAAGTTATGAGACGTACAATTTCACCGTCAGGCCCTCACGTCTCCTGAGGATTCCTTGTCACCCTATTTTGAAGCTCGTTCGACCTCTTTCCATAATTGGCCATTTCTTGGAATCTCTTTTGCAGATCGTCGGGTTGGCAGGTTCACGAAATCTCCAATTCCTAATCGTTGTTCCCCATGCTCACCACCTTGACACTTTTTTCCAAGTATGCAATTAGTAAGGTTTAATGCTAACAACTCATCATGCAACAACCTCAAATATTGTCATTAATGAGCTAAAGGCCCGAGGAGACACTCACACTGACTATCCCTACACAACTTGTCCAGAAACATACAAAAAATATCTTGCCAGGTAATGGGATATCCATTACAAATTTCAATATATTAGCGAAAATGAGTCCGACCAACCATTTCCCTATTCCATACTTAGCCACTTTTTCGATTGTGGGTTCCGAGACAGGCGGGCTCAAGATTGCGCTTCCATTGTTCCGCTACCTACAAACAACACCCGGAGTTCCGCAATATACAAATTGACCGTTGGACTTCCCCATCATGCCCTCTTCCTTGTTACAGATTTTGCACTCAAAACTTCTGAGACATACAATTTGACCGTCATGCCCTCACCTCTCCTGAGTATCCCTTGTAACCCTATTTTGAAGCCCGGTCGACCGCTTTCCACACTTAGCCATTCCTTAATCGCTCTTCCTCTTCCCCTCCACCTTCACACTTATTTCTAAATATGCAATTAGTAAGCTTTAATGATAACAACTCATCATGCATGAACCGTAAACATTGTCATTAATGAGTGAAAGGCTCGAGGAGATCTCCCATTAATACGCATTAAACCAAGATTTGTGGAGGGTTATATTATCCCTTCCGAGTGTTCATTTCAAACATCATGGCATGTCTTTCGTGGGTCGTCGGGTTGCCAGGTTCACGAAATCTTCAATCCTTAATTGCTCTTCATCGTCCCCGCCGCCTTCGCACGTCTTTCTAAGTATGCAATTACTAAGATTTAATGATAAAATCTCATCATGCAGGAACCATAGAGATTGCCATTAATGAGAGAATGGCTCTAGGAGATCTCCCATTCACATGCATTAGACCAAGATTTATTTGAGGGTTATATTATCCCTTCTGAGTGTTCATTTCAAACATTGTTTAGAGAAAACGAACGTTCTTGTCAACTTATGGCAACAGCTCGACAACATTTCTGTGGAGATATAGTGAACATCTTCGGGCGTGAGGACCAAAAATTCCAGTGGTCCAGGGCATATTCTTACTACTCATCTCCTTCCGCAGAACGAAGTAATTTGGACCTCTGGAATTGCTCGTGCAGGTTGTTTCCCTGAAGTCTTTGACTGTAAGGAGGTGGTCTCTTGGTGTGTCGAGACATATATTTCAAGCTGAAAAATTATTCCACTACGAGACCACTCTCCTACTTCTTTGTCACCTCAGGTCTTCTGCAAGATGTTGACGAAGACTACAAGGAGTTCCTAAAAAAGAATGACAACAGGTTGGACCTCTTACCCGATTTTTTGGAAGACCTGACGACAGTTCCTGAAGATATCACAAGGTTGTAGGTTAGTTCGTTTAGAAATCCATTCCAGCAAATTGCCTGGTTGTTTACAAGAATAATGGGACAACAATCGACATAAAGCATTTCCCGCATGATTCTTTATATTTTGTATTTCACGGTCAAGGAACAAGCCATTTTTTATTGGGGGAAGCTAATTTCCATTGAAATCTGTACCCAATTGTCACAATTCAAACAGGAGAAGAAATTGTATATGTCATCCTACTTGGTTTTTGCGATAACACATTGCTACTTGTTTCCAAAACTATCTGTGTCCAAGAGGGTAAACTGTGAATTCAACCCAGTAACCTTGTGGTACTAGGCCTTGTGGATGCACAAGGCCTCCCATTGTTTTTATGAGGTTTTTAATGACTTTGTCTCAGTTTTCAAAGATTTATTGTTAGGAAAGGATGCTCCCCAGATGTCTGAACAGGAAACCAAGTTTTTGGACAGGAAGGGGACACTTGAACAAATGGAGAATTACAGTGTAATAATTATTTTTGGCTCCAAGGAAAATTGTGTTTTCCTTCCATGTCACATTACGGACATAATGTTTGTTACAGAAATAGCAAGGCAATACAACTACTGGTTTCATTTTTTCCATGAGAAGAGAAAAAACCAGTTCATTCATCTTCCTTGGAAATTGGGGACTTCGTGTTCAGGAACGTCAATAAGATTGACGAATTCGCAAGCCATTTCAACAACTTGAACCTAATATATGTTGAAAGGATAAGAGGGTTCGACCCTAATGAAATTTTTGTAGAACATTTACTAGCAGTTGGCTTCAACAATTCTTTTATCCATACACACCTGAACGAAGACGAAGACAAAGACAATGACGACAACACTCCTTCTCCTAACGCTGGTGACATAGAGACATTGCAAAGAACCAATGAAGTGCACAAACAATAGGAAAAGGCCCCAGTGAGAAGAGTGTCCAATCCCTAGCTGCCAATCCCAAGAGTACGGCATCCTGAAGCATCACTCCAATGGCCCACCCCAGTAAGAAAGAAACCCAAAATTATTCAAATGGAGGAGGAGATAAGAACCCTCCTCGGGGTAAAATTGATATTTCTCACAAGCTTCCCGTGAGGAAGAAGAGAAAAAGTGTTGTGGAACAAGCGAAAGAGCCTAGAACTGAAACTGAATACATGGAACTTGAGATTGATCTGGATAATGTATCCCGCGACATTGATCAGCCTCGGGATGCGATCCACCATAATCCCCTAATGGAAATAGCTGAGACCGATATTTTTGACAAAGATGAATCCTTTCTATTCCAGAGCGTTGTTTTTGACAACAAATCTAAAAATTTAATTATTGAGAAGAGAGATGTAAGAAATAAGAAAGGGAAATATTGTTCAGATATTAACCTTAGGAACATGCAACCATCCCAAATCTCTTGAGTTCACCGAGAAACCGGAGATGCTCTTGACGATTCCATTGGAGGCATTGAGGCAGATAATGCCATACTGAAGGACCAAATCAAGGAATTGGAGGAAGATTTGATATCTATGCCATTGCTTGCTAGTCCTTTAGCAATAAATATGCTTGCCACCTATTGAGTGCAATCTATGTCGTATAAATTTCTCAACGATTTAATGTCAACCAAGAGCTCATAAGCTTAGAGGCACAACACAATATGTGTGAGGATTTGAAGTTGTCTATCCTAAACTACTAAAACAAAGAAAATAAAGATAAAATAACATGAATATACAAATGACAAATTTTACCTACTATATACAACACATAGGTGTACTGGCATCAGTGCATGGGGGCCCTTCCATCCTTCAGTAAGTACACCATAATCTTAACACAAGGCAGAGATCAAAATGGAAGCATGTCTTGTATTCAAAAGAATATGATTACATATTCATTCCAATATAAGATCTCCTCTCTACTAACCTCAAGAACCAACCTATCAATTCAAAACATGAGCATTTCCCAAACTTCACACATGCCTTT